>BLSH010363979.1:604423-620071 GCA_018402905.1 Glandirana rugosa | reverse complement strand
CATGGACAGTGGACGGGTAGTCTCATGGGTTCATGGACAGTGGACGGGTAGTCTCATGAGCTCATGGACAGTGGACGGGTAGTCTCATGGTGACAGGTACTTGGGTACTCTGATGGGCAGGTGACAGGTACTCGGGTACTTTGATGGGCAGGTGACAGGTACTCGGGTACTCTGATGGGCAGGTGACAGGTACTCTGATGGGCAGGTGACAGGTACTCGATTACTCTGATGGGCAGGTGGCAGGTACTCGGGTACTCTGATGGACAGGTGACAGGTACTCGGATGGGCAGGTGACAGGTACTCGAGTACTCTGATGGGCAGGTACTAGGGTACTCTGATGGGCAGGTGACAGGTACTCGGGTACTTTGATGGGCAGGGGACAGGTACTCTTTATTGGAAGGGGGGCAATCAGTGTGCTTGGTGCTGACAGTAAGCGGTAACAAGCTGTTACTGCTATCTCCTCCTCACACACGATCGGTGTGTGAAGAGGAGAACCCGGTAACAGCTCGTTACCGCGGATTCTCGTCATTCTGTGATTGGCTGTGATTGGACACAGCCGGTCACGTGGTAAAGAGCCAATGATATTGGCTCTTTATCGTGATCGGGGTTGGGCTTTGACCGAGGGACAAGCCCGCACCCCGATGTGTGTTGTCGGTAGTGACCGGCTGTGATAGGACACAGCCAGTCACGTGGTAAAGAGCCAATTCTATTGGCTCTTTACCCCGATCACGGAAGGCCGGAGTCCCAAGGGACACGGCCGGTCCCCGATCGCCGCGATGCGGGCCTATGGGGGCCCGCAAAGCGGCGAAAACATGTGGACGTCATATGACGTCCACTTAGGATGGGGAGTGCACCTTGCCGACATATATTTACTATACGCCGGTAAGGAAGTGGTTAAGCCCAAAAAAAGTGGTTCTGCCCTATTTTATACACTGAGGTCTCTTCTTTTTTTTTTTTTTTTAAATTAAGATTTTATTGGAAAAATACAGGAGACGGTTACAGGATATCAACATTGTAGCTCAGTAGGAGTGCAACTCCTGATATCTTGAAATATTAGTTTGAATAAGCAAAATATACTTTATCAGTATGTGACAATGATTAACTTAAGAACTGGATGAAACTCTTGCTGGGGGGAAGGGGAGGGGGGGAAGAAAGGTGGGGTGGGGGGGGGGGGGTCTGCACATCTCTAGATAAGGTTACAACAGGTAAGTCCTTGGTCTTATCCGGGGACATCTCTGAAGTAAGTAAACCGGTTGTAGGAGGAGTTTGATGTTTCCTGAGGGTGGATGAAGTTCGAAAAGATTTTCCAACGCTTATAGAAACGGTTTGTTGCAGGTGGGTGGTTAAAATCTGTTAGAATTTTCTCTTTTTGTAGCTGTATTATCAGCTCTTGTTTCACTTGGGATACAGACAGAATGGATGATGAGGTCGAATTTTTCAGAATTATCTTTCTGGCTGTGAAAAGGCACATTAAGATCCAGTCTTTATGATGGAGGTTCTGATCAGGTGCTTTCGTCTGTGACTGTTTGTCCCAATACCCAAAGATCAAAAGGAGGGGATCTCTAGGTATTTGGAGCTGGGTGATGTTGTGGATGAATGAAATGACTCTGTCTCAAAAAGCGGAGATAGATGGACATGTCCAAAATCAATGTGCGAGAGAGGGTCTTGGTAGGCTGCAAAGCGGACAGGTCATAGAGGAAGTATTTTGTTTGTCTATAAGAAATGGCATGTATGCCCAATGCAGTATCTTCAGTTGGGGGGGGGGGGGCAATTGTAGAGTTTTGTTATAGCCCCGTAAAATTTTTTCCAGGAGGTCTGGGTCTGCAAAGTCTTTTCCCCAGTTTCTAGCAGATGTGGCGGTTAGAGGGGTTGCCATTTTGGCAAGTAAGGGTTTGTATATCTCTGATACGGTGTACGACCCAGAGTCTAGAAGAGTGTCAATGACAGAGGATTGGAACCTCTTTGATTTATCCTTATAGAAGGTGCGGATGAAATGAGCACATTGCCAATAGTTAAAGAGATGAGTCTTGGGGAGGGAGTATTCCCGTGCTATGTCTGAAAAAGGGAGTAGATCGCCAGTGACTGGGTTACAAAGCAAAGAAAAGTTTGTCAGTCCACAGCTGTCCCATAGCGTAAATGCTTGATGATGAATGCCTGGAGAAAAGTTTGGGTTCCCTTGGATCGGGAGGTGTTTAGAAATCTTTAGAGGGATCTTTAGAATTTTCCGGACCTCTCTCCAAGCAATAACAGTGTCCCGGAGCAGCAGGTTGCTTTGAAGATTTGGCGGTAGCGACTTTCAGGGCGAATAGAGAAGGGCCTTTAGTGAGAAGAGATGTATCATCGCTGATTCTAGAGAGGGGTTTGCATATCTAGAAGCATTTCTGATCCAGTCCAGCCCTATTCGTAGAAGACATGCAAGGTTGTATAACCTTATGTTGGGTAGGCAGGTGCCACCTTCGCGCCTGGGGAGGTACAGTTTCGTCAAAGCTATTTGTGGTCTTTTGCGTTGCCAGAGAAATTTGGTGATACTCTTATTAAGAATCTGAATGTCAGGCCTGCTGCGGACTGAGATGGCTGCCTAATCCCTCAGCTCTGCTCGGGCCGGGACAAATAGCAACCACCCAGCGTCATTCAGCGACGTACTATACTTCAAAATACTCCCAGAGGGGCTCCGTCACACCCTGCTACTATCTGCCCACCCAGGGACAACCGAAACATTAAAAGGACGGAAGACAGGTTAGGCAGTGGAGACAGCCTGAGCGCTCGGCCTGGAAGGCTTCCGTACAATCAGACTACATTCGACACCATTGCGGCTTGGTGAGCGACCACATAGCCCCATCCTTATACCCCACCAAACTCTGCCTCTACAGGAGTGTCTTGGCCGCCTCAGACGGCCATACGGAGGGGATTTGCTCCATAATAGCTGCCCTCACAAGGTGCCGGCCGCCATCTTGGGGCCCAGTGACGGAGGAGAAGGACGTGCTGAAACATCAATGGAGCAACTCCAACCCAGGAGCGGTACACCATCTGCCCGTGTACCAGGGAGGGGAATCAGTGCCGGTGACGGCTCTTGTCAATACAAGGGGAACCATACATAGATCCGAGGGACTGCTGTGGCGGCTGTTTTTGCGCTCCACACTGCTCTCGGGTCCCATCCACATTGCCCCCGCCATTTCACCAAGTGCCCCAAGCAGGGCGGTCTTACTCCAGTGGTCCTTTATCAAAAACTTGGAGACACACCGGCGCTCCCGCACTCGCGGCTACCGCGCCACCCAAAATCGAGGCCCTGGCTCCGGCCTACTTGCTACTAGCATAGCTGCGGTGGGTGGCTGCCATCTAGCGGTCAGAGACACTCATAACACCCTCCAGCACATCACAGAAGGCAAACTTAACAAATTCACCTGGACAACCCAGGCGAACATAATACCCTGAGCACCACTCCTCATCACTATATCCCCATCCTCACAGCTTTGAGACACTCTAAGCCCTCGATACACCTCCTGCTACAGACTGATCAGCTTTGGGAAAACCTGCCTAATTCGGAGGCCTATACTTACCAGTTCTGCAAGGGAAAGGTGAATAGTGCTAACACCCTGTGTAAACCCCAATTCTGAACAACCGGTTGCATTGCACCCTACACCACCTTTGACACCAATTGCTCATTCAATCACTATTACTACCTGCAGCTACATCCCCAATACCTGAACTGACCAGCTGCAATCCATAGGTAAAGCCGTTGCATTGAACTCACCGAACGGCTACCCATGTGTGACTAATATACTTGCAGTATGGACCGCAACTCTCCCGCTACCTATCGGCTGCCTTTACTGACTCTACCATACCTACTAATCCATAGCTACTGACCCTGCTGTAACTGCTACTCTTCTTTCCCCTCCTCCAAAATAAACACTTAAATTCTCTGAACATTCTGAGATATGCAAAACGGCACACAGTCTGCAGCACCTAAGTCGCACCGTCTCAACGCCTATTTCCAGAAAAAAAGACATGCAGGGGTCAAAGGAAAGCATCAGTCCGACCGCACGCAATTCGGCTCAACCTCCTAGAATTCTAAGGGAACCAGAATAAACCCTAGAAGAAATGGGGCACCATAGTCTCTAACACTGACTCCATTCAATTGTCTCCGGCAGATAAGGGTAAAAGAACTGCTCCATCCCAGGCTCTCTCACCTAACAAAGCTCCTATGTTCAAGAAACAACAGTGGGATCCTCCACCACATCCAGAGACGGCTGAGACGCAAATGGATAACTTGGCAAAACTCCCTACCACTGATCAGCCTGCCTCGGAACATACCCTAAAACTGATGCTACTCTCCCTCCAGAAGGACATGCGGAATGAACTGCGCTCCTCTATTGCAATGATCCGCACCAGAATTGACCACGTAGAAGAACGCACTGAGCTGATAGAGGCAACCTTATCTAAGCAACATGCCTCCTACAACCAATTCCTGGAAGTGCAAAACATCCATGACGAGGAATTGCACAGACCTGGAAGATCGTTCCCGACGGAACAACATTAAATTCAGAGGGATTCCAGAGACAGTCAAACCGCCAGACTTAACCCCTTACATACAAAAGCTGTTTCTACTCCTGATTCCCACGTTGGGGCCGGCAGACTTAACAATAGATAGAGCACACCGCATTGCTAAACCTAACCAACTCCCAGCATCTGTGCCCCGAGATGTTTTGGCATGCATTCATTTCTTCCAGACTAAAGAAAAAATTATGACAATCGCCAAATCAACTCCCAACCTTCCGGACCCATACTCAATGGTGTCCTTATTCACTGATATTTCTGCAGCAACAGCCCAAAAAAGAAGGGAATTCTCGCAAGTTGCCACAGTTCTTCGGGAGCACCATGTACCATACAAATGGGGCTTTCCTGCAAAATTAGTAGTCACATACCAAAGCCAAACCACCAATATTTTCACACCAAAAGATGGCATCAAACGCCTGTTAAACTGTAACCTAATTTCCTCCCCACCACCGGACCCACCTCCAAGACGCACGTCTAACCGTCCTTCGGATCCGGGGCGCTCCACCCCAACTCCTACACGCCAACAGAATTGTTAATCATCTCTTAGTCTCTTGGGACAGCTTCTATCTCAAAACCCACTCTGGCTTTTCAGCCCAACACAAACTGATTAGCTACCTCTGTCCTTACTTGTCCAGGGAGCAACCCACCTAGAGAGGGCAGCCAGTTCGGAAAAATTTCAATATACGTTTTTGTACCATTGTACCCATGGGTCCCATTTGGATTTGGTGGAGGTATAGTCACCTGAGTTGTTAGCATGAATTTGTTCTTATGTGTAGTGGATGTTTGTGGTTTCAATTACGTTAGCTATTGTGGGGGGTTCTGGGGATTTCCATCTGCGGGTTATATTCAGCTTTAAAGCTAAGAGGACATTGATTAATACACTTTGAATATGTGGAGAATATGATTCAATGCCTAAGGAGAGTAGTGCCAATGGAGGTGATGGGTGAATTTGTTGTTTAGTTACGAGTGAGATTAGTTGGAAGGTGTCCTCCCAGAATTGTGTTAGTTGAGGGCAGCTCCACAGAATGTGGAAGAGATCCCCCATCCTGCCGCAATTCCTCCAACATTGGTTCAATCTTGTAGGGGAAAATTTGGAGATTTTCTCTGGTGTGAGGTACCATCTTTGTACTATTTTGATGGTGAGTTCCCATAATGAGGTACTCCTCGTGGCTGAGTATGTAAGTTTGAGTGCAGAGTGCCACTGCTGATCCTTATAAGTGGAATTGAGGGATTTTTCCCATTCTATGAGGTGTATATGTTTATGTGCAGTGCTTTTCTGTTGTAGTGTATTGTAGAACAATGAAATGCCCTTTTGTTTGGGTTTTTTGTTGTTGAGGAAGGCCCATATAGAGTGAGGCATTTTGATATGGATATTGGGAATATTCGCTAGTCTATTTTTGACTCTGAGGTATGTGAATGTCTCCCTAGGTGGTAAAGAGTACGTAGTTTGTAATGTATCGAAGGATTTGAGTGTTTTGTTTTCTAAGATGTCTTCTAGTTTGGTGATTCCGCAATCTATCCAGGGTTGTAGGGATATTGAAGGTAAGAGGTAGTGGAGAGTCTGTATAGGTATAGGTACAGAGATTACATCTGATTGATCTTGGTGTTGTTGGGTCATTACTTTCCAAATTTGTGCTGATATCGCCATAGACAGGGGAAAGAAGTCGGTATTTTGGCTCCAAGGACTGTGCTTATTAGCCATATGGCTAAAGATTTATCTTTTAGATATGACGCCTCGATTCCTGCCCACAATGAGGTAGGGGTTGTTCAGAACCATTCTTTCAAATTGGTCAGTACTGATGCGTAATAGTAGTCATGGATGTCTACATATCCCGCTCCCCCTGAAAGTTTGTCTTTAATCAGTATTTTGTGAGCTCTTCTGGGTTTCTTACCAGTCCAAATATATGATGAGATGAGGGATTGCAAGGATCTAAAGTACGTACGTGGGATAGGGATTTGGAGTGATCTAAAAAGGTATAGTAGTTGAGGTAAGTGTAACATTTTGAAGGCCGCCAATCTGCCCATCCAGGACAGTTCGTATTTAGCCAGGTTGATAAGATTGGCGTGTAGTTGTTGCTTTAATGGAATATAGTTGGCTTGAAACAATGTTTTAAGGGATCTAGTTAATTGGATTCTTAGATAGGGTATCATTTCTTCTGCCCATTCGTATGGTAGTGTTTGCTGAAGGCATAGTCTTGAGGTAATGTCCAGGTGGAGATCTAGGATTAGGGATTTTGTTTCATTTACTTTATAGTAGGAGGCTTTACTGAAGTTTTCTAGGATATTTTGGACTTCTGGTAGGGAAGATGTCGGATTGCTTAGTATGAGTATGACATCATCTGCGAAGAGGCTAATTTTGTGTTCTCTCGGTGCTATTGTGAGGCCTGTGATTTTTGGGTTGGTTCTGATCTGTTCCACAAGTGGTTCTATAGCTAGGTTAAACATTAGGGGCGATAAGGGGCAGCCTTGTCTGGTTCCATTAGTAATTTGAAACGGAACCGATAAAGCTTCAGAGGTATATACTTTCGCTGAAGGCGAGGAGTAAAGTGCAAGGATTGCGTCTAGTATCTTTCCTTGGAAACCAAATTTTTGCAATACTTGGGATAGGTATGTCCAGTTCACTCTGTCAAACGCCTTCTCTGCATCCAGGGAGAGGAGCAGAGAAGGCGTTTTAGTGGAGGTGGCATGGTGTAGTAAATGAATTACTCTTCTAGTGGCATCAGCAGACTGGCGTCCTTGTGTGAAACCTGATTGGTCAGGATGTATGAGGTTCGGGAGAAATTCTGCTATCCTATTGGCTATTAGCTTTGCGTAAATTTTAGAATCTATATTGAGGAGTGAGGTAGGGCGGAAGTTTTTTGGGGTTGTTGTTTCTTTGCCGGGTTTTGGGATTGTAACTATGATTGCCTCTAGCATTTCAGGGGGAAATGTAGCTCCGGACGCAATGGTATTAAGTGCTATGCATAGATGGGGAGTAAGAGTGTCTATATGTTGTTTATAATATTCGCCTGTGTATCCGTCTGGGCCTGGCGATTTGGCGTTGGGTAGGTGAGTGATTATATTTCTGATTTCAGCACTGGTAAACGGTTCATTCAATTTTGCGAGTTGATCATGGGTTAAGGATGGGAGGTGGATTCGGCTAAGAAAGTTTTGGATCTCCGATATATTTGGTTGGTATGTGTTTGCGTCTTTGTTTAAGTTATATAGGTCTTTATAATACTGACTAAAGGCATCAGCTATTGCTTGAGGTTTCCTAAGTGTTCCTGGGTGTGGGGATGGTGCAGGAGTGTTATTTTGGACTTTGTTCTTTTCCCTTTGAGGTAGTTTGCTAGTGTTTTCCCCGCTTTGTTTCCAGTAGTGAACAGTTTTGCTCTTAGTTTCCATTGTGACTTGTTGTATCCATCTAACAGGATGGATCTCAGATCAAGGCGCAAGGAAAGGATTTTTGATTGTAATTTTGTGGACGGGGAAGTTTTGTTTTCAGCTTCTAGTTCTGAGATTTCTCTCGTTATTTTTGTTATGAGAGAAGCTTTTTTCCTTTTTTGTCTAGCCCCAAGTTGAATAAACAGACCTCTCACTACCGCTTTGTGAGCGTTCCACACTGACACCGGGTCCGTCCCCTTAACCGAGTTTGTGTTGAAAAATTCTAGGATATTTTTCTGAATTAGGTGTTTGAATTCTTCGTTTTGAAGAATGGAGTTGTTAACGCGCCTCAGCATTGGCTTCGCACAGGGGTTTTGGTCTGAGATTTTCATTGTCACTGGGGCGTGATCAGACCAGGTGGCAGTGTGTATGTCAACTGAAATAACATTCTGCAGAGTCCACTTATCTGTTAGAAACAGATCTATACGAGAATAGGTATTATGTCTGGGCAAAAGGTACGTATAGTCCACTTCGGAGGTGTGGCAGCATCGCCATACATCGTATAAGTCGTTGCTGTTTAGAAGGTGTTCCAGCGGGGTTGATTGTCTTTTGGTGTGGTTGGAAGAGTCTAGTCTGTTGTTCGGGACAGAGTTGAAGTCCCCACATAGAATGATGTTGCCATGGTTAAGGCTTTTAGCTTTCTTGAGAACCTTTTTGATAAAGGTGGTTTGTCTTTGATTGGGTGCGTACAGTGATACTAGAGTCATTAGGATAGAATTTACTGTGCATGTCAAGATTAAGAATTGTCCCTCAGGGTCACAGATGGTTTGGTGAGCTTGAAATTGGACTGTGTCTCTGATGGCTACCATTAGTCCCCTTTGTTTCTTGGAGAAAGATGCTTCGAATATGTGGGGAAATTGATGATGTTTGCATGGTGGGTGGGAGTCTTTGATGAAATGGGTCTCCTGTATGCATACGATGTCGGTGTTGTGGTGGAGTGCTGTCTTCCATAAAGATGACCTTTTTGCAGGATGGTTTATGGGCATGGTGGTGGTGGTAATAGAATGAGAGCTTATATTTACTCACAGTTCGTTGTGTGTTTAATATATTCTCAGGCAAGGGTGACCTCCAGTGGCTGAAGTGGGTATCACAGGTTTGAGCTTTGTTCGCTGGTTTATCCTTGACGTTCGTTGCAATGCGATCTTTTGGTGAGTTTGTCGGGACTGGCTGTTGAGATAAGCTGAGAGAGGCAGAGAGAAGAGAAAAACAAATACAACAGTACAACAAGAACCAAGTGGCTCGTAATAGAACAGCAGCGATGGGACTTTACGGGTTGCTGCTTAGGTCAGGGGTATAGTTCAATTATGGATGTTGGGAGGACTATAGCCAGCCCAGAGGATTCTAGAGTTGCCGTTTGTGGAGCGGTCTTGATTTTCGTTATTTACGGACGTCTCTGTGGGGTTTATCCCTGGGATCCGCCAGCTGTTTGGCTCTAGGGGCCTGGTAAGGGTCTGGTTGTTCTGGTATTATCCCCCAGGAATGTAGTAGTTTCAGGCCGTGTTCCATCGAGGTGATCCCAAATTTGGATCCATTATAATTCACCAATATTGTCGCCGGGTAGCGCCATTTGTAGGTTAGCTTGTAATTATTGAGGGCCTTGTGATGGTTTTTAGCTGTCTCCTCATCTGTAATGTGTGTTGCGACAGGTCAGAGTAGATCTGCAGTTTGTCATATGGGTGAGGGAGATTACTGATCGATCTAGCTTTAGCTATAATCTGCTCTTTAGTGGAGTAAAAATGGATTCTCATTAATACATCTCTTGGTACACTGTCTGCCAAATGAGGTGGTTTTGGAATCCTGTGTATGCGGTCAATGTTTAACTCAATGAGGGGGATGCCTGGAAGGAGGATGGTGAATAGGTCAGTTGCATATTTTTGCAGGTCTGCGGGGCCTACTGACTCTGGAACCCCTCTGAGTTTTAAGTTGTTGCGACGGCTGCGGTCTTCTAAGCTAGCCAGCTTAGTTCTGATCCACATGTTCTCATCTTTTTGTTCCTCATAAACGTCTACCAAGTCATTGGCAGTGTGTGTGCATTCAGCCATTTTGCCTTCCACATAATGGATCCTGTCACCCATGTTATGGATATCTGTTGTGACTTTGTGTATGAGGGAGGTCAAGCTGGACATCAGCGAGGTCTGTAGGGAGACTAGCATTTCTTTCATGGTAGTATCCATGACTGGCTGGCCTGTTGTGGGGAAGGATGCTATAGGGGACAGTGCGGTGAAGTCAGGGCCCCAAGCCTGGGGATCGGTACTCACTGTGGCAGCTTGGTTTGGGGAATCCAGCCTCATCTGTGCTTTGGCAGGGCTGTGAGACAGTGGGCTTGAGATAGAGGAGTGTGGAGGGGATGATGGTTCGTTCCGTTCCCCAATGTCTGCGGCATCTGCATCTGGGAGATCAGTGTATGCTGCTGGTCTCTGTGAGGCCGCGCTGTCATCGCCATCTTGTCTTCCCTTGTCAGGTGCCGGTCTGACAAAGAAGTCTGTGACTCTCTGTGGATGGCGCTCTTCTTTTCTTTTGCGCTGTGCAGCTGCCAGGTTGTGGTGGGACATCTCTAGTGGTCTTTGTGGGTTATTTTATCGGTGGATGTTCGCTCCTTGTGTTGCTTTTCCTCTGGTCCGGCGACGAGCTCCTCGCTTATGTGGCCATTAGCTAGCGCGCGCAAGCCATGCCCCCCAGCTCAAAACATTCTTTACGACAAACTCTGGGTCTGTGGCAAACCCCACCACTCTTTGGAATGCCCACAAGGCCTGTCTGAGAGGTCTATTCATTAAACTGGGAGCCCAGGAGAAACGACTCCACGCGCTCACCACAAACAAACTGTTAGACCAAGTCCGTACACTTGAACAGGCCCACAAATCCCAACACTCCCCACTACTACTTGCGGAACTCAACAAGACCAGACATACCCTAAGTGATCACCTACATGCGAAATTTGACATACATATATAGCAACTCCAATTGCAACACTGCGTACTCCAAAACAAACCAGGCGCATATCTGGCCAAACAGCTGAAGCGGAAAAGCGCTCAAACGAGAATCCCCTACCTCACCGACATGCAAGGATCTCGTATTATTAACCCTAAGGAAATAGCGAATAGCTTCAGTGCATATTATGCTGCATTGTACTCCCAAAGACATCACTGTCTTCTTACAAAATATACCGCTACCTGCGCTCACACCTGACCAACTTCATTCCCTATCAGCCCCATTCACCACAACTGAAATTGAGGCTGCTATCACCAAACTACCATTACACAAAGCACCTGGCCCAGATGGTTTTAGTGCAGATTATAAAACATTCAACACGACCCTATTGACACACCTAAGCAACTCATTTAACTTTATAGCAACCACGGGCTTTATTCCCGCAGAAGCGCTACAAGCCACCATAGTAACTATCCCCAAACCAGGCAAATCAACAGATACACCCGCCAATTTTAGACCCATTTCCTTATTAAACACCGACACCAAGCTCTTTGCAAAGTTGATTGCACTGTGACTGGCCCCCATCCTACCTGGTCTGATCCATCATGACCAGGTAGGCTTTGTGACTGGTAAACAGGCCTCTGATGGTACGCGCAGATTCATAAATATGATGCAATGGGCCGAACGAAATCAAACGCCTTCTCTGTTTATCTCCCTGGATGCAGAGAAGGCGTTTGACAGAGTAGACTGGAACTACCTGAAAGCAGTGTTGCAGAGGTTCGGTTTTTCCGGAACCATTCTGCAAGCCATTTTATCGCTATATTCCTCCCCTAGTGCCAGAGTCCTCACCTCTGGACTCTTCTCTGACCCCTTTTCTATTTACAACGGCATGCCACAGGGTTGTCCTTTATCCCCGCTCATATTTGACCTTGTAATGGAACCCTTAGCCCAATCCATTAGAAACAATCCTAACATCTGAGGCATTACTATTGGGAATGTCACCCATAAAATAGGACTTTATGCTGATGATGTCATCATAGCATTGGCAGACCCGCTGTCCTCACTACCAGCATTACACGATACCCTAGCACAGTTCAGCACAGTCTCTCTATATAAAATAAATGAAAACAAATCTAGTATTTTACCCATAGGACTTGACCAACAAACTAAAGCTGCTGTAGACAAGTTAACACCTTTCTCTTGGGCTCCCAACTTTACTCTAACATATTTGAGCACTCAACTTACAGCCCCCACATCCAGACTGCTGCCCACTAACTTTAATGCTTTGATAACCAAACTTTTACAAACTTTGAAAGAACTACAACACGCTCAGGCTTCGTGGGCAGGAAGAATCTCCATTGCAAAAATGTTTTTGCTCCCACACATCCTATACACATTTAGGACGTTACCCTTACCTCTTCTGAACTCTCAACTAAATAAACTTCAATCACTAATCAACAATTATATTTGGGGAGGTAAAAGACCTTGTCTTAAACGCAACACGCTATGCACACCAGTATCGATGGGAGGCATGGGTGCCCCTAATATTCAAGCATACTATAAAGCAACAATCTTGGACCAAGCAAAAACTTGGTGGAACCCATCCCCCTCTAATAACTGGCAACATATTGAGAGCACAATATTACTCCCTTCTCCCAAAATTGCTGTCGCAGCACTTCTTCTACAACATCAAGGCGCTCGCACGTACCTAAGTACTGTCAACGCCACCCTTAAGACGCTCAAAGCATTCATTTAATCTACTAATGGGATCTTGCGCTCCTCCTCCCAACTTATCCCACTTGAAACTCTTCACCTACTCACTTCAGATATTTCCTTATCTGATTGGATAACTGAAGGCGTGACAACCATCGGACATCTATATGAGGGTGCAACACTAATGACCTTTCAACAACTACAAGCTAAATGGGCGATCCCGACCACAACTTTCTTCAAATACCTCAGAATACACTCCATACTTACCAAAATCCAATGGTCCTCTCACACCCCACTAGATGACTTACTCAACTACTACTCCCTACCAGCTGGGGAGAAAAAGGGTATTGCACATATCTACAAAATCCTTACCACCACTAAAAGCAAAGATAAAACACCCACCATTCTATACTGGGAACAACAATTGAATTGCCATCTCACCCCTGCACAATGGTACCACTCACTACATGCACCTCTTAAGCTCTCCAGATGTAAATCACACTGGGAAACAGTCCAAAAAAATTTTCCACAACTGGTACCTCACCCCGTTAAAATTAGCATGCAAGGGGGCGTGGCCGGCTGCAGAAGGAGATGGCTGCTTAACTGCTCAGCTCCGTTCGGCTTGAGAGTGGAAAGACACCATTCCGCCATCCAAGAGAAGAAAACTCTCCTAATCCTACTCTACAGCATACACTAATCAGCCAACAACAAGTAGATAGCCAGAGAGAGGAGAAAATACCAGCCCTGAGGAGAAGATCTGAGAGAAGAGTGGTGGAAAGAGCCGGCGGATGCCGGATCACCGTTCACAATCAGCCTCCATTCTCAAGAAATAAAGTGGGGTGAGCGACATCGACTCCCCCAGTAGACTCCCCAGACCCAGGACTATCTAGTCAGCCTCATATTGAGGAAATCAGCTATGTACCTGCGACGGTACAGCCTCCGGACCGGCTCCCTCATAAAACACTGGCGGCGGCCGCCACCATCTTGGGGCCTAGTACAAATACCGGTTATTCAGGATAGAAATCAGCCTGGATCGCGGATTACACAAGGCACCAGACAGTGACAGCATTGTCATCTGTCCCCCACATCCCAGGCTACGTCGAGGTATAGTTATTGAAGGATTCCGGCGGGGGAAAGCAGAGAAATTTAGGCCGCGGCTCCGTCCCATCTGCTTGGGCCGTCGCCATACAATCCAGAGGCATCTGCGAATCATCTGGCTGATTACTAACAAATAACACACCAGACATCTTCCTCAAACCCCAGGCCACATCCTGCCCCCAGTATTGTGCGGATCGATCCCCGACCCGTGAAGAAATATAGGCCGCGGATTCGCGCGGTTCAATCTGACTAGGCCGCAACAGTATTCACCTCCACCAGCAGCCATCTAATCCAGGGGGAACAAGATCTGGATACCCCAGGGCTCCCCCTCCTTACCTGATTCCCCCATCGTCAAATTAGAGTCTCCCAACCCCACTGAATCTGAGCATCCGACAAGGGCACTAGGAAAATAACTGGGAACTGTGTAATCCGGGACCAGCGGCCATCTTGGTACACCCAGCGAAGCCTAGAACCCACATAACAAACTGGCTCCAGCTTGAAGCCTAAGATAGGGCAGACCAAGTGCTATTACCTCAATATCTGATTGAACTGGGAGCCTCAGGGCCTACACTCGGCAGCCATTATCTGTACACCCTACCTTGAAGCCAGTATCTCTCAGATCCACCTGCCAGTACAGCCACAATATTCTCTAAATTACACATCTGGTACTAAACAAATAAAAATCGAGAGACGCAAGCCCACTCAAATTCCACTCCGGCTTCAACTAAGTAATGTTCCTTAACCCAGGGCAGAGCCTGACGACATCCGATATGATAGCTTGCTGAAACCAATCCCGGCTATAGCAGGGATCCAACGGAATCAGTTGTCCCTAATCCAAACCAAAATAAAACAAACTTTCAACTCACAAAAATGTCAAAAAGAAGACAGGAGCGATCGGCACCGCGTAAACTTACAGAGTTCTTTCCAACACCAAACCGCCAGCCATTTCAAGATGGCGCTAGAGGCCATGAAGCGGCAACAAGTGTCAACCTTAGACAATCACACCAGAGTGGTTCGATACAAGGGGGAGTAAACGGGAGACAACAGATTCCCGAAACTCGCTCGGCAACATAGTTACATAGTTAGTCAGGTTGAAAAAAGACACAAGTCCATCTAGTTCAACCAAAAAAAAAAAATGTATACACACTATATATATATATATATATATATATATATATATATATAGTGTGTATACATTACATATAGTGTGTATACATATATATGTTTTCAAAAGCAATACCGCGCTTAAGAATCAAAGTAATAAACAGTGACAGCTGCAACAATCAATAGTGCAATATTCCACTAACCACAGATAAGTAAACAAACAATATTGTTGCGCTAAAATAACTCTGACATATACGTGTATCACATGTGAGATGATTAACACAAATAAAAAAGCATAATATATTTGTTAGTGAGAAAATGAGTGAAAAACAAAAAAAAAAACCTGTGAAAAAACACTTGTGAAAAAAGTCTTGTGAGGAAAAGGAAAGCAGTCGTGCTTTAAAGAGAAAAAGTCAAAATTATCATATCCATCAAATCAAATCGGAGAATAGCCAGTGAAAGAAGTCCCTTCTTTTATCCACCACCGCAGGAAACCGTGCGAACACCTCCAGTGATAATGTGGGTAATTGAGACCCTTACCGGAAGCAGAGACCTGCTATCTCTAGCTAAGGTCAACCTCACGAGCAGATATAGCCCTCTGCAGGGACCAGTGTGGTAGAACGAAACACCACCTATTTTCTTCCCTGAAGAAAGTGACCGATAAGAGGCTAAACTAAACTACCTATACTATTAAAACTGAAAAAGAGAAATTTCGTGCTGACGAAAGGAAAAGGAGTGTTCTGAAAAAAGTGTTCACAAAAAAGTGTCCAAAAAAAAAAACAAAAAGTGAGTAAAAGAGTGATTGTTTATATAATACGAAAAAATAAA
>BLSH010363979.1:562250-585679 GCA_018402905.1 Glandirana rugosa | reverse complement strand
CGGGTTAGTTTTTCTAGGTCAGTTTTCTTTATATCCAAGATGGGCTCGATTTATCCATTCGGTACCAAGGGTCTGGCGCAGTACAGAGAGATGACATAGGTTATTTTATGAACGATGAAAAAGAACACAGTACTAGGTCCTATAAAAAAAGGACCGGACTATCTTTCTCGAAAAAGGTTCGAGATCGATAGTTTTAAAACCATGGGCTGTCGTATTTATAATACTCTGCAAACCAATTAAAACCTTACAGTTTTGTACCAGTCTCGGTTGTGTTCGTATGTGCCTTATTGGTGGGTTCCATTTGTGATGTTTTATCGCCGTATACGGCTGCTATAGGAGAATAAGGAAAGGGTTGGCTAGTAGAGGATGATCGGTTGGGAAAGGAATAAGAGGATATCGTCGGCATATGCCGCTATTTTGTAGTGTTTACCTTGGGTGGTTATTCCGTGTATGCTTGTGTTGGCTCTGACCATGTTTTGACATTCCAAAATTAACCAAACGTCTCATAATATTTATGCTGTCGGGTACCAAAATTTTGATAGCTAGAGCTTGGAAAAAGCTCTTTCTATCAGGCCAGGAAAAAAATATCCTGGATCATGACACAAGAAAAAGTAGCAAGTATTTTATTGGATACAGTAGAGAGACATGACGCGGTCTGGGAACCATGGCTTACCTATTTAGCTCGGGTAGAACCTATATTTCTTTTGACTGGATCTTTTTGATTGGGCTTTGGGTGAGTTATAGTTCTGACACCATTACTATTCCTGTTTTCTCCATTCTCCTCTCCTTCTTCCTCTCTCTCATCTTCTTTTGGTTCTTTTCTCCCTCTATCTTTTCCTCTCTACTCTTCTCTCTTTTATGGCTGGGCTATCTTTTGGGTTACAGTAACTTTTCGTCTATTGGAAATCTGATATAGCTTCCTCGCTAATTACTGCTCACGGTAAATGTCAAATGTAGCTGCCACTACCCTGGCCGTCTGACAGATTTGGGGGGTTAGGAGGGCTCACATCTCGATCTGCTGCACAGCATGCTCCCATTTGGGGTGCCACACAGGTAGTATATGGTGGGGGGCTCCATAGCCCTCCCTTGCTAAATGATGGTTTGGGATGTGGACTGCTGCGTTAGATGGTCTTTACTGTTTTAGCTTTTATAGGACTGACATTATAATACTGGGTTGGATGCTTGTATACTAAATAGATTGCTTTTGAACTGTAACTGTTTTGCCTTTGCATTACCTATTCTCAATAAAAATCTATTGAAAGAAAAAATTTGTATGATGGTGGCCATGTCTTTGGCTGGGTCAGCTGAAAATATAAGAACATCATCTGCGAAAAACGCTGAGCGCATTTCGTTTTGTCCTATTTGGATTCCATTTAGTGGAGCTTTTGTGGTTAAATATCTGGATAGCGGTTCTATTGCCAGATTCAACAAGAGCGGCGACAGGGGGCATCCTGTCTTGTACCCTTAAAGAGTTTAAATTCCTATGAGAGGACGCCAACCACCACCAACCTGGCCGCAGGAGAAGAGTACATGGTCCGGATTAAATGTACGAACTGACCGCAGAATTTCATCCATCTCAGTACTAGGAAAAGCCATTCAAAATTGACATCAAAAGCTTTCTCCGCGTCCAGGGTGATGATGGCATAGTCCCCCCCGCCCCCTTGTGCTTGTTTGCGTGGTCTAGGACTGTTAAAACTTTCCTAATGTTTAGGAAAGCAGTTCTACCCCTAACAAACCCCGATTATACGGGGTGTATCAGGAGCGGAAGGACGGTAGCTAATCTGGTGGCTATTATTTTGGAGAGAGTTTTTATATCTAGGTTCAAGAGTGAGATGAGGCGATATGAGCCGGGTTCTAGAGGGTCTTTGCCTTTCTTATAGATCAGTTTTATGATTGCTTGATTGCCCGAGGGTAAGTAGGGGCCTCCTTTCCAGATGCCATTATAGACCTCTAGAAGAGTGGGTTCTATCAGTGTGCGCATGGTTTTGAAGAGTTCCCCCGTAAACCCGTCCGGGCACGGGGCTTTGTTAGGGGCTACGTTTTTAATGGCTGACGAGATTTCCGAGCTAGAGATAGGGGCATTAAGCATCTCCAGATCTGAAGGAGAGATCGAGAGGAGGGTTAGGTTGTCGAGGAAGCTCTCAGCCAGGGTATTATTTGTGTGGTCCAGGGAGTATAATTTTGCATAGTAGTTTTTCATAATTTTGTTGATCTCTATTGGGATGTTTGTAGCGTTGCCAAGGGGATCTCGAAGGGAGGTGATGTGAGTGGGTGTATAGGGTGGCCAGGAGTTTGCCAGATTTGTTGCCGAATTTGTAGAATTGGAGATGGAGACTGGGGAGTGGTCCGAGATACCAATTTCGTGAATTTCCGCGTCCCTAACCATGGGAAGCAGTGTGTCTGTGCAGAATAGGTAATCAATTCTGGTGAAGACCTTATGTGGATTGGAATAGAAAGTAAACTCCTTCTCTAGGGGATGTAGGTAACGCCATACGTCGGTCATGTGTAGGGATTCCATGGTACTTGCTAGTGAAGTTGGTTCTAAAGTGTTAGCGTTGTGCTGGGATCTTTTAGTGCACGATCTATCATCTGCTATGTGAGAGATAGAATTAAAATCACCACCCACTATATGAGGAGTATGTGGTGATTTCATTAAACTAGAAGTCAGATCTTGGAAGAAAGGGATCCCCGGGGAATTCGGGGCATAAACATTCGTGATCAGGATGTTTTTGCCTGATAAGCGAACGTGGTCTGTCAATAAACGGCCCTGCATATACGAGCTGGAGGAAAGTACTTCACAAGGGAGAAATTTATGAATCAGAATTGCTACCCCAGCTTTACGGCCTACAGCGTCAGAGCCTAGTACTGTTCCTACCCAGAGTTTTTTTAGGCGGTGTAAGTCAGACTGCTTCAGATGCGTCTCCTGCCGGAGTGCTATGTCTGTGCCTAATCTTTTCAGGTGTCTCAGGACCTTCATACGTTTGATGGGAGACCTAAGGCCTTTTACATTCCAAGTAGTACATCTCATGTATGGGATGAATGACGAGGATTTGGGGCCTGATATGAAGGTGAGGGGATGTAGCCCAGTGTAAGTATAAGTATAGTTGGACCAGAGCGCTGTGGTTGGTATCTGTAGAGTGTATGGAGGTGTTCCCTGGTGTGCAGATAGGGGGGTGGGGGAGGGATGAGAGGGCGGGAGGGGGAGTCAGAGGTGCAATTAATAACTGCAGAAGTGAACAAACAAAATATACATAAAATTACGTGTCTGTGCTTCGCTTTGCTTTTTTCCGCATGGGCTCGCAGACAGTGATCGCTCCCTACCACCGGCCATACAGCAATTTTGGTAATGGGCCCATGAGAGGCTTGGTAGCTGTTGGCTATGCTATTTAGGATGACTAAATGCAGGTGGTGAGCATGTGTTGTCTATGGTGGAGCACATGTGGAAAACAGAAGGTGGGACTTAGAAATAGTAAACAAACGTTTAATGTAAGGAACAGTTTCAACATACCAAGTTGTGCTTCCTGTGGTTAACAAGAAGGGGTCCTTGGGGGAGGACTTAGAGGCAAGTTGTGGTGTGAGCGCCTTCTACATAACAAGCCTGTAAGACCAGAAGAGAAATAGAACAGAGTCATGTAAGTTAGAACTTGTCAGCGGAGTTCCCCCGCCTGATGGGATTCAGATGGATTTAGTCGTTTGGGAGAGTCCTTCCTGGGACTGCGCTGGTTCAGAGATCTGGGTATTGGGGATGCTCATTGTGATTTGTTAGGTTGTTGCTCGGCATTGACGGACCGGAGGAATTTTTCTGCTTCTTGGGGGTCGTGGAAGGTGAGTTGCTCTCCACTTGTGGTTTTGAGTCGCAGAACTGCTGGAAATGCCAGGGTGAATTTCATCTGGCGTTGATGTAAGGCAGTACATATTTGTTGGAATGCCTTCCTCTTTTTTGAGACTTCGAGTGAGTAGTCAGCGAAGATTAGAATTTTTACGCCGTCAATCAGAAGTGAGTTCGCTTGTCTATATTTTAGTAGTATGTCCGCCTTGTCAGCGTAATTTAAATATTTGGCAATGATGGTCCGAGTGGTCTTGCGATCGGGTTGCATACCCCCTATGCAGTGGGCCCGTTCTACCATGCAGGGCCTTGGCAGGCCTAGAGCCTCCGGGATGCGTTTCGCACAGAACTCCATGAGGGCTGAGGAATGAAGCGACTCTGGTACTCCTACGAAACGTAGGTTGCTCCTCCTTGATCTATTCTCGAGGTCATCGAGTTTTTGGAAAACATATTATTTGGTTTTGGTTTGGGCTTGCTCAGCCATATGGGACTGATATAGTTCATCTTCAATATTGGCGCTTCATCTATGCGGGTTTTATGTTCCCCCAATTCTTTTTTGATCTGTAGCATGCCCGCGCTGACGGGCTTTTTCTACCGTTGCTGAGATTGTAGGTGCTAGGATTGCGGCCACAGTTTGGGCTATCTTTTCATGAGCGCCCGAGTCGCCCATTTGAGCGGGTGGAGTGGATGGATTGCTCCCCTCCATGTCTGCAGTGGCCGCGTCTGGCGCGGTCGCCGTGTAGGCCGCATCCCCGGCCTCGATTTGCGGCTGGGCCGGCGCGACGGCCCGACTCGCGGGCTGCCTTTGCCGAGGTACCGCTCCATCCCTGGATGATGAGGGGGTGTTGGGGATGCTGCCTGTGTAACTGGAAATGCCTAGAGGTGTCTTGGGCTGGTTTTACAGGCAGATGTTCGGCCGTGGAGCGGGAGCTGTTATGGAGTGCTGCTACTCCATACGGAGCCGGAACCGGAAGTAACACTGACGTCTCTTCTTAACCACTTCAGTTAGGGGGCTGTTTTTTGGGTTAGTTGTTTAATTAGTTAAGTTAAAATCATTTTTTTTGCTATAAAATTACTTAGAACCCACAAACCTTATATATATTTTTGTTTCTAACAACCTAGAGAATAAAATGGCGGTCATTGCCAAACTTTATGTCACACCGTATTTGCGCAGCGGTCCTCCAAGCGTGCTTTTTTTAAAATAAATTCATTTTTTTTCGTTAAAAAATAAGAAAACAGTAAAGTTAGGCCAATTTTATTCCATATTGTGAAAGATAATGTTACGCCGAGTAAAATGATACCCAACATGTCATGCTTCAAAATTGCGTCTGCTCGCGGAATGGCGACAAACTTTGCAGCTTAAAAATCTCCATTGGTGATGTTTAAAAAATTCTACAGGTTAGCAGTTTCGAGCTACAGAGGAGGTCTAGTGATAGAAATGTTGCTCTGTCTCTCTAACGATTTAAACAAGTAGATCCACTCACATTTGTGAAGATGTAACAGGCTTGTATCATTAAAATAGTTCCCCAGCCTCCTGGGTCAGTCCGCTGTGTTGTCTGCGTTCAAAGGTAGATTCACTGCTGACACTGGAAGTGACGCATGGCGTATGGCGACGCTCTATGCGTTTCGTCGTTGGACGTCTACTGGTCGTTGGACGTCTACCCTCGCTCCAGTAGACGTCCAACGACGAAACACGTAGAGCGTCGCCATACGCCATGCATTGTCGTCTGGTGAGTTTTCTAACCACTGGGGAGCAGGGAGTGGACTCACCTGGCACATGATTGAAGTGGAATAATCACCTACACACCATTATTCAAGAGATTTGCTCTTTTTCACAGTTTTTAAAGGACTATTGAGCACGGTTCACATTGGTGGTTTATAAAAAGGTAGAAATATTAATTTATGTATCTATGCATATAACTCTGGCACTCTGTATGGTCATTGTATTAAGACGGATCAGAGTTACTTGTTTACACACCATCATTATATAGAAAATGTTTTGAGTTGATACATTTACACGTATTTTCACACCTATTAACTACCAGTATAGGTTGTGGCTCTCATTTGGGACACTCTAGCACTTTACAGTTGCGCACTGACTTTGTATTTTTTATTATTATTCATTTTATATGTGTGTTATTATTTAAGGAGAGACACCAGTGTATAAAATAGGGCAGAAATACTTTTTTTTGGGCTTAAAGAGGATATACCACACCAATTTCACAGAGCCGCGCCACATCCACCACAAAATTAACCATTGGCACTGTATAAATGTCACTTGCAGGGAAGGGGTTAACCTGCAGGAGGCGCTCTAAGGGTTAACTGTGTTCCCTGTGAGTGTTACTTACTGTATGGGGGCTGGGCTGAGTGGGGGAGGAGAGTGATCCAAGCTCCCATATACAGGGAGCCTGCGATCACATTCCTTCCCCCTGTCAGGACGGAGATCCGTGTGTTTACATACGCGGACCTCCATTCTGTCACTCCGGGGGAGCAATCGCGGATAGCTGGCGGACATCGAGTCCGCCCAACCCGCTCCCTGGCTCTCCCTGAACACAGTGAGCGCGCCTCCAGCGGCGCGCGTGCGCTCATGATCTCGCGGCTGCCGTCAGGTGACGGCGGTTTGCGATATCGAACCACTTTGCCACCGTCATAAGACGGCGGGTGGTTGGCAAGTGGATAAACAAATAAAAAAAATAACAAAAATTTTGAAAGAAAAAAAAATCTATATTTTCTACTTCCCATTATAAAACATGTCCAATAAAAATCTAACTTCTTCATAAATTTAGGCTGAAATGTATTCTGCTGCCTGTCTTTGGCAAAAACCAAACTGCGTTTTTGGGGACACTAGTATAGTTGTTATGGTGATCAACATACTGATTTGTACAGACACTATACTGGTAATGGCGGTGATCAGTGACGTATAGTGTGAATGTGATAGTGTGCCGGCCAATATTGTGCTAACAGACACTGGCTGGGAGGGATACAAACTTAACAAAGATGTTGCTAGTGACACTAATTCAGTGATCAGTGATAATACTGTACTAATGATACTGGCAGGGAAGGGGCTAACATCAAAGGGCAATCAAGGGGTTAGCTGTGTACCTAACAATGTGTAATATGTGCTGCTTACTTGCCAATCTGTCTGCTATTTTCTCCCTGAACTCAGGGTTGATTTCAGGTTGAAGGTTTGTCAACACAGAACTCTGTACTGTGATTGGCCACAGCCGATTAGCAGGTTTCAGCCATAAATTATTGGCTGAAATCTGCTAACAAACTTGTTCTGTGTCCAATCACAGCACAGGATAGCAGGAGGTGCGTGCATGCACATTCCAAACCTTGAAGTTTGCTGGTGACGTACATTGCCTAGCCTGGCTGTGACACCCATCCGCAGTAAATGTATGACGGGAGGGCGGCAAAAAATTATGTTATGTTATAACTTATTTCACGCCAACATGACTATAAATTTCCAGATGCATATTCCGGCAGACAGGCTTGAGGCTACCTCCAAAACATGCTTCTGGTAGTCATGACTTTCACACTGGCTGGATCAGTTTTCATCTGCAAGGCTGCTGCTCATTTCTACCACGTGCAGGTCGTTGTATTACAGCTGCAGACTTTGGATCCCCTATCTACTGCAGGCCACAGAGGACAGTAGGGCTCCCAGGTCAACTTCTGTGACCAGTAGCCTGGTGCATCTGCCAATGTTTTACTTCGCTCTTCCCCTACCATTGTATCCACCAAAGGAGGACTTTTTAAGAACTGACTATCAATAGCATCTATGGGCAGCAGGCTGCACAACAAAAATAATACATGCAATAGATGCTTTTCTGCATGCAATTAATGAGGATCTGTTCTGTTTACATTTTTATTTTCCAGTTGTGTCCCCCATTTAAAAGTGCTAACCCTAGTTATAAGGTCCAACCTGCCCCCACCCCCCTTGCTGCAGCTAATCTGACAAAGCAAACGAGACAGTTAATTGATAGCTGCAAGCATCTCAGCTATAAACATTTTCCTGAGAGAAGCAATGGCAAGAGGAACACAGAGGCTGACGTGTTCCCCTTCCCTCTGCATTGCTCTTGCCTTTGCTCAGGAAAGTTCTCACAGCTGAGATAAGCTGTAGCTATGAATCTGCCGTCTCCATCTTAACTTTGTCAGATCAGCTGCGGCAGAAGGGGAGGGAGGGGGTCTGGTTGGACCTCATAACTAGGGTTAGAGAGCACTAAGCAACATGGGACATAGTACTACATGTACTTTGCCTCCATAGGGGACACAACTCTAAAATAAAATTATAATGATGGATCTTCTTAAAGTGTGAAAGAAGTAAAAGAGTAACTGATATTTTTTCTGCATATAGTGTTTATTACTCACCCATGCCAATCTCTACAGGAACTTCCTCCTCTTTAATTATTACAAGTCCTTTCTCTTCCTCCTCAACTTGATCATCTGTCTCACTGGTGTCTCCAGGGTCTGTGAATAAAGATGAAAGTGAACCCCCCATGATCTGAGATGTATGAGAGACCCCAGAGAGAGTGTGTGTTGTAACCTCCACCTCAGCTGATCCCTCAGTCAGTAGTAACCCCCAGCTTTGCTGATCCTCTGGTTTTCTGATCCTCCTGGTCACATCTCTTGGCTGGTCACACAATGACATGATGTGAGGAGGAGAGCCAGAGTCTAATAGAGGCTGATGGCTCCTGACCCCCCAATGGGCACATACTGTCTCCCCATCACTGTCTACTCATAGAGGAAGGGGGAAAAAAGATTGTTGTAGCAATCGCATCACAAAATGCACAAGTGCGAACCGAAACTTAGTGTTTATTACTCACCTGTGGTGATCTCTGGAGGGATTTCTTCTTCCTTACATGGATTATCACCACTCGAATACAGCTCATCTGCTTCCAACTTAATTTTCACATGTTCTTCTTCTTCTTCCTCCTCCTCAGCTTCTGATGTCTCTCTGGTATCTCCAGGGTCTGTGAATAAAGATGAGAGTGAAGCCCCCTGTACTGAAATGTATGAGAGACCCCAGAGAGTGTGTGTGGGGGGAGACTGGTCATGTCTCTTGGCTAGTAACACACAATGACATGATGTAAGGAGGAGAGCCGGAGTCTAATAGAGGCTGATGCCTACTAACTCCCCCACTGGGCACACATTGTCTCCCCATTACTGTCTACTGACAGAGGAGGGGAGAGAAGAAGAGATTGTTGTAGTGACTAAACAAGGAGAATCTGGGATTATTACTCACCAGCGCCAACCTCTGGAGGTATTTCCTCCTCTTTAATTTTCACATGTGTCACTTCCTCCTCGACTTTGACATGTACGTTGGAGGTTCTTGAGTTTTTGGATAAAGAGAAGAATGAAGCTCCTGGTACTGAGACGTATGAAGGACCCCAGAGGGTGTGTCTGGATGGTGACTGACTAAGTCTCTTGGCTGGTAACATGCAATTAAAAGCTGTAAAGAGCTTGTGTTTAACAGGATCTGGTGGCCTCTGACTCCCCCACCGGGCGCAACCTGTCTTTTTATCACCTTCTAGTGACAGAGAAGGGAGGGGCAGAAGAGATTCTGTTAGTAACGGAACAAGAAAATCTGGGACTCTTTTCTGCATTCGGTCTTTATTTACTCACCTGTGCTAGTCTCTGGAGGAACTTGCTGCTTTTTAAACTGTTCATCACCTTTCACATACGTCTCTTTTGCTTCAGTCTTGATATGTTCTTTGTCTTCTTCTTCAGGTTTGTCATCTCTCTGAGTCTCTCTGCTGTCTCCAGGATCTGTGAATAAAGATGAAAGTGAAACCCCCTGTACTGAGATGTGTGAGAGACCCCAGAGAGTGTGTGTGGGGGGAGACTGGTCACGTTTCTTTGCTGGTAACACACAACGACATGATGTGAGGAGGAGAGCCGGAGTCTTATAGAGGCTGATGGCTCCACTCCCCCACTGGGCACATACTGCCTCCCCATTACTGTCTACTGACAGAGGAGGGGGGAGAAGAAGAGATTGTTGTAGTGACTGAACAAGGAGAATCTGGGACTCTTCTCTGGATTTAGTATTTATTACCTATGCTGATCTCCTTGCACAGCTCATCATCTCCCACATTCCCCTTTTCTGCTTCCTCTTTCACTTTGACACCAATAAGATCTTCACCCTAATCAGGACAAATATAAACATGTGGCATTGTATTAAATAAAAAAAATGGAACTATATTACTCAACAAGAAGCCTCTCAGTCCAATTTACCTGATCACGGTGAGGGATTCTGTAATGTATACGTGAGAAATCCCGGGAATACAGAGGACGGGGACATCTCTCTGGGGGATTTCTGTTACTGGATCCATCTGTAGGAAACACACTCACTGAATGAATACATTGTTTCTATGTCTTTATATCAGAGGATGTGTGTATCTAGGTGGATCCTCAATACTCTTCTCTCCTTTACAAGAAATGAAAGTCTCCTCTTACCCGGTGATGTGAGGGGTGGCCGGTTCTCCATCATGATGTCCCTGTAGAGATCCTTGTGTCCATCTGAATGCTCACACCTATCTGAATGACTAAGTCTGTAATTAAAATAAAGGTTGGGTTGTAAAGCCCATAATAAGTAAGTGTTATCAAATCATTTACTGAACACAGATTTATCTTCATATTATAAAGAAATAAGGTCACATCCTGCTTCTTGTCAAGATAACTGGAGGATTCTTACAGACGCTCAGCTTTACATTCTCAGGTCTCATGTTCCACCTTCTTCTGTCCTGTCCTCCTTCACAAGGTCTAGCCCATGAGGCAATGTGCAGCAAAAATCTGTGGTGTTGTGGACAAGTTCCCCTTTCTCACAGTAGGACCCCAAACCCATAGTGATAGGTAGAATCACTTGAATCAGGAGGCACTGGGCCCTTGGATCCATCCGCACCAAAGAAATACTCTCCACCCCACCTTACCCAGTGGAATGCGTCATTTGGTTTCTTTCCCATGAGGGCAGCCATCAGGACCCCCATAGTACCAGCCATTTCAGCCATAAGATCAGAATGATGGAGGAGCACCGCTATTAAACACTGATAAGAACATACCCCAATCCATAGCTCCTCTCAAGACTTGCTCCTCTTATCATACATAGACAATCCAGGTGCTGGCTACTATTGCCCGTCTCCATCACAGATAGGAAAAAACACATCAGCCGCACTCCAAACATAGCCCCTCCTGCTGTGTTTATTTATTATAAAAAAAACTATAAAATATCTGCGCTAAACCAAGATATATGATGAATAACTAAATGCAGCAGCTAGCTACTAAGGTATATAGATAAAATACCCAAATGTAAATATATTAAAAACAAGTAGCAGCGCATAAAAGGACAATATCAAACTAGGTCAGTTGAGTAGAAAAAAGTCCAAATATGAGGAAGGCACACAAAAATGAATAATAGACCTCAATATAAAACAATAAAGTGTCCGTATGAAGATCTCATACAGAAAAAGGTTTCTCATGAAGGAAAAGCTGACACCACCTGTAGGAAGGCTGTATAGTCCATAAACACATCATGCAATGAATGAGAATCCACCACCGAGGAATGAAAAGCCGCTTACCAGATCAGTATGGCTTCCAAATTAATAGAATAGCCAAAACACACTTGTAGGGACGTATGGACTCCCTAGTGAAACCAGGTGTATCTCTCAAGCCTTCACCAACTCAGAGTGGAAATACTCCAGCAGTCCTCAGAGAAAACAATAGCAAAAACACATGCCCATAGCGTAATCCAGTTACCATTTTATTGTGCACACATAGTAAACATAGTTAGTAGCACTCACATTTAGGTTGTGTGGAATGCAGCATGAACAGGGTATATGCTGTTTTACCCTGTTCATGCTGCATTACATACAACCTAAATGTGACTGCTACTAACTATGTTTGCAATGTCTGCACAATAAAATGGTAACTGGATTACGCTATGGGCATGTGTTTTTGCTATTGTTTTCTCTGAGGACTGCTGGAGGATTTCCACTCTGAGTTGGTGAAGGCTTGAGAGATACACCCGGTTTCACTAGGGAGTCCATACGTCGCTACAAGTGGGTTTTGGCTATTCCATTAATTTGGAAGCCATACTGATCTGGTAAGCGGCTTTTCATTCATTGGCGGTGGATTCCCATTCATTGCATGACGTGTTTATGGACTATCCAGCCTTCCTACACCTGTGTTTATTTATTGTCAAGAAATTATGTTATAACACATATCTCCACCCAAAAACCAACCTTCATTTTCCTATCCCCCATGTGTCTACCTGAAAACCAACCTTTCTTCCCCTATCCTACATGCCGCTACCTGAAAACCAATCTTCCCCTATCCCACACGTCTCCACCCGAAAACCAGCCTTCCTTCCCCTATCCCACATGTCTTCAACTGAAAATCAACCTTCCTTCTCCTATCCCAGATGTCTCCACCCAAAAACCAACCTTCCTTCCCCTATCTCACAAATCTCCACCCGAAAACCAACCTTCCTTCCCCTATCCCACATGTCTCCAACTGAAAATCAACCTTCCTCCGCCTATCCCAGATGTCTCCACCGAAAAACCAACTTTCCTTCCCCATCTCACAAATCTCCACCCGAAAACCAACCGTCTTTCCCCTATGCCACACGTCTCCAACTGAAAACCAACCTTACTTCGCCTATCCCATATGTCTCCACCTGAAAACCAACCTTCCTTCCCCTATCCCATATGTCTCCACCCGAAAACCAACCTTCCTTCCCCTATCCCAGATATCTCCACCCAAAAACCAACCTTCCTTCTCCTATCCCAGATATCTCCACCCAAAAACCAACCTTCCTTCTCCTATCCCAGATACCTCCACCCAAAAACCAACCTTCCTTCTCCTATCCCAGATATCTCCACCCAAAAACCAACCTTCCTTCTCCTATCCCAGATATCTCCACCCAAAAACCAATATTCCTTTCCCTATCCCCCACATCTCCACCTGAAAACCAACCTTCCTTCCCCTATCCCAAATGTCTCCACCCAAAAACCAACCTTCATTCCCCTATGCCACATATTTCCACCCAAAAACCAACCTTCCTTCCCCTATCCCACACATCTCCACTTGAAGACCAACCTCCCTGCCCCTATATCACATCACCTGAAAACCAGCCTTCCTTCCCCTATATCACATCACCACCTGAAAACCAGCCTTCCTTTCCCTATCTCACAAATCTCCACCCAAAAACCAACCTTCTTTCCCCTATCCTTATGAACAAGCCAAGCGTGGTGAAATATGTCATGGAAGTTTGTTTGTTTTTTTACCTGGAGACATGTCAAATGCAGTCATTTTGTTGACAATCAATAAAAACAGCAAAAGGAGCTAAGCAAAAACTAACTAGTCCATGGTAACCCGTTTGGACGGCAAGCAGATCTTCTCCAAAGCATATAAAGCACCAGCACTGCAGCATAGAGCCCCAGAAATGATTCCGGAACATCAGCCATTTACATCTAAGCACCATGTAAATGGCATGCATTGTCTCAACTGACCGACTACGATAAGTACCCACAAATCCCCAATGGTCGCTATTCCATCCAGCCAAACATATCTGTTTTAAAGAACGACCCTTCTCTACATACGACTGATCTGGGGGGAGACAACGAGCGAGCGACTCCATTCCCCATCAACAGGCACAGGTTGTGTCTTTCTGAAGAACACATCTCCCAGTGCCATCAGAGCTGACTATCTAATGTTCTACACATCAGAGGATTGGAAGGAAGATGATTTCTGGAGGTGACATGATCCCCCTATCCAGTCCTCACAGAGTGCTGGGACCCTCTATTCTCTTCTCATCTCAGTATAAGAATATAATTATTATTATTACCTCCTCCTCACTTGGCACACACTCTCCAGTCGACCCTCCACCAGCAGCTGCTGGAAATAAAGAGGAGAGTTCCTGTAAGTTTTCTGGGTCTTTTTTTTTTTTTTTTTTACTTGAGCTACAAGAAAATGGCCGACCACCTTCACGTCTGACTGGCTCTTCTTTCTCTCTGCGCAAGCGCGAGCTACAAGAAAATGGCCGCTCAGCCTTACATCCGTCTCTTCTTTCTCACTGCGCACGCGTTCGTACGCTGGAGAGAGCATAAGGAAAACCCCGCCTACTTGGCTTCTCAACGTAGTGTTACCGCTAGAGAACAAAGCTTCAACCTAACATTTCACCCTTCTGAAGCGGGGCGGCCATTTTATTGTAGCGCAAAACAATTTCTAAAAATGAGTATATAAACATGATTTATAAATAATATATGTAATATTGAAAATATAAAATATGCAAACTAATAAATATAGCTTAATAATATTATATGAATGTATTTATAAATAATATATATATATATATATATATATATATATATATATATATATAATTGTCTTTAACCACATAAGTACTGGGCACAAAAACCCCCTTACTGTCCAGGCAATTTTTCAGCTTTCAGCGCTCTCACACTTTGAATGACAATTACTCAGTCATGCAACACTGTACCCATATGAAATTTCAGTCCCTTTTTTCACACAAATAGAGCTTTCTTTTGGTGGTATTTAATCACTAGTTGGTTATTTACTTTTTGTGCTATAAATAAAAAAAAGTTTGAACATTTTGTGAAAAAATGCATTTTCTTCGTTTCTGTCATAACATTTTGCAAATTAGTTATTTTTCTTCATAAATTTTGGCCAAAATTTATACTGCTACCTATCTTTGGTAAAAATAACCCAAATTAGTGGATATTATTTGGTTCTTGTGAAAGTTATAGAGTCTACAATCTATGGTGCCAATCACTGAATATTGATCACACCTGATATACTGACGGCCTATCTCATTTCTTGAGACCCTAGCAAGCCAGGAAATACAAATACCCCCCAAATGACCCCTTTTTGGAAAGTAGACATTCCAAGGTATTTAGTAAGAGGCATGGTGAATTTTTTGAAGTTGTCATTTTTTCCCACAATTCTTTGCAAAATGGAGATTTTTTTTTTTTTTTCACAAAATTGTCATTGTAACAGGTTATTTCTCACACCCAGCATATGCATATCACAAATTACACCCCAAAACACATTCTGCTACTCCTCCTGAGTATGGCGATACCACATGTCTGACTTTTTCACAGCCTGGCCACATGCAGAGGCCCAACATGCAGGGAGCGCCGTCAGGTATTCTAGGGACATAAATTACACATCTAATGTCATGACGACCTATCGCATTTTTGAAGGCCCTGGAGCACCAGGACAATGGACTTGTCCACAAAATGACCCCATTTTGGAAAGAAAACACTTCAACGAATAATGTATGAGGCATTATGAGTCTTTTGAATGCTTCATTTTTTTCCACTAGTTTTGGGAATATGTGGGAAAAAAATTAAAACACTTTTATTTTTACACAAAGTGTCCATTTAGATGATATTTCCAAAACATAGCATGTACCTAGCAAAAATGACACCCCAAAATACAGTCTACAGGTGATGTTTACTGATAGGTGAAGACAGTCTCTGACAGGTGATTGGCAATGGTCACTGATGGGTGATTGGTGGAGGTCACTGATGGGTGATGGGTGTCTGGTGGTGGTCACTAATGGGTGACGGGTGTCTGGCGGCGGTCACTGATGGGTGACTGGCAGTGGTCACTGATGGGTGATGGGTGACTGGCAGTGGTCACTGATGGGTGAGGGGTGACTGGCGATGCTCACTGATAGGTGATGGGTGACTGGCGGTGGTCACTGATGAGTTATGAGTGTCTGGCGGTGGTCATTGATGGGTGACGGGTGTCTGGTGGTGGTCACTGATGGGTGACTGGTGGTGGTGGTCACTGATGGGTGACGGGTGTCTGGCGGTGGTCACTGATGGGTGACGGGTGTCTGGCAGTGGTCACTGATGGGTGACGGGTGTCTGGCGGTGGTCACTGATGGGTGACGGGTGATGGCAGTGGTCAATGATGGGTGACTGGCAGCGGTCACTGATGGGTGACTGGTGTCTGGTGGTGGTCACTGATGGGTGACTGGTGTCTGGTGGTGGTCACTGATGGGTGACTGGTCACAGTCACTGATGGGTGATGGGTGACTGGCGGTGGTCACTGACGGGTGACAAGCCTAGGTCAGTGAAGGGTGACACGCCACGGTCACTGATGGGTGACAGATGACACGCCACGGTCATTGATGGGTGACGGGTGACACACCACGGTCACTGATGGGTGACTGGTGTCTGGTGGTGGTCACTGATGGGTGACTGGCGGTGGTCACTGACGGGTGACAGGCCAAGGTCAGTGACGGGTGACACGCCATGGTCACTGATGGGTGAAGGGTGACACGCCACGGTCATTGATGGGTGACACACCACGGCCACTGATGGGTGACACGCCACGGTCACTGATGGGTGACATGCCACTGTCAGTGATGGGTGACGGGTGACACGCCACAGTCAGTGATGGGTGACAGGCCACGGTCAGTGATGGGTGACAGGTGACACGCCACGGTCAGTGATGGGTGACACCCCACGGTCACTGATGGGTGACACACCACGGTCAGTGACGGGTGACAGGCCATAGTCACTGATGGGTGACGGATGACACGCCACGGTCACTGATGGGTGACGGGTGACATGCCACGATCACTGACAGGTGACAGGTGCACTTTATGATGGCAGGTGCACTTTATGGGGGCAGATGTGGTGACTGTTGGGTGACAGGTGCATTGGGCGGGGGGCAGGGGGATGTGACAGGTGTGTTTGGTGCTATACAGATCAGTAACTCACTGATCCTAGCTCTTCTCTCCTCACACTGGAAACTGTGTGAGGAGAGAAGAGCTGGTGACAGTGAGTTACCGCTCTGTTTACATTACATGTGATTGGCTGTGAGTAGATCACAGCCGATCACAAGGTAACAGCTGCCTGATACCAGTGTCGGTGACAGGCGGTGTTCCCTGGGAACATGTCGCTACCGACGCGCACACGCCGTGCAAATGGGGCAGTACCATTTGTGATCAGCCGTGACTTGGTCACGGACGTTCACATGGTAAACAGCCATGACCAATGGCTGATCATCCCCATCGGTAACGCGGTGTGTCCCGGGGACACGCGGACACCGACAGAGTCGGGATGCGCACGCCCGATCACACGCAATCCCGGCTTAAAGGGGTGACGTCATATGATGTCCACCCGGAACGAGAGCCGTTCCGCTTCGCCATCATTTGACGGTGGGCGAACGGCAAGTGGTTAATATTTTTAATAGACATGTGTACTACTGAAAATTTTGTTTAGTTTCGTTTCAGTCGTTTTTTTTTCTTCATTTATCGGATCATACGTTTAGATGCAGCATTCGTAACGTCGGATCATTCGTAACTTCGGATCATTCGTAACTTCGGATGCACTTGTATTCCTTCCGATCCATTTGTTTAGATGCGGCATTAGTTCCTTTGGATCCTTTGTAACTTCAGATCATTCATAAGGTTGGATCATTCACAACTTCGGATCATTTGTTACTTCAAATGCATTTGTATTCCTTCCGTTCTATTCGTTTAGAGGCGGCATTTGTTACTTTGGATAATTCGTAACTTTGTATCATTCATAACTTTGTATCATTCGTAACTTTGGATCATCGTAACTTCGGATCATTCATAACTTTGGATCATTCGTAACTTTGGATCATTCGTAACTTTGTATCATCGTAAGTTCGGATCATTCATTGGATGCATTTATATTTGTTACATTTCATTTGTCTAGAAGCGACATTCGTTACTTCCGATCATTCATAACTTCGGATGCATTCATATTTGTTATGTTGCATTCATTTAGATGTGGCATTCGTTACCTTGGATCATTCATAACATTGGATCATTCGTAACTTTGGATTATTCGCAACTTTGGATGCATTCGTATTCCTTACGTTCCATTCGTTTAGATGCGGCATTCGTTACTTCGGATCATCCGTTACTTCGGATCATTCATAACTTCAGATCATTCGTAACTTTGGATGCATTCACATTCCTTCCATTCCATTTGTTTAGATGTTGCATTAGTTATTTTGGATCATTTGTTACTTCAGATCATTCATAACGTCGGATCATTCGTAACTTCCGTTCATTCGTTACTTCAGATCATTCATAACTTTGGATGCATCCGTATTCTTTCCGTTCCATTCGTTCAGAGGCGGCATTCGGTACTTCGGATAATTTGTTACTTTGTATCATTCGTAACTTGGATGATTCGTAACTTTGGATCATTCGCAACTTTGGATCATTCACAACTTCGGATCATTCGTAACTTCGGATCATTTGTATTGTCGGTTGCATTCGTATTCATATTTGTTACGTTTCATACGTTTAGATGCGGCATACGTTACTTCGCATAATTCATAACGTCGGATCATTCGTAACTTCAGATCATTCGTAACTTTGCATGCATTCGTATTCCTTCCGCTCCATTTGTTACTTCGGATCATTCATAACTTCGGATCATTTGTTACTTTGGATCATTTGTTACTTTGGATCATTTGTTACTTCGGATCATTCGTTACTTCAGATTATTCGTAACATCGGATCATTCGTAACTTCAGATCATTCGTTACTTTGGATCATTCATAACTTCGGATGCATTCGCATTCCTTCCGCTCCAATTGTTTAGATGCAGCATTTGTTACTTTGGATCATTCATAACGTCGGATCATTCATAATGTTGGATCATTCGTAACGTCGGATTATTCATAACTTCGGATCATTCGTAACTTCAGATACATTTGTATTCCTTTCATTCTAATTGTTTAGATGCAGCATTCGTTAGTTCGGATCATTCGTAACTTCGGATCGTTCGTTACTTCAGATCATTCGTAACTTCAGATCATTCATAACTTCGGATGCATTAGCATTCCTTCCATTCGTTTAGATGTGGCATTAGTTACTTTGAATCATTTGTTACTTCAGATCATTCATTACGTCGGATCGTTCGTAACTTCGGATCATTCGTTACTTTGGATCATTCGTAACTTTGGATGCATTCATATTCCTTACATTCCATTCGTTTAGAGGTGGCATTTGTTACTTCTGATAATTTCTTACTTCGCATAATTTGTAAATTCGGATCATTGTTAATTTCAGATCATTTGTAACTTTGGATCATTCGTAACTTAGGATCATTCGAAACTTTGGATCATTTGTAACTTCGTATTTGTTACGTTCCATTTGTTTAGATGCGGCATTCATTACTTCAAATCATTCATAACTTCCGATCATTCATAAATTCGGATCATTTGTAACTTCAGATGCATTCATATTCATATTTGTTACGTTTCATTTGTTTAGATGCAGCATTTGTTACTTCAGATCATTTATAACGTCGGATCATTCATTACTTCAGATCATTCGTAACTTTGGATGCATTCATATTCCTTCCGTTCCATTCGTTTAGATGCGGCATTCATTACTTTGGATCATTCATAATGTCGGATCATTCGTAACTTTGGATGCATTCGTATTCCTTGTGTTCCATTCGTTTAGATGCGGCATTCGTTACTTTGGATCATTCGCTACTTCGGATCATTCATAACTTCAGATCATTCGTAACTTCGGATGCAGTCACATTCCTTCCGTTTCATTTGTTTAGATGTGGCATTAGTTATTTTGGATCATTTGTTACTTCAGATCATTTGTAACGTCGGATCATTCGTAACTTCGGATCATTCGTTACTTAAGATCATTCATAACTTTGGATGCATTCGTATTCCTTCCGTTCCATTCGTTCAGAGGCGGCATTCGTTACTTCGGATAATTTGTTACTTCGTACCATTTATAACTTGGATGATTCGTAACTTTGGATCATTCGTATATTTGGATCATTCACAACTTCGGAATTGTTACCTTCCATTCGTTTAAATGCGGCATTCGTTACCCCAGATCATTCATAACTTTGCATCATTTGTAACTTCGGATCATTTGTATGGTCAGATGCATTCGTATTCATATTTGTTACGTTCCATACGTTTAGATGCGGCATACATTACTTCGCATAATTCATAACATCGGATCATTCGTAACTTCAGATCATTCGTAACTTTGGATGCATTTGTATTCCTTCTGCTCCATTTGTTACTTCGGATGATTCATAACTTCGGATCATTTGTTACTTCGGATCATTCGTTACTTCAGATTATTCCTAACATCGGATCATTCATAACTTCAGATCATTTGTTACTTTGGATCATTCGTAACTTCGGATGCATTCGTATTCCTTCCGCTCCAATTGTTTGGATGCAGCATTTGTTACTTCGGATCATTCATAACGTCGGATCATTCATAACGTCGGATCATTCATAACGTCGGATCATTCGTAACTTTGGATCATTCGTAACTTCAGATGCATTTGTATTCCTTCCATTCTAATTGTTTAGATGCAGCATTCATTAGTTCAGATCATTCGTAACTTCGGATCATTCGTTACTTCGGATCATTCATAACTTCAGATCATTCGTAACTTTGGATGCATTAGCATTCCTTCTATTTGTTTAGATGTGGCATTAGTTACTTTGAATCATTTGTTACTTCAGATCATTCATTACGTCGGATCGTTCGTAACTTCGGATCATTCGTTACTTTGGATGCATTCATATTCCTTCCATTCCATTCGTTTAGAGGTGGCATTTGTTACTTCCGATAATTTCTTACTTCCCATCATTTGTAACTTTGGATCATTCTTAATTTTGGATCATTTGTAACTTTGGATCATTCGTAACTTAGGATCATTCGTAACTTTGGATCATTTGTAACTTCGTATTTGTTATGTTCCATTCATTTAGATGTGGCATTCATTACTTCAAATCATTCATAAATTCTGATCATTCGTAACTTCAGATGCATTCATATTCGTATTTGTTACGTTCCATTTGTTTAGATTCGGCATTCGTTACATTCATAACGTCGGATCATTCGTTACTTCAGATCATTCGTAACTTTGGATGCATTCATATTCCTTATGCTCCATTCGTTTAGATGCGGCATTCGTTACTTTGGATCATTCATAATGTCGGATCATTCGTAACGTCTGAACATTCGTTCCTTCAGATCATTCATTACTTTGGATCATTCATAACTTCGGATCATTCGTAACTTCGGATCATTTGTTGCTTCAGATCATTTGTAACTTCAGATCATTCGTTACTTTGAATTATTCGTATCTTCGGATCATTCGTTGCTTCGGATCATTTGTAACTTTGGATCATTCGTTACTTTGAATCATTCGTAACTTCGGATGCATTCATATTCCTTCCGTGCCAATTGTTTAGATGCAGCATTTGTTACTTTGGATCATTCATAACGTCGGATCATCCGTAACTTCAGATACATTTGTATTCCTTCCATTCCAATTGTTTAGATTCGGCATTCGTAAGTTCGGATCATTCGTTACTTCAGATCATTTATATTTGTGACGTTCCATTCGTTTAGATGTGGCCTTTGTAACTTCAGATCATTTGCAACTTAGGATCATTCGTAACTTTGGATTATTTGTAACTTCGTATTTGTTACGTTCCATTTGTTTAGATGTGGTATTCGTTACTTCGGATCATTCATAACGTCAGATCATTCATCATTTCGGATCATTCGTAACTTCAGATGCATTCATATTCTTATTTGTTACGTTCCATTTGTTTAGATGCGGCTTTCATTACTTCAAATCATTCATAACTTCGGATCATTCCTTTCTTCGGATCATTCATAACGTCAGGTCAATCGTTACTTCAGATCATTCGTAACTTTGGATGCATTCGTAACTTCAGATGCATTCATATTTGTTACGTTCCATTTGTTTAGATGCGGCATTCGTTACTTCGGATCATTCATAACGTTGAAATATTCCATACTTCGGATCATTCATAATGTCGGATCCTTTGTAACTTCAGATCATTCGTAACTTTGGATGCATTTGTGTTCCTTCCGCTCCATTCGTTTAGATGCAGCATTTGTTACTTTGGATCATTCATAACGTCGGATCATTTGTAATGTCGGATCATGCGTTCCTTCGGATCATTCGTTACTTTGGATCATTCATAACTTAGGATCATTTGTAACTTCGGATCATTCGTAACTTCGGATCATTCGTTGCTTCGGATCATTTGTAACTTCAGATCATTTGTTACTTTGGATCATTTGTAACTTTGGATCATTCATTACTTTGAGTCATTCAAAACTTCGGATGCATTCATATTCCTTCCGTTCCAATTGTTTAGATGCGGCATTTGTTACTTCGGATCATTCGTAACTTCGGATCATTTATAACTTCAGATGCATTTGTATTCCTTCCATTCCAATTGTTTAGATTCGGCATTCGTAAGTTCGGATCATTCGTTACTTCAGATCATTTATATTTGTGACGTTCCATTCGTTTAGATGCGGCCTTTGTAACTTCGGATCATTTGCAACTTTGGATCATTCGTTATGTCTGATGCATTCATATTCATTATGTTCACTAACAGTTACTTTAGCAAAGTTTGAAAGGAAATTCCAATAAAAATGTAAATCGAATGAATCCCAAATCAGCTGCTATGGCTCAGAGACCTGAATAGAAGAATTACCGACTTCAGTTATTTTACCTATAATTTGAAAGTTTATAATAATTAAAACGATAATAATAGTTAATAATTTAATTATAATATAAAATACAAAAAAATAAATTATCCGAATGTAATCGATTGGTTAAACTCCTAGGTTGAATCGTTTTTCGTTCTTTCGGCTTTCTGTAATTTAGAAAACGCAGTGTTATATATAAAAGGAATAAGTCTAGAATTTAACCTCTTCTCTTAGGGTGGACGTACATTGACGTCGCTACTTTTGAGAAGTGATATCTGAATGGTGCCTGCAGCTGCAGACACCATTCAGATATCGTTTTTTTCAGCAGACGATTCTGCGTCTGATGAAAGTGGTCTTAGCGGCGGATTCGCTGCGAGATCACTTTTATCAGCGGCGGGAGAGGTGCCCCCCCTCCCGCCGCTTTCCCGTCATCTCCGCCGCTTACCGGACCTGCCGATCTGTCCCCCCCAGTGTCCGAGAGCCGAGTGAGCAGCTGAAGCTCCATAGTACGGCAGGGCGGAAATGACGTCAGAAGTCATGTCCGCCCAAGGTCTTAACCACTTGCCGACCGTCAACCGCAGGTTGATGGCGACAAGATGGCTCTCCTGGGCAAACCACCGTCATCTGCCGGCAGCTGCCAGATTGCCCACTGTGAGGGCGCGCTGCCGGAGGCGCGCTCGTGCGCTCACTGTGTCCGGGGAGGGCCAGGGAGCGGGTGCGGCGGACTCGATCTCCGCCGGCTACCCGCGATGCCCCCCCCCCCCCACCGGAGTGAAAGAACGGAGGTCCGTGTAAGTAAACACGGACCTCCGTTCTGTTAGAGGGGGAAGGGAGTGATCACAGCCTTCCCCTACATGGAAGCTGTGATCACTCCCCTCCCCCTGCCAGTCAAACACTAAGACAGTTAGAACACGCCCAGGGAACATAGTTAACCCTTAAAGCGCCCCCTGCAGGTTAACCCCTTCACTGCCAATGGCATTTACACAGTAATCAGTGCATTTTTATAGCACTGATCCCTGTATAAATGCCAATGGTACCAAAAAAGTGTCAAAATGT
>BLSH010363979.1:522250-534551 GCA_018402905.1 Glandirana rugosa | reverse complement strand
CACAAAAGAAAGATTGAGTAGCACGATCGAAAAGATCCCACTTTTTCATCCTCCGGGTTTTTTCAAGAAAGTAAAAGCTAGCACGATGAGTTAGAAAGAAAACACCCCCCCCCCCATCCTTTTCTGGAAACAACTAGTGAACTCTAATCTCCCTTTGTAGCAAGACACAATGTTTGGGCAAATTGATTGAAGGAACCGTTGATGGCATTGCATTTAAACCCTTGATATCTCATGTAGTACTTGACAAAGCCTTCAATAGATCCCTTGGTGAACCCAAAAATGAAGGGTTGAACTTCTTTCCTAACCTGTGTGCTGTGGATTAGCCCGTGTGCCAACATGTACTTTGTTGGAAATTGTAAGACGTTACCGCTCTTGAGTGAGCTGTATCACCTGGAGTGTGTAACAACGCTAATACAGATTTAGAAGACAAAAATCCTCAATTGTTGTGGGAAGGAAAGCTAATCATTGGAGGACATTTGTCAGTGTTATCAGAGTCTCCTCAGGATCAAGGGCAGGTGAAATACCATAGTTATAGATGGTGCTGTATGGGTTCCCGTAGATTGAGGTACTGTAGCTTTTATGTACGATTTTCTAGCATACAGAAGCAGCACAAGTCAGAAGGTGTTCCTCCATCTTTCCATATACAGACACCTCCGAATTTGCACCTAGTGTATAGTCCTTTATTTTCAGTGAAAAAGGAAGACATCGAAATGCACTTGCCTTAATTTCCAAAATTCCACCAGACATGTGAACCTTTATTTCTGTTTGGGAATTGAGATGAGAAATATGGGATGACTTCTTTAAAGCAATGCCATGTTTCTTTTCACCTTGAATTGTTTGTTTGGACCAAGCTTTTGTTATTCTACCACTGCCAACATTGTATCATACTGTAGTAGCATTAGCAGGCATGCAGCCTAGTGTTCTGGATGTGTCACTCCCTGTCTGTTCCTGAAACAAAATTGAGTAGGATGGAGGGCTTCTCAGCCATTCAGCGGAATCCTTGTATTTCTATGAATGAATGCAAGGGTTCTTCTGATTGGCCAAGGTGGAGAGATGGCCAAATGATGTCATGATTTCCACCTTCGGGGATAGTCTTGTATTTATCAATATACAAGGCTTCCCTTGAATGGCTGAGAAGCACTCAATTTATTCTGGCAGTCCCGGGTACCCCATTCACCTGTCATTCGGCGTTGTTCTCGATTGGTATACCCACCTGTCTAGTGCAGTGGTTCTCAACCCTGCCATCAAGTACCCCCAACAGGCCATGTTTTGGGAATCTCTTTTAGCTAAAATAGCTGTCCAAAATACCAAGCCATTGACACTAAAGCACCTGTGCAAGATAAAGGAAAACCTGCAAACATGGCCTGTTAGGAGTATTTGAGGACAGGGTTGAAAACCACTGGTCTAGTGGATCCTGAATTTTTCTGATGCGATCTGCTGTTCAGGTGTAACAGCCTGGATCCTGTGCCGCCATTTTGGTCTATCCCTGTGATCATCATATTCAGGGTTCAGACAACCGGCCCAGAATGCCGCACACCAATTCCGCCCACCTGACACTGTTTGTCCTACTCCTGCCACCTCCTAGGGCAGTGGTTCTCAACCCTGTGTTCTCGATTGGTATACGCACCTGTCTAGTGCAGTGGTTCTCAACCCTGTCCTCAAGTACCCCCAACAGGCTGTGTTTTGGGAATTTCTCTTACATAAAATAGCTGTCCAAAATACCAAGCCATTGACTCTGATTTATCCGCTTCCACACCACGTGCAGTATATTTACTGTGGCAGTGTGGATTCGTCCAGCGAATCGCCGTAAATTAGCGGCGATTTGCGGGTGGCTGCTAGGGGGCATGTGCGTGCCGGCGGCAGCACGCGCCCGCCGTACTCCTGAGGAGTGTGCCCGCGGCTTGGGCGGACCCGATGTCTGCCGGCGAGCCGCGATTAGTGGCCACAGCAAAAGAACGGGGAACCACCGATGTAAACACGGCAGTTCCCTGCTCTGTCAGTGCGGGTATAGGAGATCTACTGATCCCTGTCACTGGGATCAGGTAGATCTCTTATGCCCATGCTAGCCCAACCCCCTCACAGTTAGAACACACCTAGGGAACACAGTTAACTCCTAGATCTCCTCTTGCAGGTTAACCCCTTCCCTGCCAATGACATTTATACAGTAATCTGTGGATATTTAAATTTCTGATCGCTGTATAAATGTCATTGGTCCCAAAACAAGTGTCAAAATGGTCCAACATGCCCGCTCCAAATATCACAGTACCGCTAAAAATCGCAGATCGTCGCCATTACTAGTAAAAAAAAATAAAAACCCCAGAAATTAAATTCTCATCATCCGTAAACGCGGCCACTTTTGCGCAAACCAATCAATGAACGGCAATTGCAATTTTTTTTTACCAAAAATATGAGGAAGAATATAAATCGGCCAAAACCGATGAAAAAAAATGTTTTTTTTATATATTTTTTTTTTGGATTTGTATTTTAGCAAAAAGCCAACATATGAAGAAAACCGTTTTTTTTGCAAAATTGTCTCTCTTCTTTTGTTTATAGCGGTGATCAGAAATGACGCAGAGGCAATCAAATACCACCAAAAGAAAGCTCTATTTGTGGGAAAAAGAGGACGCAAATTTCATTTGGGTACAACGTTGCACGACGGCGCAATTGTCAGTTAAAGCGACGCAGTGCAGAATGGCAAAAAGTGCACTGGTCCTAAAGTGTGAAATCCTTCTGGGGCTGAAGTGGTTACAGCACCTGTGAAAGATAATGGAAAACCTGCAAACATGGCCTGTTGGGGGTACTTGAGGACAGGGTTGAGAACCACTGTCCTAGGGTATGTGATTTAGAAATTTTGCCTAGGTGAGAATGACATTGAGGGTATGAAATAATTATATATATAAAAAAAGAGGGAGGGGCTTTTCAAAATGCAGGGGTAGGAAGGTAGATTTGTCAGGGAGAGTGAAGGCTCCCTTTAACACCTTTTATGAATATAATAAACGTCAACATGTTCTTTTTATCATAAGCCACATGAACATACACTATACTGTCAAAAGTATCGGGACGCCTGCCTTTACACACACATGAACTTTAATGGCATTCCAGTCTTAAGCCTCGTACACACAGTTCGACGGTCATATGACCCAACGGACCAAATCGTATGTTGGCTGTTGTATCTAGCATACTGACTGCACTACATGATCGTACCACCAAAGAAAGTTCAGGTGCATGTAATTAGCATCCGGCTGTTCCTGACTTCTGAGCATGTGTGTTTTGTACAATACAACTTGTTGGACCAACTTCTCTGTACACACGATACAACGGTCATATGACCGCTTGTTGGTACTACCAAGTTTTCTAGTTTGCTCATACAACTCCCGTTGTACGACCGTCGTACGTCGGCTGTTCTAATTGCGTGTACTAAGGATTGATTTCATATACAACGGTCGTTCGTACGACCTGTTGTATACGATTGCCGACTCGTGTGTACGAAGCTTTAGTCTGTAGGGTTCTATATTGGGTTGGCCCACCCTTTGCAGCTGCAACTTCAACTCCTCTGATAAGGCTGTCCACAAAGTTTAGGAGTGTCTATGGGAATGTTTGACCATTCTTCCAGAAGCGCATTTGTGAGGTCAGGCACTGATGTGGACGAGAAGGCCTGGCTCGCAGTCTCCGCTCTAATTCATCCCAAAGGTGTTCTATCGGGTTTAGGTCAGGCCAGTCAAGTTCCTCCACTCCAAAGTCGCTCATCTATGTCTTTATGGACCTTGCTTTGTGCACTGGTGTGCAGTCATATTGGAACAGGAAGGGGTCATCCCCAAACTGTTCCCACAAAGTTGGGAGCATGAAATTGTCCAAAATGTATTGGTATGCTGACATCTTAAGAGTCCCCTTCAATGAAACTGAGGGGCCAAGCCCAACCCCTAAAAAACAACCCCACACCATAATCCCCCCAGCACCAAATGCTTTGGACCAGTGCACAAAGCAAGGTCCATAAAGACATAAATGAGCAAGTTTGGGGTGGAGGAACTTGACTGGCCTGCACAGAGTCCTGACCTCAACCCAATAGAACACCTTTGGGATGAATTAGTGCAGAGACAAGCCTTCTCGTCCAACATCAGTGCCTGACTTCACAAATGTGGTTCTGGAAGAATGGTCAAACATTCCCATAGACACATTCCTAAACCTTGTGGACAGCCTTCCCAGAAGAGTTGAAGCTGTTATAGCTGCAAAGGGTGGGCCAACTCAATATTGAACCCTATGGACTAAGACTAGGATGCCATTAAAATTCATGTGCGTGTACAGGCAGGTGTACCAATACTTTTGACAATATAGTGTATTTTAGTTCTACATATACCTCATACATAACAAGAATATATGCAAAAAAAAGGGTGATTAAGGATTACAAAGAGTACCTCTAATGGAACTGCTTGACCACAAAACTGAATATTATTGAAGAAATGTTAAAATACAAAAGCACCATATCACTGGGGCAGATAACCTTAAAAAAGACAATGTTGTCTTGCAGTTTGGAATTGCCGGCAAAACTATCGCCCACTGTCTTACACACATTCAATCAATCCACCTGTCTGTGGCATGGGGAATAGGACAGGGGCAGTCCTGAGCGCCAAAAAAGAGGGGGAACGGATTCTTGGTGAACAGGGGAACCCTGTGTTCACATGTGTATGCTGCTGTGTTCACATGAGATGGCCAAATTCCTCAAGATAATGGCGAATTGATCAAGAAAACCGCGTAGTCGTAGTCACTGGCTGGATGTGAACGGAAGTTGCTGATCGGTCCTGAATGACCCAAACTCACTTTGATATTAAGTCACATGAATATGACACTTCAGTACATAAGTATGCATGAATCCAATGAGTGGTGAGATCTAATCTGTGTGAGGCAGCCGTCTGCTGCAAGCAATAACAGAGTACATTGGCCAAGTTAGCCGTTGCTCATCAGCCTCCAGGTAAGGAGAGGGGTCCTGATCAGGAATCCTCTGGGGGGGAACTTCCGTGTGAGTCCTCAATGTTTTGGTCCACTCCAATAGGGGCACCACAAGAGCCAATTGAACCTCCGACCTTCCCACGGGGTGGGGGTCTGGGCAAGGCATCCAAGCTGTGATGGTAACAGTACGCTGACACGTTTCGTCCGCTAATCGTGGACTTCCTCTGAGCAAAGGAGGCTGGGAAACGTAGTCTTAAATACAGTGTTATGAAATTAGTGCAATTTCATAAATTTTCCACCAGATGTCCTCGGTATGCCAAACATTTTATTTCTCCTATTTGACTTTACACAGGGCATTGCTATTTTCCACATTGGCCACAAGATGTCCTCGGTCTGCCACAACCTCCACAACGCTCACCACCATTCATACTGAATGCATTTGCACAAAAAGAGTGATCCACATGAACAGAAACTGTTCACAAGGTGGCATAATTCAAAATGTACTACTTATTTACTCCTAATAATTTTTTGTGCAAATGCAGGGGGTATGAATACCTTTTCAAGGCACTGTAATATCCCACCCCCCATTGTGTAGAGCTGTTTAGAGAACATGGAGGAGGGAGAAAGTGGGCTGTCACTTACGACTGTGTACACGCCCACATGTGTGACTCTATAATGATATGGGCTGCTCAGATATGATGATAGGAAGAAAGTGCTCAAGGGAAAGAATACACTGAAAACTGAGCATGAGCAGAGCTGCCAACACTACTCTGCAAAATATCCAACTGCAGTGGGACATGGACAGAAGGGGGGGATAGAAAGCAGCAGGATCAACCAGGATTTTTGCGGAACACAGAAAACCAAAGTATGAACAGCGTGGAATTCACAATTAATTCATAGGTTTTAATGATGTGAGTTTAATGACACTAACTGCAGTAGACAAAAGTCAGGTCACCATCTTGATCCTAATGTCTAGTAAGGCTGTGCATATCTTAGGATGGACACAAGTACAAATATTGGATATACATAAATCTATTTAAAGCTAAAACAGCTTATATTTAAGGCCAGTTCATATCACATGCAGGCCAGTGCGTTTTTTTATGCATCATAAATGCATGGAAAGCAGGTTATTTGGTTTTCAATGGCATAGTTCACATCAGTTCCAAAAAAAAAAAAAAAAAAGTAGAACATGTTCCATTTGTCCTGCACTGGACTGTACTGGAACGCATCGGAATGCTCCTAAATGCACCAAAAATGCACTGGAACACACATGTCCTTATTTAAGGTTAAGAAAAAAAAGCACTGAACTGCATCAAAAACGCACCAAAAATGCACTGTAACGCATCAAAATCGCACATGTAGAAAAGCATCTGGAACGCATGCAGACTGCCTTTTCTATGGTGTGAAATGACCCTAATAGTTTATATGTATTTAAACCATGTATTTAGCGGTTTACCTCTAGTTCCACTTTTATATTTATTTTCCTTAGAAAGACATTTCCCATGTTCAGAAAACAAATATTAGCCATTATAAGTTCACGGATGTAAGAGAACACATCCTAATGGCTTTTTGACTGCAAGATTTCCTCATGCATAAGTTTTTCTTCCCGGGTAAAATATTTTTTCATATTCGGACACTGAAATTACACCCATAGGATTCTCCTGGTATTTGGTAAGATGATACTTCCTTGTAAAACAATTCACAGATGCATAGAAAAATTGTTTCGCTCCAGAGCTAGTTCTTTAGGAAATAACATCAATTCTATGTGGGACATTTATATCTCATAGTCAGAACATGAAATCAGCTTCCTCCTGTATGAAGTTTTTTTGAGAAAAAGAAAAAAACACATCACAATGCAAATGCCTAGTGTATTACCACCAACAACATTTATGGGATCCGAAAGACAAAAACACAAAAAATAATAGGCATATTAAACACAACTCCAGCCGAAGGCAATGTCATCTGACCATGCATGCCAAAGTTGGAAGTTGAAAGTGTTTCGGGGAATGTACGCCTTCTTCAGAGCTCAGCCCCATGTCATCTGACCATGTATGCCAAAGTTGGAAGGCTAACGTGTTTCGGGGGATTCCCCCTTCTTCAGAGCTCAGCCCCATGTCATAGGCATTCGATTTTGGCATACATCGCCTTGCGCTGGAGTTGTGTTTGATACACCTGTTCCTTCTTATGTTTGTGAATATGTTTTTGTTGTTTGAATCCAATAACTGTTGATGGTAATAATTCACCAGGCATTTGTGCCCTCCTGGGTGTTTTCATAGTCCTTTTGGAGATCTCCAGGTCTAAGTTGGGCCCCATTGGATGAGTCATTACAGGTTGTAATACCATTGGTTGTATATGTCTGAGAGCAGGATTTTTCAAACCTTTCTGTGGATAAAGTTTTTTTTCAGGAGTGGCAAGAGATGAGTGCAAAAGCATCACTCTGAACTCTCCCCCATATAAACAGTCTTGTGTTTGATAAGATTTGACTTCTGCAACAAGCATTTTTCACACTTTGGACAAGAAAATGGCTTCTCCCCTGAGCGGGTCCGCTGGTGATTCATAAGAGTTGAACTTTCAGCAAAACATTTCCCGCATTTGGCATATGCAAAAGGCTTTTCCCATGTTTGAGTTTACTTGTGGGAAATGAGGTTGTCCTTTTGAGCAAACCATTTGCCAAATTCAGAGCAGAAAAATGGCTTGTGCCCTAAATAGGTTCTCAAAAGTGGATTGTTTGGCAAAACATTTTCCTTATTCGGATCATGAAAATGGCTTCTCACCTGTGTGATGTCAAATAAGATGGTCTCTCCCAATAAAGCTTTTGCCACATTCCATACAGAAAAAGGGCTTCTCTTGGGAGGGACTGATTTCATGGTTGGCCAGAGCTGATTTTTCAATAAAACATTTCCCACATAAGGAACATGAATTATGGTTTCTCCGCTGGGTGAGTTCTCTGATGTGAAAGAAGATGGTCCTTTAGACTCAACCTTTCAGAAAAACATTTCCCACATTCAGAACAGGAAAAGGTCTTAGAGTGTGTCTTTTGATGATACAAAAGGCTCCCTTTCTGGGAAAAACACTTCCCGCATTCCAAACAGGAATATGGTTTTACCCCTGTGTGGGTTCTTTGATGTGCAATAAGGTTGCTTTTCTTGGCAAAGCATCGCCCACATTCGGAACACGAATATGGCTTCTCCCCCGAGTGAGTTCGCTGATGATGGGCATAAGCTGACCTTTCTGCAAAACACTTCCCGCATTTAGAACATGTATACGGTTTCTCCCCTGTGTGAGTCCTCATGTGTGAAATAAGCTGGCCTCTCCGGATAAACCCTTTCCCGCAGTCAGAGCAGGAAAAGGGCTTCTCTTCTAAGTGAGTTCTCTGATGGTTGGCCAAAGTGGACCTTGCTGCAAAACATTTCCCGCATTTTGAACACGAAAAAGGTTTCTCCCCTGAGTGGGTCCTCGTGTGTGAAAGAAGATGACCTCTCCGGCTAAACTCCTTCCCACAGTCAGAGCAGGAAAAGGACTTCTCTTCTAAGTGAATTCTCTGATGGTTGGCCAGAGTGGCCCTTCCTGAAAAACATTTCCCACACTGGAGACAAGAATATGGCTTCTCGCCAGCATGAGTCCTCTGATGTGAGATAAGGTGTGCTCTTCGCTTAAAGTGCCTACCACAGTCAGGACATGAACAAGGCTTCTCCCCTGAGTGACTTTTCTGATGTTTAGCGAGAGTTGCGGCTTCCCCAAAACACTTTCCACATTCAGAACAAGAGAAAGTCCTCTCCACTTTATGAGTCTTTTGATGAAAGATGAGATTAGCTCTTGAGGGAAAACACTTCCCACAGTCCGTACAGGAAAAAGGCTTCTCCTTTGTGTGGGTTCCCTGATGTTTAGTGAGCTTAATTCGAGATGTAAAACCTCTCCCGCACTCCAAGCACAAGAATGGTCTTTCTCCGGTGTGAACTTTTTCATGAGTAATGAGATTTGACCTCTGAGAAAAACATTTTCCACATTCTGAACAGGAAAACGGCTTCTCTCCTGAGTGTATCCTCTGGTGGTTGGCCAGAGTTGCCCTATCAGCGAAACATCTGGCACATTCAGAACAAGGAAAAGGCTTCTCCCCTGTGTGAGTCCGCTGATGTACGGTCAGTTGGGCCCTCCATTTGAAACATTTGCCACATTCTGAGCAAGAAAATGACTTCTCCAGAAGATGAGTCCTATGGTGTCTAATGAATTGTTGTTTTTGAGAAAAGCATTTCCCACATTTGGAACATGAATATGGTTTTTCCACTCCCTGACGTTGTTGGTGGGAGGAAGGTTCTCCTCTGTGGGCCAAAAATTCTCCAGACTCAGAACATGGGAACAATTCATCCATTTTCTGAGATATATGACCTGTGTTGAGAGTGGAATTATGTGCAAATGTCCCCCCATGTGTAGATGGATTAGATGATGGGTCTTCACCGTAAAGTACTATGCGGAGATTATGGGTAATGGGGTTTTCTCCTGGACCATCTGCTTCGCCATGTGGACAGAAAACTGGACATTTGTCCAGGTTATTCCAGTCGAGTGGTCTATCTAGAGGAATAAGAAATGGAAGAGAATAAGAATTTAGTCGGGGAGCATATGAAATCACTAAATGTAACCAATTTTTGAACTTCTTCTTCCAACTACCTACCTCACAGTACCAAAGTCACCATTTTTAGAAACAATCGCTGAAACCCCTCGAGACATACTTACAAATGCTCTAAATCTGAACCCACCTACAAATCATAACAAGGATAACATTTCTATAGTGCTGAAAGAGCCAAGCATGCTATAAAATATTTAAACTGTCCTCTGAGTGAGATCAGTAGGGAGGCTCTAATCTTAATTTCAGATGTGTTTGAATAACTGTTAACTGGATTTGTGCTAATATAAAAATTGGTCATAATTCAAGTTGTGCACATTAAAGTAGACTGCCATTTAAATGCACACTTGGAATTTGGTTCAACCAGTCTCGGGTTCAAGGCACACCTGCCTGACAAGACATTTAGATATGCAACATTACTGTAGGCTACACTCGAGGAAGACAACCCAGCCTGGTCGAAGACCTGCCCCAGCTTGTGATTGGACTAGGAAATAACAGCAATGTAGCAATGAGGTCATCGCTCTTGTCAGCTGTCTCCCAGTGTTTTTGATGGACCGCAGTAGGCAATGCAGTACAGCATGGGTGGATTACAGTGCTCCCCTTCCCAGTCTTGTGCACCTATACATCCTCCGGCCCCTTTGTGCCCTTTGCAGTTCATCCATACAAGTAGTCCTCTTCAGGGTGGACTCTGCTATCTTAAACAGCCCACCAAGCAAGCCACAAGAAATCTTTAATGTGTAAGTTCACCTTTATAGAAAATCTATAAGGTGAACTTACACCGGACCCCCTCTCTATACCACCCGGTCCTGCTGTACCAGATTGCCACGATCCCACCGCTGCCAGACACCGAAAAGCTGCTTCACTGGTCTGGGGATTGATACCCCCACAGCTTAATATTGTATCTATATTGCTTAGCCAGTACGGATCACAGGAATTTTAACTGGTCAACACTGTCACATGGATGTCGCTGACCAATCAGAAGCCATCTAGCCCATACTGTCAGTACTGCGAGGAGAGGAGAGAAAGCCGGCGGGATTTCAAATCCCTGGACCAGTGAATCGGCTTTTTAGTGTCTGACAGCTGGGGGAAATGTGGCAATCTGGTACAGGGGAACCGGATAGGATGGGGAGGGGGTCCAGTGTAAGGTCACCTTACCAATTTTCTGCACAAGTGAACTTACACTTTAAGGACTGTGGATCTGTGATTAATGCACCTAGGATGTTCAAGGTCTATGGAAATCAATATATGATCTATATCAGTGCCTCCATAGTGAACACATGGCTCATAAAGCAAATTATTTGACTTGTGCCTGTAACAGAACTCACCTATAGGAATTTCCTCCTCTTTAATTTTCAAGTGCATTTCTTCCTTTACTTCAACTTTGACGATTGTCTGAGTGGCTCTGGTATCACCGGCGTCTGAGAACAAAGATGAGAGTGAAGCTTCCTGTACTGAGAGTACTGTAGGATAAACCCCCAAAGAGCTGTTAAACGCATAGTCCTAGACAGGTGTGCATTTACTTTAGTGTATGAAGAAGTGAGCAACCCTTAGATTACTGTGAGGTGTACTATACATCACTGACTACCTAGGAGATGCATCAATATATTGACAGTCATAGATTTAATAGGACAGACAGAAGCCTTCCAGCTACAGCCAACTGACAATCCTCATGGGTAGGGACCCAGGTAGCAGACTATTAGTGTCCGAAATCTTTTTGGGGGCTGATGTACATATTGGTTGATGCTGGACAAGACAAATTTCTTATGTTTTGTCCAGTATCTATTACTTACCCGTGCTTATTTCTATAGGAATTTCCTCATCTTCAATTTTCACCCTTATTACTTCCTCCTCCTCCATTTTGACGTCTCTCTGACTGGCTCTGGTGTCTCCGGGGTCTGTGAATAAAGATGAGAGAGAAGCCCTGTGACAGACCCAACTTGGACAGAGGCTTTTGAAGGGGACTAAGGACAAGCCTCCTACCCACTGATTATGGCCCATGCAGAGAGCAGATCATTCTCTAATGATCGAAAACCACATGACATGAACGCTGAGAGCGAGGCTTGGATTAATTCTCTGAATAAGGACAATAAAGCTTTCCTTATGGAGTGGATGGATGAAAAGGTGTAATTTTATTCTTATTCAGGTTAATGGTCAGAGGAAATATGGTGGCCCTTCTGCAGACTGGGTTGGAGAGGCTCCTTCACTTGGGACAGAAATATTTATCAACAATATACCTCAGGACATCTATGAAGATAAATTAATTCCACCTTTTCAGACTGCTGGAACATTGTAGGAGTTTTCCCATAGATTGTTGTAGACTGGTGCCAGACAGTCTGAGGTGGGGAGAGTCTCCTGTTTCTTTCTCTCTGATCATCTTTTGAAAATGAGATTAAAAGTGTGACCACTTTACCTTGTTATCGAACCATTGCAGGATGTTATGTGTTTATGCTTTGTATATCCAGGGTTGTGGGCTGGGTGCTGAATGGTCTGGGCACCTAGGTTTAAAGTATAACTAAAGGCAACACTTTTGTTTTAGTTTTGGATAGAGTGGAGAGGGATTAGAACACTTTTCAGGTGGTTGAGATGGATCAGACTCACCTTGCACGCAGGTCCTCTACCAACCCCATAGGGGATAACCTTACTCATCCTGAAAAAAATGCCCTCAACAGTTTAAAGGAAGACAGCAGCATTACATAGTTAGTCAGGTTGAAAAAAGACACAAGTCCATCCAGTTCA
>BLSH010363979.1:487300-504470 GCA_018402905.1 Glandirana rugosa | reverse complement strand
AAAAAAAAAAAAAAAAAAAAAAAAAAAAACTAGTCACTAGTCTTTACTGCAGTTTATGGTGGTTTTCCTGCGTTTAAAACAAACCCATGTTGCAGCGTGCTGGCGCGTTAACAGTCAATTTCGCTGTGTCACGGCTTAGCGTTTTTCACGAGACCAGGATTGTACCCTTTAAGGAGGCCCCGACTTCACCAATTACAAAAAAACACCTTTTTCCCTTGTTTCTATGGCTTATGTCTCTATATGTATTTTTCATCACATGTATTCCTCTTTGTAGTTTCGTCAAACGTACTCTTGTCACCAAACGTATCACTGTACGTAAAAATGTATCGTTTTACTGGCACTTATTTGTGTTTAGGCAATATTGTAATATCGGGTTTTCCGACTCAAAAAAAAAAAAAAAAAAAAAAAAAAAAAAAAAAATTTGTAATCGGCATTTATTGATTGGTTTGCGTAAAAGTGGACGGATGATGAGAATTAATTTCTGGGGTTTTTATTTATTTATTTTTTTTTTACTAGTAATGGCAGCGATCTGCAATTTTTAACGGTACTGCGATATTGGGGCGGACATGTCGGACATTTTTGACACTTTTTTGGGACCAATGACATTTATACAGCGATCAGAAATTTAAATGTCCACTGATTACTGTATAAATGTCATTGGCAGTGAAAGGGTTAACCTGCAGGGGGAGATCTAGGGGTTAACAGTGTTCCTTGGGCGTGTTCTAACTGTGGGGGGGGCTGAGCTAACATGGACATAGGAGATCTAACTGATTCCAGTGACAGGGATCAGTAGATCTCCTATGTCTCCATTGAAAGAGCCTGGAACCGCCGTGTTTACATCTGCGGTTCCCCGCTCTTTGGCTGTAGCAGCTCATCGCGGCTCGCCGGCGGACATCGAGTCCGCCTGAGCCGCGGGCACATTCCTCGGGAGTGTGTCGGGCATGAGAGCGCGCTGCCGGCGGCGCGCGATCGCCCCCTAGCTGCGCCTGCGCGAATCGCCGCCTTTTTACGGCGGTTCGTGCTCAGCGTCCACACCGCCGCCATAAATATACAGCGTGCGGTGTGGAACCGGTTAAATAGCAGTAAATGTCCCCAGGAATCATTCTGGGACGTCAGCCATTACCATCTAAGTAGGGCTGCCACCTGTCCAGGATTCACCCGGACAGTTCGGGTTTGGAATCATGCGTCCGGGTTTCAGACCACTTATAACACCCTGGTGAGCATTCCTGTCACCTCATCCACCGCCTAGGACCCACGGCCTCCCACGGTCTCCCTAGCTACATCATTCGGAGCCATCCAGAGCGGCCGCATCTGCAGATCTCCGCTCTGCAGCCTTCTCCTTAGCGCCGCTGCGTCTGCCATCTTGCGGCCTAGCGAGGGTCAAACGGCTCTGCCTGCGGCCTTTCCTAGCCGAGCGGCGCACGCGCCGGCAACGGACTGATCAGAGCTCTTACACCTGGCACCCTAGCCCTGCACATCTGGGAGTTCAGTGACTGTCTGCCGGCGGCATCTAATATATTAGTGGAGCGGCACACTGAACACTGGAGGGATACCCGGAGCCTCAAAGCGGCCTCACCTGGTGTTCTTCGTCTGTATCAATTCCCCAAGCACCGCTACGGCCGCCATCTTGCGGACAAGGTCGAGCAGTTGCTTTCCCTCTCAGCCTAACAGAGAGGTGCCCTGCCCGCACTAGGCTAACAGATATCCTTGAGCTCTCCGAACAGCTGCACCTGTTGCTCTCTGCATCAGCTTTCCACCGGTGCTCCGCACTCCATTCTGCGGCCCAGCGGCATTATTAATAACTAGTAGCGCACTATCTGTGTGGCTCTTCCGGCCAAGACAATCAAATATATTGCCTTACTGCTCCTCTACTGCTTTCGAATCAAAAGCCTTGGCGGCGACCTTCCTACTTCCACCTCAGCGCTACATCTCCAGGGCACTGGCTGCTGCCAGGGAACAACGGCTCTGAAACCAGCATTGCCTTGTCACTAAGGGTTGCCTGCACCCCATACTAGCTCACTACCACCTGTCAGCACACCACCTTCGTCTAGTAGAATATACAGATACCACAGTGCATCAATATTGGAGCAACCCGGGCGTGTACAGATATAATAGGCATTCTCTGCTGCTTATACCCTTTCAAACCTTTCAACTTATAACATCATCTCTGCTCCACCTTGTCTCAAATTAAGATATGCACAGTGGCACACAAGCTGCCACTCCTAAATCGAATCGCCTTACTAACTACTTCCACAAGAAGGACATGCAAGGTCAGAGAGAAGGGGCTAATCAAGGCCTTCGGCCACCTACACAAACGATCAGGGACGTGAGTGGCCCTGAGCTCACCTTAGAGGAGATGGACACTGTTTCTACCGCTGACACCAACCAATCCTCTTCAGGGGATCGGGGAAAAAGAACAGCACCATCTCCAGCTCTCTCCCCAAACAAAGCCCCCATGTTTAAAAAACAACACTGGGATCCCTCAACAAACCTGTTGGAAGCGCAGCAGGACTCCCTAGCTCAGTTACCCACAACAGACCAGCCTGCCTCGGAACACACCTTGAAACTTATGTTACTTTCTCTACAGAAGGATATGCGTAATGAATTGCGCTCCTCTATTACAATGCTTCACAACAGAATTGACCATGTGGAAGATCGGACCAAACACCTGGAAGCGACGATGTCTAAACAACATAGTGCCTATGGCAAGATGACGGAGGTTCAAAACCAGCAGGATGAGGAACTGCATTACCTGAGAGCTAAAGTCATTGACCTGCAGGGCCGCTCTCGTCGTAAAAACATTCAATTTAGAGGGATCCCCAAAACGGTCAAGCCACCAGACCTGGTCCCCTACATACAGAAATTATTTCTTTTACTAATGCCGGCACTGACTTGACAATTGTCAGGGCCCATCGTATAGCCAAGCCAAACCACCTCCCAGCGTCTGTGCCAAGCGATGTCCTGGCCCGGATTCATTTCTTTCAGACCAAAGACAAAATCATGGCAGTCGCAAGATCCACTCCCAACATTCCAGATCCTTACTCCACGTTTTTCCTTATTTACTGATATTTCGGCAGCAACGGCTCAGAAGAGGAGAGAATTCTCCCAGGTAACGGCAATCCTCAGGGAGCATCGAGTTCCATATAAAATGGGGCTTCCCGGCGAAACTGGAGGTCAAGTATCAGAGTCAAACGACCAACATTTACACTAAAGACGGCATCAAGCGGCTGCTCAACTGGAACCTGATCTCCACTCCACCACGAGAACCGCTACAGGGACACAAGTCTAATCGCCCTCCAGACCCTGGGCGCCCCGCCTCAATCTCTGCTCGCCACCAAGCTCGCTAACTCATCTTAAGGCTACCAAAACACAGCGACAACGGGCTTCCATCTTCATACCTTCCCTCTGAAATTCATGAGCAACTTAATCTCACGAGCTACTGACGTCCCATAAGAGGTTGAGCTCCTGTTAATATTGCTCACTTGTTGATCTCTACCCCCCAAGGTAACAAAGTGCCAAGCACTTTCCTTATTTGAGATCCTTATCTCTGTTTTCCTTTTATTTTCCTTATTTGTTGTATTACGGTTTGCATTTATACACCTGGTTTACGGTGCTCAACATATACTACTGCATTGCATCTACTGTTAATAACTCCGCATATCTTAGCTGTTGTATCTGTTTAAGGAACATAGATAGAAAGGTGTAATCTCGGCACTCCCCGTTATCCCCTTACTTCCTAAATAGCAACCATGTCGGTAAGAATTACCTCCATTAATGCCAAAGGCCTTAACTCCCCTTACAAAAGAAGCATGTTATGGAAGACGGCACTCTCTTTGAATGCTGACATCTTATGCATACAAGAAACGCACTTTTTGGCTCATAAACCCCCAATATGCTCCCATCGGAGCTTTACGCATTATTATCATGCCAACTCCTCTCGCAAAAAAGCTGGCGTCATGCTAGCCGTCCGATCCACAATCTCCTTCCTACAACATCAGGTCGTAAAGGACCCCGAGGGTAGATTCCTCATTCTGAAAGCTACCATTAACAGGCAAAAGGTCGCCATCGCCAACATTTATGCCCCCAATACTAACCAAAAAGCATTCTATAAGAAAATAATGAATGCACTAGCCCCCTTCCGACAGGGCCTTTTAATCATATGCGGAAACTTTAATGACATAGCAGACCTCTCCCTCGATACCTCCAATTTGGCTCGCAAAAGACCTACCTCGCTCTCTTCACTTATCCGAATGGAGGATCTCTATGACCCCTGGAGATGCACCCAGGGGACAGAAAGAGATTACAGCTTCTATTCCCACGCTCAAAAAACGTACTCCCGGATCGATCTCTTGGTAGATAAGCACACTCTACAACTGGTCACACAAGCTACTATTGGCCTTATCACATGGTCAGATCACGCCCCGGTCACATTACAAATTTTCCCAGCAACAACTCCCCCAAACCACACTACATGGAGGCCAAATCCCTCCTTACTCGCCAACCCAATCTACCAGGAACAGATCTCGTCCGAACTCCAGAGGTTTTTCACCATCAACCTAGGTACCGTCGATAATCCCAGAATCTTGTGGAATGCCCACAAGGCATATATGAGGGGACTATTTATTAAATTGGGAGCCCGCGAGAAAAAAATGCATGCGCTCACCACCAATAAACTACTAGACCAAATCAGAGCCCTTGAACTGGCGCACAAATCGAATCAATCCCCACTACTCTTGGCTGACCTTACTAAAGCCAGACAGGCCCTCAGCGATCACCTACATGCCAAATTCGACATTCACCTCAAACGACTTTGGCTACAACATTATGTGCACCAAAACAAACCGGGCGTGTACCTAGCCAAGAAGCTCAAACACAAAAGCGCACAAACCAGAATCCCTTACCTCTTGACACCTTCAGGGTCACAAGTCATTAACCCCAAAGACATAGCGAATACCTTCCAAGCATATTACTCTGCGTTGTACAACTTAACTAATTCCACATCCTGCCCGCCACCTTCGCCCCAAGAAATTAAGGATTTTTTACACAAAATCCATCTGCCTTCACTCACCCCTGCTCAATTACAAGAGCTTGCAGCCCCGTTCACAACTACCGAGATTGAACTCGCTATAGCTAAGCTGCCGCTATATAAAGCACCCGGCCCTGATGGATTCAACGCTGAGTATCATAAAAGCTTCACTAAAGTACTAGCAACCCACCTAAGTAATTTATTTAATTATGTAGCAGCCACAGGATCCATCCCTACCGAATCTTTACAAGCCACTATAGTTACTACACCAAAACTTGGCAAGCCTACGGACAACCCGGCCAACTTTAGACCCATTTCATTATTGAACACTGACACCAAGTTGTTTGCGAAACTTATCGCTATAAGACTGGCTTCCATTATGCCTGGCTTGATCCATCAAAATCAAGTAGGATTTGTTAATGGCAGACAGGCCTCAGATGGCACATATAGATTTATCAATATGATAAAATGGGCGGAGCTTCGCCAAACGCCTTCTCTGCTTATCTCATTGGATGCAGAGAAGGCGTTTGATCGGGTTGATTGGACCTATCTGAAAGCGTTAATACAAAAATTTGGCTTCTCTGGCACTACTTTACAGGCCATTTTATCACTTTACACCTCCCCCAGAGCTAGAGTACTCACATCTGGTCTCCTGTCTGATCCCTTCTGCATTACCAATGGTACAAGGTAGGGGTGCCCTCTTTCGCCGCTCATATTTGATCTCATAATGGAACCACTGGCCCAAGCTATTAGAGATAATCCTGAGATTTGTGGCCTTACCGTAGGAAACTCCACCCATAAAATAGGACTCTATGCTGACGACGTCATAATAGCCCTGTCAGACCCTATATCCTCGCTCCCACCGCTACATAGCACTTTACGTCAGTTCAGTAATGTATCATACAAAATTAATTAAATCAAATCTAACATGTTAGGTATAGGACTTGACCAAAGTTCAAAAGCAGAAATCACTAAATTGTAGGGCTGCAACTAACGATTATTTTCATAAATCGATTAGTTGGTCGATTAATCGATTAATCGGATAATAACCTTATGAAAAAATGTGATGTAAAATTTTGTGAATATTTAAAGTTTTAAAAGAAAAAAAGGCAATTTTGTCTAAAATATCTATATGCAGTGGTAAATATAAATAACCAACTATATGGTTGGGGAGCAAAATCTCTAATCCACTCTGAGAATAACAGATAGAAGCATATATAATAATAAATACACCCAGAAGTTATATGAAGAGTGGAAGGGAGATAGAATTTTTTTATATTAACCACTTCAGCCCCGGAAGGATTTCCAGCTTTAGGACCGGAGCCCTTTTTGCGATTCGGCGCTGCGTCGCTTTAACTGACAATTGCGCGGTCGTGCGATGTTGTGCCCAAACGAAATTTGCGTCCTTTTTTTTCCCACAAATAGAGCTTTCTTTTGGTGGTATTTGATCACCGCTGCGTCATTTCTGATCGCCGCTATAAACAAAAGAAGAGCAACAATTTTGCAAAAAAACCCAAATTTCTTACTTTTTCCTAAAATACAAATCCAAAAAAAAAATAAAAAAAATTTTTTTTTCACCGTTTTTGGCCGATTTATATTCTTCCTCATATTTGCGATAAAAAAAAATCGCAATCGACGTTTATTGATTGGTTTGCGCAAAAGTGGTCGCGTTTACGGATGATGAGAATTCATTTTTGGGGTTTTTATTTTTTTTTTATTTTTTACTAGTAATGGCGGCGATCTGCGATTTTTAGCGGTACTGCGATATTTCAGCGGACATGTCGGAGCATTTTGACACTTTTTTGGGACCATTGAAATTTATACAGCGATCAGTGCTATAAAAATGCACTGATTACTGTGTAAATGCCATTGGCAGTGAAGGGGTTAACCTGCAGGGGGCGCTCTAAGGGTTAACTATGTTCCCTGGGCGTGTTCTTACTGTATGGGGGCTTGCCTAGCTGGGGAAGGGAAGTGGTCACAGCCTTCACGTACAGGAAGGCTGTGATCACAGCCCTTCCCCCTCACACAGAGCGGAGGTCCGTGTTTACATACACGGACCTCCGCTCCTTCGCTCCGGGGGGGCCATCGCAGGTAGCCGGCGGCAATCGAAGCCGCCGCACCCGCTCCCTGGCCCTCCCCGAACACACTAAACTCGTTCCCGCAGCCACCGTCGTATGACGCCGTTTTGCGGGAACGAGCCACTTTGCCGCCGTCAGATGCCGATCGGCGGTCGGCAAGTGGTTAAAGTAATGCTAAAAGCTGAGGCTTTTTTTTCATGGATATGATCTTTTTAAATATAAATGCACAATACTGGCAAAAGTTTACATTAAATGCAATTGCAATGCCTCCTATTACCTCCAGTCTATCAGCCTCCACCTTCTCTGGGTTCAGATGCTGATCTTCCTGCACACAGTCTTTAAAGTCTTTTTTTTTTTTTTAAATAACAAACATGTTATACTTACCTGCTGTGTTTAATGGTTTTGCACAGAGCAGCCCTGATTCCCCTCTTCTGGGGTCAACACTTCTGGCTCCTCCTGCCTTCAGAGTGCCCCAATATCAAGCTGCAAAATATAGTATAGAAAGACCCTATAGCAAGGTAAAAAAAAAACTTCTACCTTTGGAACCTCTCACTTCCTGCCCATGACTACATGTCCCATGATGCATTGCTCCTCACACATTCACAAGTTCTCAGGCACTTACTGACATGTATGGACAGTGTACTGAGCTGTATGTGTGCTGCACTGTGTCTTCTGACATGTATGGATGGTGTACTGAGCTATATTGTGTGCAGCACTGTATTTCCTGATATGTAAACAAATAATGCATTCTGTACACAGGCCAACAAATCAGCTGGCCGATTAATCGATTATGAATATAGTAGACAACTATTTTAATAATCGATTAGTTCTCGATTAATCGATTAGTTGTTTCGGCCCTACTAAATTGACTCCCTTCTCGTGGGCTCCCAACTCTACGTTGACGTATCTGGGCACGCAACTCACTGTCCCTGCATCTCGAATCCTATCTACTAATTTTAACAACCTGGTGACCAAGCTGTTGACCACCACAGCTGACTTACAACACTCTCAGGCCTCAAGGACAGGTAGAATTAACATAGCTAAAATGTTTTTACTCCCACATATTCTCTACGCCTTCAGGACAATGCCCTTACCCTTTCTGAACTCACATATACGGAAGCTACAAACGATAACTAAAGACTTCATATGGGGGGGGGGGGGCAAACGTCCTCGTCTGAAACACCACATGCTCTGCACACCAGTATCCTCAGGGGGCATGGGAGCACCGAATGTTCGAGCCTATTATAATGCTACCATCCTAGATCAAGCCAAAACATGGTGGAATTCAGCCTCCCCCACTAACTGGTACCAAATTGAATATACAGCTTTACCCCACCCTCCCAAATTGGTCATAGCTGCGCTTCCTCTGGGACACCACGGAGGCCATTATCACCTGGGTACTGTTAACGCCACCTTTAAAACCTTCAAGGCGTGTATGCAAACATACAGAGGGATTTCTCATTCTGCATCCAAGCACATACCTCTAGAGGCCCTGCATTTACTTACCCCTGACATATCCCTCTCTGACTGCCTAGCAGCAGGGATAACCAACATTGGACATGTGACGGGGTTGACGGCTCAACCCTGCTTGACTTTCAACAAATACAACGTAAATGGAACATACCGTCAACCTCCTTTTTTAAATTCCTCAGAATTCGATCCATACTAACCAAATTAAATGGACATTATCCTCACCAATGGATGACCTATTAAAATTCTACGCTCAGCCTGCCGTTAAACATTCCGGAATTGCCTTTATCTACAAACTGCTCACAAATACTAATCAACACCGTTAAACTCAGACCATGATCAACTGGGAACAAAAACTCCAGTGTACCTATACTCCTCATCAATGGTACCAATCGTTACAGCGCCCTCTGAAACTGCCTAGATGCAAAGCGCATTGGGAAACTGTACAGAAACTCTTTCACGATTGGTACCATACCCCAATGAAACTAGCATGTATGTACCCGTCAACGAATAATCTTTGCTGGAGAAACTGTGGGTCTCCGGGATCAGCCATGCACGTCTGGTGGCACTGTCCAAAACTCAAGTCCTTTTGGGAGGAAGTCGATGCACTTCTCTTCTCTATTACCAAAATACAAGACCACCTCACACCACAAAAAGCCTTGCTAGGCCTGGGACTGGACGACTTACCGAGACATACCCACACGATCTCTACTCACGTCCTCATTGCCGCACGCCTTACTTTGACTAGACATTGGAAGTCCGCTACTCCCCCAACATGTGCTGAGCTCTTAACAACCCTTAACCCCTACAGATCCGCACTATTGCCGAAGTATGGCTCCAGCGCGGATCTGAAATGCCGGGACGACGTCCATGGACGTTGTCCCCTGTGCATGCTCCCGGCGCCCCCTGGCGGTAGCGGCGGCACGCGCCCGCCGCGCGAGCGTACCCGTGGGTCGGGCGGACTCGATGTCCGCTTGAGACCCACGATCGCCTTACAGAGCTGCAGAGCGGGGAACCGCCGATGTAAACACGGCGGTTCTCCGTTCTGTGACAGGGGACATGACAGATCTACTGATCCCTGTCACTGGGATCAGTTAGATCTGTTATGTCCCGGCCAGCAGTTAGAACACACCCAGGGAACATTGTTAACCCCTTCAATGCCAATGACATTTACACAGTAATCAGTGTATATTTAAATTTCTGATCGCTGTATAAATGTCATTGGTCCCAAAATGTGTAAAAAATGTCCGACATTTCTGCAGTAATATCGCAGTCCCGATAAAAATCGCAGATCGCCACCATTACTAGTAAAAAAATAAATAAATAATAAAAACGCCATAAATCAATTCCCATAGTTTGTAGACGCGATAACTTTTGCGCAAACCAATCAATATACGCCGATTGCGATTTTTTTTTTACCAAAAATATGTAGAAGTATATATATATATCGGCCAAAACTGATGAATAATTTTTTTCAATGGATTTGTACTTTAGCAAAAAGTAAAAAATATTGTTCTTTTTTGCAAAATTGTCGCTCATTTTTTGTTTATAGCGGCGATCAGAAATTACGCAAAGGTGATCAAATACCACCAAAAGAAAGCTCTACTTGTGGGAAAAAAGGACTCAAATTTTATTTGGGTACAACGTCGCACGACCGCGCAATTGTCATTCAAAATGCGACAGTGCTGAAAGCCAAAAATTGGTCTGGGCAGAAGGGGGATTTAAGTGCCCAGTAAGGAAGTGGTTAATAACCAATTCCTTTGGGAATATATGTTTGCAAAGATAAACCTGAAACACAAGGTCTTCCAGGAACACTGGGACCTCTGGATAAACCATCCCACAGCAATATGCCTCATCTGAGTCGCTATCATATGGTTACATTTTCAGATCTGTACCTCGTTTACTTTGATAAAGCTAACACTCTGCACCTACTCTATACGCTTGGTTTATATACCCTTCAAAATGTTACTGTTCAACTCCTTTTGAATGCAATCAGCATGTCTTACGTACTTCTATGTAGTTTGTTTACTGAACCAACTCATTTTGTTTGCCTTCCTCTGTATGTATTGTACCGAAACAACATTGAAAGATGTACATGCAACCCTTTGTTAAATTACATTTTCAATAAAATATATTGTAACTAAAAGGGGAACTCTGCGAGTTCACATATAAAAGGGGAACTCTGCGAGTTCACATATAAAAGGGGAACTCTGCGAGTTCACATATAAAAGGGGAACTCTGCGAGTTCACATATAAAAAGGGAACTCTGCGAGTTCACATATAAAAAGGGAACTCTGCGAGTTCACATATAAAAAGGGAACTCTGCGAGTTCACATATAAAAAGGGAACTCTGCGAGTTCACATATAAAAAGGGAACTCTGCGAGTTCAGATGTAAAAGGAGAACTCTGTGGACTCTGATGTAAATAGGGACTCTTGTGATTAACTTCATATGATTAGAAATGTTATTTAATTGCAAAATATATGCATAATTTATACTATAAAAAATTGCTGTGCGCTGCTAAAGTGTTCGGGTTTGACTTGAAGAAAAAGTGGCAACCCTACATCTAAGCATCATGTAAATGGCGTGCAACGTCTCAACTGATCCACGCCTTTTATATGACAAGTACCCACAAATCCACTGCGGTCACTATTCCATCCAGCCAAACGTATTCGGGTTAAAGAACGACCCTTCTCTATATACGACTGATCTGGAGGGAGAGAACAGGCAAGCAACTCCATTCCCCATTGACAGGCGTAAATCTATAAGATGCAGGTTGTGACTGCACCATCAGAGTTGACCATCTTAATACATCAGAGGACTTGCAGAGGATACCTGGTCCCCCCCATCCAGTCCACACAGAGTGCTGGGACCCCCCTTCTCATAACAAGAAGACATAATTACCTCCTCCTCACTGGGTGAACACTCTCCAGCCGAACCCCCACCACCAGCTGCTGGACTTAAAGAGGAGAGTTCCTGTAAGTTTTTACTTGAGCTACAAAAAAATGGCTACCAACGTTAACATCTAACTGGCTCTCCTCTCACTCTGCGCACGCGCAAACTAAAAACAACTAATCGCCCATCCCTTCTTTCTCTCTACGCAAGCGCGAGCTTCAAGTCCATGGCCGCCCAACGCTTCGTTTATCTCTGCGCACGCGTATCTCCATAGTAACCCCGTGAAACGTAAGCTGTAAAGCGCTTAGGGTTCAGGTATGCCTTATAAGGAAAACCCCGCCCACGGGGTGTCTCCACGCAGAGCGACCGCTAGAGAACAAAGCCTCAACCGAACATTTCCCTCTCCTAAAAGCGAGGCGGCCATTTTCTTGTAGTGCAAAGAACAATGTATGAAATGAAAATAAAAAAAGATATGTTTATTTCTATTTAACATTACATATTATTGTTTTTATTAACATTCACTTCTCTGTCAAATGACAGATGTTAACCGTTTTATAATAAAGTATTGTTGGTTTAGCAGCCATTTTATTGTAGCTGGAGAAGAGGGGAGAAGTTGATATTAATAACTTCTTCCTGAGTTGTCAAACTCTGTGGCTGCTAATGAGGTGGTGTTCTATCAGAATACCACTACCCATCAGAAAATACAACAGAAGTGATATCGCAAGCAAAATTGCTTATTGCGCATGCCCTATGCATTTCAATAGGTTTCCCAATCTGACAGAACACGAAGGCGGCAGTGAACATATTCTTATACCCAGGCAAGTCTTCAATTTCACATTTATTTTAGCAGTTAAAGTGGAGTTCCACCCACAAAAACATCTTTACATTTTTCAACTCTTGTAATCCATATGAATCAAATTTGCTGAAAAAAAAAATCTATACTCACCCTAAGTGACCTATTGCTTTGTGGTCCCTGTAATCTTCCTGGTCCGCGGCGCTCTGCATCACTTCCTGCCTCAAAGTCACAAAAACCAATTGATACTAATCAAAATGAAATATAGCAATATCTTTATTGATCTTATGTGTATAAGCTAAGGGTATGCAAGAAAAAAAAAATATGTGGGTGGAACTCCGCTTTAACTCACCTTATATACTTAAATAGACCGCGGCTGAGCAGTGCGGGGTGTACCAAGATGGCCATCGCCACCTTCTGCCTGCAGTCTTGTCACTACTTTTCAAATGCAACGTCAAAACAGTATCACCGATTTTAAAATACTGAATTTCATTATGTAGTGCCCCCATAGTATAGGTGCGTTTTTGGCTAGGAGAAGTAAATTTAGTCAGGCATGACTGTAATGTGCAGGCCTGAATGTTTTGATCTGGGCTAGGAGGAGAAGCTCAGGGAGGATTGGGTGGACTTAACAGATGGTTGCCAGAACCTCCCACTTCTTTCTAGAAACCTGGAGAATATTTTCTGGTCAGAGAGCTGGGAGATGGATGGAGTCATCTGGAGCATTCTAAGGAGCCCTGACCAATCCCCAAGCAGAGTTGGCAGGGTGCAGGCCTCCTTCAATACTCAGAGTCAGCCCAATCTGGGAGGAGTAGTGTTGGTGGAAGTCTGGAGATGTAGCAGAGGCGCTGTGGTGCAGGCCCCTACCCGGTCTGGGTAGGGTGACCTTGGGGCCTGGGAGTTGGGGTGCAGCCAGGAAGGAGAGTAATTCAGTAAAGTAAAAACAGTAAAGTTAGGCCACTTTTTTTCCATATTGTGAAGGATAATGTTACGTTGAGTAAAATGATACCCAACATGTCATGCTTCAAAATTGCGTCCGCTCACGGAATGGCGACAAACTTTGCAACATAAAAATCTCCATTGGCGACATTTAAAAAATTCTACAGGTTAGCAGTTTTGAGTTATAGAGGAGGTCTAGTGCTAGAATTATTGCTCTCGCTCTAACGATCGCGGCGATACCTCACATGTGTGGTTTGCACACCATTTCATATGTGGGTGGGACTTACTTTTTTAAATTATTTATTTTACTTTTTATTTTTACACTGTTCTTTAACAAAAAAAATTGATCACTTTTATTCCTATTACAAGAAATGTAAAAAGCATGACATGACCTCTTAAATATGAGATCTGGGGTCAAAAAGACCTCAGATCTCATATTTACACTTAAATGCAAAAAAAAAAAAAAAAAAAAAAAAATTGCAAAAAAAAAAAAAAATGTCCCCTCTAAGACCATTAGGTGGAAATGACATGTGACGTCACTTCCGCCCAGCCAGGTTATGGAGCCGGGTGAACGGCGTCAGCGAATCCACCACTAAGACCACTTTTATCAGATGCGGAATCGCCTGCTGAAAAAATAGATACCGGGGTTATGGTAGCTATCTGCTACCATAACAACGGTATTCCACTTCAAACTCCACCGGTGCAGTGAGTGACGGTCCCTAGGACTGGAAGAGAAAGTGCTGGAGCAGGCTGGGAAAAGAATGGTGGACAGTCTGTGGGAGCCTTGGGAGCCAATCAAGGGAAAGGAGAGAGAGTCACTACCAGAGAGCAGGTTGATGGGAGGACCTGGAAGAGGATGGGCTGGGACTTATAGTCCGTCAAAGGCCCGGTTAGCACTGAAGTACTTTGCTGCACATTCAGGAGCCCGTGATCCCTGGCATGTAATGGGTGTTCCTGAGGTCCTGCTGAAACAGGGTAGGCCTCACCACGTGCTAACTGTGGTGAAGAGGAAGGTATAGAGAAGCCTGAGAAATTTCCCTGCAGACTGGAAACTAAGTTCTGAGCTGGAGAGAAGCAAAGGAATGTAAAGTGGAGAGTTCTGTGTAGCGAGAGAACTGTGAGAGTAACAGTCAGCAAGTGAAGTGCTATGGAGCTGAGAGGAGCAATAGTCTGCAGAGGGAGAGTCTGCAGTGAAGTGTGCATATACAGGCTTGTATATGGAGTCCTTGTAGCATAATTGTTGGGCATCGTACAGTTATTCCTTATTCCCATCCAAGTTATTTCCCCCAAATAAAACAACAAAAACAAGAGCCGGTCTGGTCAGTGTCTCCAGATGTGTGATACATGGTGTGATTGAGGTCAGCTATCAGAGGAACCACTACTACCAGCACTCTCAAAGGAGCACATGGCTACAAGTATATAAGATGAGTTTACTGCTAAAACAAGTGTGAAATTCAAGACTTGCATGGGTGTAAGAAGATGTCCGCTGCCGCCTTCGTGTTTTGTCAGATTAGGAAACCTATTGAAACACATAGCGGCCATGTTGGAAAGCATGGCGCATGTGCAGTAAGCATTTTTTGGATAGCGGTGTTCTGACAGGACAGGGCTAATACAAGAAAGAGAAGGGGATCACAGTCAGAGGTGGGACAAGGTTAACTGCTGTCCAGGGCAAAGATGTCAGACTGTGCCCTCCACAGGTGGAATAGTGGGTGGGCTAAAAACAGTGTGTTTAGCAGCATGCTAAAATGTATGCAGTAGGTGTGAATTTAACCACTAATGAGGGTCTAGAAGTAATCTGCAGTCCCCATCCAGAGGTGCAGGGAGTAATCTGAGACCTCTGATGTCTCTTTTTTTGGGACAGAGAAAGGGACTGAGGACAGAGATCCCCAATTCTTTTCTCTGCAGCCTCAGCTGCACTGGAGATGAATGAAAAGTAATCTCTCTGTTTAGAGCCTTCCTGTTCATTTACAAACTGAAGCATATTAAACGCAGCTTACTATGCCTCAGTGATGAATGAACACAGGAGCGATTTGCACAGATCGCTAACTGTATTCAGGAAGGAAGGTGCTGGTAAGGATGACATGTTCACCAGCCTCAAGCTCTAGATCCTGACATTGATCTCCGGCTCCAGCAGCATCTGCAGCCAGCAGGAGAGGGAGGATGGGCAGCTGGCCAGCAGCGCTGCAGGGAGGGGGTGCTGGGAAATGATGGGCGGGGGAGGTGGGGTCAGAGCAGTAGGGGATCTATTTGCAGAGTTAAAGTGATATTAAATACAGTTTTTTTTATTTATAAGAAACATGTTATACTTACCTGCTGCTCTGAGAAGTTGGTTTTGCACAGAGCAGCCCCGATCCTCCTCTTCTTGGGTCCCTCTTCTGTGCTCCTGGACACTCCCTCCTGGAGAGTGCCCCCACAGCAAGCAGCTTTCTATGGGGGCTCCTGAGCCACTACTGTGTGTGTTAATTCACACACGGAGCACAGCTCGACCCCACCCCAATCGCTCCTCATTGGCTCACTGGCTGTGACTGACAGTAGCGGGAACCAATGGCTCCCGCTGTTTTCTAAGCCAATGAGGGGGAAGAGACCTGGGAGAACCACTGCTCTTGTGTACATCACTGGATCGGAATGGGGCTTAGGTGAGCATTGGAGGGGGTTGCTGCATGAAGGTAAAAAAAAACTTGAGCCTTTGCAACCAGTTTAAATCCCCCTGTGGCTCCTCTGCAGCACCCTAAGCTGGTGGGAGAGAAGAGGATAAAAAACCGACAGCTGCAAGGGAGCCACAGTGGATCGGTGCTGTGAAAGGGGAGGAGGGGGGGGTGTAAGACAGACTGACTTGTAAGCATGATCGCTAATCCCATGCTTTGAGCAAGGTGGCTTCTGGAGGTTCCAGAAAGTAGGCAGGAAAGGTACTGTGCAGCAACCTCCCAGTGCATTCACTCCACATAATAAAGTTGGGCCCAGGGCATAGGCCCCCTCTGCCCATCCCTGTTGTCCTGGCCCTGCATGCAAAACACCAGTGGGGTTCGCAGCAATTAGTTGTGGGAGGCAGCCGTAATGAATGCAATGGAGGCTGCTAACTCCCACAACTAAACGCAGCCGCTCACATGTCATCAATCATGGAGCAATCATCTGCAAGTGATCACCCCTGAATGTAGACAGCCTGACAGGTGATCAGGCCCATTCACAGGTGTGAATGTGGCCCAATTTTCAATGAAACACCTAAACTCAAAGAATACTTCACATAAAGGCTCTTAACGCTTGAATAAGTTTATCTCTGCCCATCATGCATTTCTAAACCAGGCCTCCCTTCTGTACTTCCTTTCATCTCCCCTTTTCTGTTCCTCATTTGTCCCTACTTTATTCCCCCTTCTCCCTTTTTTTCCTCTTCTCATATTGCTTTTCTGTACTCTTTTCTCAAGAGAAACAGCAAACGACATGCTGAAAATTGAGATGTCTTTATTTCATATTGACAAGGTTGTAGTATCTTCATGTAACAAATGTGCAGAAACCTTTTGTCCAACATGCTAACCAGTCGTATAACTGAATATCGTACACACGCAACTGCACTGCCTGGATTTACCATACAGGCATGGCAATGTGAAGGGGCCCTAGGATGATAAAGTGTTTGTAAACCTCAGACATGAAATGCAAACAAAACACTTAAAGTGTTTGTTAACCCGAAAAAAAAAAGGGTCCTGTTCTTTAAGGCATGTTATACAGCACAGTGTTTGTGCTGTGTCATTTGACCCCCTGTAACACCTGAAATATCTGGCTGATCCTGCCAGTTTCTACCCTCCCCTTTGTAAACTGACAACGGTATATCATGGCTGCTGAGCCCTGACACCGTAGTCAGTTTACATGTCTCCATCATCCGCAGCCCTGCTCTATGTCTCCTCTGTCCACCCCCCCCCCTTCCCTGTTTGCTCCGTGTCCATACCCACCCCACTACCTCTGTACATTTGACTGATGCCAC
>BLSH010363979.1:444100-470179 GCA_018402905.1 Glandirana rugosa | reverse complement strand
CTCTCCTTTAGATTAAAAGGTAGTTTTCTGAGTATTTCACCTCTCCGGAAAGAGAACAAGACTTACACCTTACACAAAACACCTTCGGTGCTGAGAGCGATTTGTAGTTTCTTCAGTGAGCCCCCTTTTCGGTATAAGGACAAGACTGACACCATTCTTGAAATAGGCTTCCCTTGTGGAATAGAGTGTAGTCTCCTGAGTGTGACCGCTCTTCGGTATAAGAACAGGAGTCACGCCCTTTACGAAACGCCTCTCCAGGTGAAACCGGTTGGTAGTCTCTTAAGTGAATCTTCTCTTATAAGGTGTTCCCTTCGGATAAAGTTCTTACCACAGTCAGAACAGGAATATGGCTTTTCCCCCGAGTGACTTCTTTGATGTTTAGCGAGAGTCGTGGCTTCCACAAAACACATTCCACATTCAGAACAAGAGAAAGGCCTCTCCACTTTATGAGTCTTTTGATGGAAAATTAGATTTCCTCTCAAGGAAAAACACTTCCCACAGTCCAAACAGGAATAAGGCTTCACCCCTGTGTGGGTTCTCTGATGTACAGCAAGTTTGGTTCGAGATGTAAAACCTCTCCCGCATTCCAAGCACGAGAATGGCTTTTCTCCAGTATGAACTTTTTCATGAGTAATGAGATTTGACCTCTGCGAAAAACATTTTCCACATACTGAACATGAAAATGGTTTCTCTCCTGAGTGTATCCTCTGATGGTTGGCCAGAGTAGCCCTTTCAGCAAAACATCTACCACATTCAGGACAAGAAAAAGGCTTCTCCCCTGTGTGAGTCCGCTGATGTACGGTCAGATGGGCCCTCCATTTGAAACATTTGCCACATTCTGAACAAGAAAACAACTTCTCTACAAAATGAGTCCTGTAGTGTCTAATGAATTGTTGTTTTTCAGGAAAACATTTCCCACATTTGACACATGAATATGGTTTTTCCACTCCCTGGTCTTGCTGGTAGGAGGAAGGTTCTCCTCTGTGGAGCAAAATATCCCCAGACTCAGAACATGGGAACAATTCATCCCTTTTCTGAGATATTTGATCGCTGAGAGTGGAGTTATGTGCAAAATACCCCTCATATGTAGAGGGATTAGATGATGGGTCTTCACCATGAAGTACTACACAGAGATTTTGGATAATGGGGTCTTCTTCTGGACAATCTGCTGAAATGTTATCACCATCTGTTTTATCATTTGGACACAAAACAGGACATTTATCCAGGTTATTCCAGTTGAGTGTTCTATCTAAAGGAATAAGAAATTGAATAAAAAAAGAAAAAAAAAAAAAAGAATAAGAATCTAGGTGTGGAGCAGTTGAAATTACTAAATGTAACAATTTTTTTAGCTTTGTCATCCAACCACCTACCTCACAGTACCAAAGCCACCATTTTTATAAACATTCCATTAAACACCTCAAGACTTACCTACAAATGTTATAAATCTGAACCCACGTACAAATCATAACAAGGGTTACATGTCTATAATGCCTAACCAACCAAGCCAAGCATGCTATGAAATATTTAAACTGTCTCCTGAGTGCGATCAGTGAGGAGATTCTAATTTTATGGTATTAGATTTGAATACTGGGTTACATGGATTTGTAACAACAAAAATATGGCTGATGTTTCATGTTGTGCGCATTAAAGCGGACCTCCTGTTAAACATTTAAATACACACTTGTAACTCTGCTCAACCACTCTCATGTTCAAGGCACACCTGCCAGACGTTTAGTCTAGGTTTACACTAATGCGGTGCGGGAAACAATGCAATCCATGCAAGTTTCCTGTACCGCATTCAAATTGCACTGCCCCTGCAAACTGCAGTGGGTGTCAGTGTTATCTTAATGCCACCTCAGGTGGCAAACGCAGTGCGCTTGCTGGCATCAGATCAAATTGTACAAAACGACTATGCGATCCAGATGCAGTGCAGTTCCAAAATTGCTGCATGCATGTCTTTGGTGCAATTTGAGCCCATTCAAAATTATAAGAGTGATATCATGTGAACTCCCAGAATCTTCATCACCTATCCAGTCAGGTCTGTATTTTATTAACAGAGATAAGAGTCATGTCATGTGACCTCCCAGAATCCTCCTCACCTTTTCTCTGACGTCACACATGGGAGGAGCATCTGTTCCTCTCACTGTGTCTCAGGAACCGGTAGCATCCTTAACGGGCTCCCCGATCGCTCGGAGAGCCCAATAAAGGCAACGGTAGGAGGGAGGGGGACCCCTTCCGCCGCCTGTAAAAGTAATCCAGCGGCTCTTTGGCTGCTCAGATTATCTTTACCAGCTTCAGAATCGTCAGTTGTGCAACATGTCACCCTTGCAATCCAGTGACGTACCAGTACATTGCTGGTTGACAAGTGGATAAAGACTTTAGAACTGCGATTAATGCACTTATGATGTTTAACCACTTGCCGACCAGACACCATCATCAAACTGCGGCAGGTTGGCACGGCTGCGTAAATCGTCATAGGTGTACGTCGGGCCCGTACACTGCGATCTGTGGGCACACCCGTCAATTCGCTAGCAGGGGAGCTAACCAGCGGGTGTGGCGGACTTGATGTCCGTTGGCCACTCGCGATTGCTCCAGAGAGAGGCAGAACGGGGATCTGCGAGTGTAAATAAAGCAGATCCCCGTTCTGTCAGGGAGTAGAGAGAGATTGTCTCTTCCTAGTAATTAGGAACAGCAATCTCTCTCCTCCTCCAGTCAGCCCAACCCCCATAGAGTTAGAAACACCTCCTAGGAAACACATTTAAACCCTAGATCGCCCCCTAGTCTTAACCCCTTCCCTGCCAGTGACATTTATATGGTAATCAGTGTATTTTATAGTACTGATCGCTGCATAAATGTCACTGGTCCCAAAAAAGTGTCAAAAGTGTCCCATCTGTCCGACGCAATGTCCCAGTCCCGTTAAGAATCTCAGATCACTTCCATTACTAGTAAAAAAAAAAAAGTAATATTAAAAATGCCACAAATCTTTCCCCTATTTTGTAGACGCAATAACTTTTGAGCAAACCAATCACTATAAGTTAATTGGGATTTTTTTTACCAAAAATATGTAGAAGAATACATATTGGCCTAAAATGAGGAAGAAATTTGTTTTTTTACATTTTTTTTTTGGATATTTATTATAGCAAAAAGTAAAAAATATAGATTTTTTTTTCAAAATTGTTGCTTTTTTTTTGTTTATAACGCAAAAAATAAAAACCACAGAGGTTATCAAATACCACCAAAAGAAAGCTCCATTTGTGGGGAAAAAAAGGACATCAATTTTGTTTGGGTACAACGTCGCACGACCGCGCAATTGTCAGTTAAAATGATGCAGTGCCGTATCGCAAAAAATGGCCTGGTCAGGAAGTGGGTAAATCCTTCTGGGGCTGAAGTGGTTAATGTCAACACAGGATCTTTATTATTGCTCCCATAGAGAACAAAAAGCTCATAAGCACAATATTTGACTTGTGCCTGTAATAGAACTCACCTATACAGATCTCTATAGGAATTTCCTCCTCTTTAATCTTCAAGTGTGTTTCTTCTTCTTCTTCTTCTTCAAGTTTGACAATTGTCTGAGTGTCTCTGATGTCTCCGGGGTCTGTGAATAAAGATGAGAGTGAAGTCCCCTGTACTGAGATGTATGAGAGACCCCAGAGAGGTGTGTGGGGGATATTGGTCAAGTCTCTTGGCTGGTAACACACAACGACATGATGTGAGGAGGAGAGCCGGGGTCTAATGGAGGCTGATGGCTCCTGACTCCCCCACTGGGCACATACTGTCTCCCCATTACTGTCTACTGACAGAGGAGAGGGGAGAAGAAGGGACTGTTGTAGTGACTGAACAAGGAGAATCTGGGACTCTTCTCTGGATTTACTGTTTATTACTCACCTGTTCTGATCTCTGGAAGGATTTCCTCCTCCTTAAATGGCTCATCACCCCTCATATACCGCTCTACTGCTTCTTCCTCTCTCCATTGTTCATCAACTCTCACATATGGCTCTTCATTCTTACATTAACAAAAAAAACACAGATACAGTATTTATTATTTTTTCAGATTGAGAATTCTAAAAATAATATATAATGTTTCATCTACCTGATCCTCCTGAGGGATCTCCTGATCTTCCTGTCTGGAGTCCTGAGAATACAGAGGACGGGGACATCTCTCTGGGGGATTTCTGTTACTGGATCCATCTGTAGGAATCACACACACTGACTGAATACGGGGGGGGGGGGGGATAAATGTCTGTGCCACTCTTCTAAACTAAGAAAACATAGCAGAAGTTGCTCCTAATTAACAAAATGGTGTATGCCCCATTTATTAATTATGATCAATCTGTTACCTGTGCAATGCCATACCTTTGATAGATATGACACAGACAGCAGTACAGTTGGAGCTGCATGCTCTGCTCCCCCCACTCAGCTGAATGCAGGAGAGAAAAGACAGTCTGTTAACCCTGCAGGCTCTGCTTGTGCAATGTAATCACTGCATGAGCAGAGAGAGGGATGTGAGCCATATGGTGACAGTTCACATTCAGTATGCTAGGTTCTACCTGGTGGTAATATACAACAGTTTTCTATTTTGAAATGCATTTTCTTTGTTAATTAGGTGCAGACCATGCACTAGTTTCTATTTCACTTTGAAACAGGTCTATCTGCTTAGTTAATGTGGCACACACCGATAGCGAAGGAAGCCTGTTAAATTTCCTGATTTTTCAATGTGTTTATATCAGAGGATGTGTGTATCTAGGTGGATCCTCAATACTCTTCTCTCCTTTACAAGAAATGAAAGTCTCCTCTTACCCGGTGATGTGAGGGACGACCGGTCCTCCATCATGACGTCCTTGTAGAGATCTTTGTGTCCTTCTATATACTCCCACTCATCCACGGAGATACAACCTGTGACATCCTGACACCTTATAGGAACCTGACACACACAATGATACAGTCACCATCCAGACACATCCCTTGTCCGTTCCTGGATAATGTCCCAGAATTACCAGCACCGCTCACCTCTGCTGTCAGCAACTCAATAATCTCTCTGGTGACTTCTTCAACCTTCTTGTTCTTTCTCAGGCAGTAAGATGGAGGATCTGTACTGGGACTTTGGGTCTTCATCATTTTGGAAGCCATCAAACCATCAGATAACTTGAAAGTTATATAATTCTATATACAAAACCACTAAATTAAAACATTCAGGTATAAATATTCTTATTGCATCCAATTAATAAAAGGTAAGTCATTTTGCAATTAAAAAGTATCATATGGCCTGTGTTTTATTAATAGAGATAAGAGTGATGTCATGTGACCTCCCAGAATCCTCCTCACCTCTCCGGCCAGGTCTGTGTTTTATTAATAGAGATAAGAGTGAGGTCATGTGACCTCCCAGAATCCTCCTCACCTCTCCGGCCAGGTCTGTGTTTTATTAATAGAGATAAGAGTGATGTCATGTGACCTCCCAGAATCCTCCTCACCTCTCCGGCCAGGTCTGTGTTTTATTAATAGAGATAAGAGTGATGTCATGTGGCCTCCCAGAATCCTTACCTCTCAGGCCTGGTCTGGGTTTTATTAATAGAGATAAGAGTGATGTCATGTCACCTCCCAGAATCCTCCTTACCTCTCCCGTCAGCAGGTAGATAGCCTCCAGGGTGAGGTTTATTATCCTCTCAGTCACGTGACTCCACTCCTTCTCCATCCTTAGTCACGTCCTTGTAAACTCTTTGGCCTTTGACTAAGCTGTGTTGGTTGAAATATAAAATGAAAAATCTGAATCCAGAACAAACCCAAAATAGATATATAAACATACATAGAAGAAAGTTCTGATGTATTTAGAGTAAATGCCTTGTGAAATGTAGATAAGAACACATATTATAATATAATGAGTATTGCAAGGCAGCCCTAAATATCCAGTAATTGCAAAGATTGGAATACTGAGTCTATGCTTTGCAGAGAGGGGAGTGATAAGCAACCAGGCCCTTCAGACTTATATTGCTTGATGGGGTCAGTATTAAAATGATAATCTACAAACTTGAGCGTAGCGCAAATGAACAATAGACAAGTGGTGCCACTGGATCTTGCGCCACCTATGGCGGGCTTAAAGTACAACATTACCTTTGTACAATTTTCCTATACCCCCTGAGCGCATCTCACTAGTACAATACCTTCAGCGATGATGACTGTGTGCCTCTCCTCAAAGCATACAGCCTTTCTTTTAAAGTAGTGCCAGTTTATACTCTGCATGCAGTCCATAGACCCATTAATTCCTATGGGAAAGCTATACTCTGAGAAACCGCTTGAACCTTTTTTTATTTCTGTCTGTGGCAGAGAGTTGCTATGATTGCTTTTACATTGCAGGGAATCGCCTACTGAAAAAAAGAGATATCTATATGATGCCTGCAGCTGCAGGCATCATTCAGATATCTCCACTTAAAGTGGTTGTCAACCCTGGACAACCACTTTAACCTACAGGTAAGACTATAATAAGGCTTACCTGTAGGTACCCTGCATATCTCCTAAACCTGCATGGTTTAGGAGATATACAGTGTACTGTGATGTGCTGATGTCACCGGATACATGCGCAGTGAAGAAACGGCCTCCGTGCCATTCCTTCACTGAGATTGTGCCGTAATTGGCGGCTCCCGCGCGCATGTGCGGGAGTGACATTACGCGACTCCGGCCAGTCACAGAGCCAGAGTCCGTGGCTCTGGAAGGAAGAGGGGCTGAAGATGGATGCTTCCTACTGCAGGGACAGGACATCACAGGCTTCCAATCCAGGTAAGTGCCACAAAATGAGCGATGCATTGTAGCCCATGATGATTTTACATTGCAGGGTAATAAAGAGGAGGTAAAACTCATTAGGGTTTACTTCCTCTTTAAAGTCCAAGACGTCATATGACATCCAACTAAGGATAAGTGGTCGCAAAGATTGAGATGGGTGCCATTGAAATCAATAGGCTGTGATTTGTCTTGCGACTTTGTGTGTCCAATGTTGCATGATAAAAAAAAAAAAAAAATGCAATGTTGCATGATAAGTCGCACTAGTGGGAAAAGAGCCTTAGGCCTCATTCACATGGGCATATTATTTGAAGCAGAGGCACAGCCCTAATGAACACTGTCTGCATTTGGGGGCCATGCACCCGAACTGATGTGAGGTGGGAGCAGCAGCTGTGTCCGTGCAGCAAGAATGGGCTCGGGTGTGTTCGGAACCGAACGTGCCCGATCCCGCCAGGAAGTTTGCACTGCGCCATGCTAATCACAGGCAGTGAAACATTTCCTGATCGCTGTAGCCGTGCATCAGGAAATGTTTCACTGTCTGTGATTAGCATGGCGCAGTGCAAACTTCCTGGCGCGGGCTTGGACACAGTTCTGAACAAGCCCAAGCCCATCTTTACCGTGCAGCTGCTGCATCCCACATGGCACAAATGGAGAAGCACAGAACACCTGTGCAGCTCCACATGGGTAAACACAGTCCTTGCAAGGACATAGAATATAGTGTGCCCTTGTGATCAAGGCCTTAACCTCACTCCCTCTCTGGTAAACCATTGTTAGCAGAAGAGGAAGGCAAAACCTCCCAGGAAGGCAGTAACAACCTGACAGTGGCTCTAACCCCTTGATGGCCAACCTGTGGCCCTTTGGCACTTAGTCTATGGCCCTCAGGGCTCCTGAAGACAGTGGTCTTTGTTTTGACATTTACTCCAGCCAATTAAGGAATAATATTCTTTAGATTGAGTCCAGTAGGTAAACGGTTTGGGTTCTTTTTTTTTTGGCACTATCTTACTTTATTGTGTCGTCCATGTTTTCCCCTCTGATTGTTAGTGAAGGGCCCGGGCGTTTTCAGATCTAACCCGCCAGGAAGCTGGCACTGCACACCACCAATCATAGGCAGTGAGACATTGCCCGACCGGCAGCTGCACATACACATGCTGCCTATGATTGGCGATGTGCAGTGCCGACTTCCTGGTGGGTTTGATCCGAACACGCCTGAGCCCATTCTTAATGATTGTGGATCTTGCTGGGAGAATTAGACCCCTTAGGTCAGCCATACATGGGTCGAATTTCGAAAGAATATTCTTTCGAAAATCTTATCTAAGAATTTTCGTTCGTATTTCGCACCATTAGTGGGCTGCGGCAACAGCCGATTTTCGTGCAGCATTCAAATTTGAGAAATCGGGCATGTTGGAAATTTTTTGAAAAACAAACAATTTTCTAATCAATAATGGGAGAATCATGTGAGAAATGTGATAGAAAAAGGAATGCGCATGAGTGCAAGAAAAGAAAATTTCCGGAAAGAAAAAAAGATTCACGGCCGCAAAAAATTTTTTGTGTAGCAACATGAGGGGAAATTGGTAGCATTTTGAAAATCAATGGTTGCACCATCGGATCACAAAACGCACAAAATTTCTGATTTTGAAAAGAAAATTTGTTCGGAATTGGTCTACCTTAGATCCCATAGACACTATTAGATTCTCTGCAGATTTTTTTTCCTTCAGATTTACCAAAACCATGTAGTGCAAGGGCCTGCCTGATTGCATACCAATTGAAACTGTAAAGCTGGATATACACTATCCAATTTTCTGCAGATTTTTTTCCTTCGGATTTACCAAAATCATATAATTTGAGGTCATTCGTATGCAATCAGACAGGCCCTTGTAAATGTGAAGGAAATCTGACAATCTAAAGCCTCGTACACACGGTTCGACGATCGTATACAACAGGCTGTACAAACAACCGTTGCATACTAATCCGACCGTTAGTTCGCGCGATTAGAACAGCCGACGTACAGCGGTCGTACAACAGGAGTTGTATGAGCAAACTAGAAAACTTTGGTTGTAGGACAAGCGGTCGTACGACCGTTGTATTGTGTGTACAGAGAAGTTGGTCCAACAAGTTGTATTGTGCAAAACACGCATGCTCAGAAGTCAGGAACGGCTGGACACTAATTACATGCACCTGAACTTTCTCTTTATACGTTCTTTTTTTTTTTTTTTTTTTTTTTTCAAAAAGGTTTTTATTAACAGCAATATATACTTGACAGTACAGAACCAACTTGAAAGTGAGTACAGTGCATATTGGTAATAAGACAAGATATAATGCAAACATAGTAGTAATCGGAGTGGTTTGCTGGCACATTGTTTAAGTATGCGAGATTGGTGGCGATGGCTTTTCCTTCTATACTATACCCCTTTGTGTATAACATATGGGAAAGAGATCGCTGTGGGCAGACGGTTGATGCCAGGTGCTTCTTGTTTATGAATATTCTTGCTATGTTCATGTTATATTTAGCGAAAGGAGATAAGGTAGTAGCTTGTGAAAAGGGAAGGGGCATGAGGCATAATGTTTATGTATGTACAGTATGTGTGACCAGCACACCTACCTGTTATGGGTCTGTATTGTCAGCTATAGGTGAAGTTACGTGAAAAGGATAGGAAGGGGGAGGGAGTATGGGTATGGGATGGGAAGAGGGGGGGTCTAAGGGAAAGACTGGGGGAAAGGTGAGGAGGGGGAGCATAGGTAGCGCATCTGGATGAGATGTTAGGCTGTAAGCGGGTTTGTGGTTGGGAGGTGTATGTGTGCATTATGTGACTTGTGGCGGGAAGAAGGGAACAGCTGTAAGTGGCGCTTTTGCCTGAGATGCAGATAGGCAGTTAAGGGTTCTTGTATTGGGGTTCAATTGGTCTGGGGATGGTGGGGCGGGTTCAATATACTATCATATTCAGAGGAGGATTGAAGCTCTATCCAGCTGGCCCAGAGGGTATAAAATCGGTGAGGTGTGTTTCGAGAGATGGAGATGAGTTCCTCCATTTCAGCCATTTTGTCAATCCGACGGTACCAGTCTATTGACGTTTTTTTAGTATTCCATAACCTGGGGATGCAGGCTTTTGCTGCATTGACCAACATCATGGCTAATGACCTGTGGTATGGGAATGATTTTGCTTCCTGGTGATGGAGTAGATATTGTGCGGGGGTGAAATCCAATGTGTGTGTTGTAATGGTTTTAATTTGCTTGTGTACCTGCTTCTAAAATGATTGGATGTGCGGGCAATCCCACCAGATGTGGAGGAGGTTTCCAGGGGTTTGGGAGCACCGCCAGCATCTGTCGGGAATGGATCTACTAAATTTGTGCAGGATGGAGGGTGTGGGGTACCACCTGATGATTTTGTAGTTTGTTTCCTGTAGGGAGACATTTATAGATCCCTTATGGGCATGGGGGTAGATGTCTGCCCAATCCGCTGCAGATAGATCAAGTTGTAGTTCTCGGGACCAGGATCTGCAAGCTTGGTTGTCATCTGCTTGGGAGTTTTCCCAGAGCATCTTGTGAATCTTGGAAATGATGTGACGTTGAGGTGTAGAACTCAAACACAGTTGTTCAAAGGGGGATGGAGTTGTTAGATTGGTTGTGCGTTTTATGCTGGTTATGTAGTGCTTTAATTGCATGTACCCTAAGGCGTCCATGTGAGGATCAGCTAGGTGGGAGTTTATGTACTCTAGGCTGTGCAGGTTTCCTTCCTTGAGGAGGTGGTGCAGTCTTATACCTGTCCGAGGTTGTTTAGCGGCTAATGGGTGTAGGGCTGCTCCGGGGGGGAAATCTGGGTTTTGCAGTACTGGTGTCAGTGGGCCCGGTATATTTGAAAGCTCGCTATTCTGGTGTAAGTACTGAAAGCATTTTAGAGTAGGATTAATGAGTGGGTGAGTCTTTAGGTGATTCGGTAATGAATTATAGCGAACCCAGGGGGTCTGGCTTATGGGTGAGTTTGAGTAGGCGCTTTCTAGCTTCACCCAGTCTTTGGTCTGGTAATGTACCTGCCAGTCTATAACACGTTGCAAGTGGCAAGCCCAGTAGTGGTGTTGCATGCCGGGCAAACCAATGCCCCCTTTCGTTTTAGGTTTGATCAGTTGGTAGTAATTGATTCGCGGGCGTTTGTGGGCCCATAGGAAGGAGCATGTGATCTTTTTCATGGTGAGGAAGAAGGCCCTCGGGAGTTGGATGGGGACTGTTTGGAGCAGGTATAAGATGCGGGGTAGTATGTTCATTTTCATGATAGCCATTCTTCCGAACCATGAAAAGTGTGCTTTGTTCCATTTTTCTAAGTCTGATGCGATGGTTATGATGATAGGAAGGAAGTTCTTGTCATATAGTTTTGATAGATGAGTAGGTATTTGGATGCCTAGGTAAGTTATTGCTTCTGGGGCCCATTTGAACGGGAAATTCTTTTTACTATTTGAGACTTGGGTGTCCGTAAGCGTAATGTTCAGAGCATGTGATTTGGAAAAGTTTATTTTATAGTGGGAGATAAATTGAAATAATTTGAATTCTTTAAGGAGGTTTGGAAGGGATATATGGGGTTCTGAGAGGAACAATAGAACATCGTCGGCATATGCAGCGATCTTGTATTGCAGATTGTTTACAGTGATTCCGTGTATGTCGGTGTTGTTGCGTATTTTTTGCAAGAAAGGTTCAATTTTAAGAACGAATAATATAGGGGAGAGTGGGCACCCCTGGTGGGTGCCGTTTCCGATGGAGAAGGCGTCTGACAGAGTGCCATTGGAGCGTACACGTGCCTTAGGGCTTGAGTATAGGGACAATATAAGGTTTGTCAAGCGGCTACCAAAACCTATGTGTCGGAGTACTGCTTCTAGATAGTCCCAGGCCAGTCTGTCAAACGCCTTCTGGGCATCGAGGGAGAGTAGGAATCCAGGGGTTTTTGTTTTCGTTAGCCAATGGTGTATGTTTAAAGTCTTCAGGGTGTTGTCCCTGGCCTCTCTGCCAGGGACAAAACCCACTTGGTCTCTAGAAATTAAAAATTTGTGAGAAGGGGGAGGATGCGGTTGGCCAGGATTTTGGCAAAGATTTTTATGTCCGTGTTGAGGAGGGAGATAGGTCTGTAGTTTGAAGCCAATTCGTGGTCTTTCCCTGGTTTCGGTAGAACACATATGTGTGCTTCTAGGAGGTTATGGGGTGGGCATGATGGTTGGTCGAGTTGGTTTATACGTTCATAACACGTCACTACGTTTGGCTTGGTCGTACGATCATGTAGTGCATGTTAGTACGAGAGATACAACAGCCAACATACGATTTTGGCCGTTCGGTCGTACGACCGTTGTGCCGTGTGTACGAGACTTAAGACCCCATACACACTATCCAACTTTTGTTGTCTGATTTCCTTTAGACTTAACAAAATCATGTAGTACAAGGGTATGCCTGACTGCATACAAATTGAAACTCTTAAGCCTCGTACACACGGAGCGACGGTCGTACAACCAAACTGACAAAATTGCATGTTGGCTGATGTATCTTGCATACTGACATGCACTAAGCGATCGTACGACCAAGCTGAACGTAGTGACGTGTTATGAGTGTATAACGAGTAAGTTAAGGTGAATGTGATTTGTGAATTGGCAACGTAAGTTTACACAAACAGACACTTCTGGGCGTTTCTGACTTCTGAGCATGCGTGTTTTGCACGTACAACTTTGCTGGATCAACTTCTCTGTACACACGATACAACGGTCGTACGACCGCTTGTTGTACAACCAGTTTTCCAGTTTGCTCATCTAACTCCTGCTGTATGACCGTCATACATCAGCTGTTCTAATCGCACATACTAACAGTCGGATGATCATACAACGCGCGGTCGTACGACCGTTTTCATAGGACCGTCCTGTACGAGGCTTTAGGTTTGACCTCATATTATATGGTTTTGGTAAATCCGAAGTAAAAAATCTACAGAAAATTGGATAGTGTATATCAAGGGTGGGGTGTACATAGCATAATTGCATACAAATTGCCTGCCTGATTGCATACAAATGGAAACTCCTAAGGTTTGACCTCATATTATATGATTTTGGTAAATCTAAAGGAAAAAATCTACAGAAAATTGGATATTGTGTATCCAGCTTTAAGGTTTGACCTCATATTATATGGTTTAGGTAAATCTGAAGGAAAAAATCTGCAGAAGATCTAATAGTGTGTATGGGTTCTAAGTGTATCTGGCACACCCAAACTGCAGAAATCTCTAAGGCAGCCATACTGCACTTCGAAAAGCAGGGGCCTTGAGTTCAAGCCATAACCCTTATGCTATGTGCACCCTAGGTTTGGGTGCTCAGAGGATGAATTATACCAAGACCATAATATGTACCCCGCGCATTCCTTGTGCCTAGGGTTGCCACATCATCCCTTTAATCCAGGACACATATTACACAGGTTCTGTGGCTGATTAAGGTGGTAATTAAACTCACTTGGTGCCTCACCTGCATTAAATTAGCCTCAGAACCCGTGTACTTGATGTGTCCTGGATTAAAGGGATGATGTGGCAACCCTACTTATGCCAAACTGCACCGTCTAGTAATGACAGGTCCCCCTTTAGAAATATTTAAATCTATAGTGCCCCCCAGTGGCAGGGCAAGCTTCTTTAGCACTCAGGGGCAAAAAGATCAAAGTGCCCCCCGTTAATCTGTTACATACTGCGGCAGCATAGGTTGCAGTTCTTGCACATCTGTTTTGTGCCTCCCTCCTACTAAAGCACAAAATGCGGCTACTTCTTATGCCTTGGTCCAGCACTAGACACCCCAACACACAAGAGGAGACTAATTCCCCCAGTGCAGAGCTTGCTGACCCCTGACTGCATGCTGTACAAAGGATATGTGACCCACCCAATCTATAGACAATACTAGGACCCACTTTTATCATAACAAAAATACATTATTACCTCCTCTCTGTGTGCACACTCTGCAACCCCACGCCCCAACTAGGAAGTCCCTAAACTATTAGAACTCCTCCCTAACAGCTCAACTGAGCTACGGAAATATGGCCGCCTCTGGCAATGAGGGCTGTAATAAAAAAAAAAAATACTGTAAAGAAACTCCTACACTAAACTTATGCAGGGGTTAACTTTTCTACAATCGGGAGCTAAGAGAAATTATTGTACTCTCTTCAAGGGTATATCAAAAGAGGGTTAGTACTGCGGCTACAAGAAAATGGCCACCGCGCGGCAATCCCAATGGCAACCAGGAAGTGCCGAGGCGATCCGTGGAACGCACAATAGAGGCGAGAGCGCCGCTAGGCGGAAGTGGGAGGGGCTTTTCATATGTCGTTTGTAAAAGGGAGAGTGTGTGAAGGGTCTGCATGTATCCGCTTTGAGCTCGAGTTAGAATTAGATTTATTAGTCATGAAAATAATAGTGCAATAGCATGTAAAAAATATAAAATATTTAGCATTATTATTAAATGGCCAATCAATTATCAGTAGGAATTATTTTAAAGTGGTTGTCCAGTGAAAAAAAAAAAAAAAACACCTGCAAGACAAAGGCATAATGAGCTAGTATGCATCGCATACTAGCTCATTATCAAATACCTTAGATAGACACTGTTGCAGCGGTCCCCGAGCACCGCTGTGACCAGCGTCATGTTTACTGAGTCTTCTTCACAGCGCGCACTCCAGCGATGTGATTGGCAGCAGCCGCGCTGACATCACTCATGTTCATGTGCATGGGAGCCGTAGTTTACAACACACTTCGTGAAGAAACGGCCCAGTCTGGCTGTTTCTTCACTGCGCATGTGCCGATGACACCGGCACATGCATCTATACTGTATATCTCCTAAACCGTGCAGGAGATACAGTATCTCACAAAAATGAGTACACCCCTCAAATTTTTGTAAATATTTTATTCTATCTTTTCATATGACAACACTGAAGAAATGACACTTTGCTACAATGTAATGTAGTGAGTGTACAGCTTGTATAACAGTGTAAATTTGCTGTCCCCTCAAAATAACTCAACACACAGCCATTAATGTCTAAACCGCTGGCAATAAAAGTGAGTACACCCCTAAGTGAAAGTCTAAATTGGGCCCAGTTAGCCATTTTCCCTCCCTGGTGCCATGTGACTCGTTAGTGTTACAAGGTCTTAGGTTGTAACGCTCTCACTCTCTCATACTGGTCACTGGAAGTTCAACATGGCACCTCATGGCAAAGAACTCTCTGAGGATCTGAAAATAAGAATTGTTGCTCTACATAAAGATGGTCTAGGCTATAAGAAGATTGTCAAGACCCTGAAACTGAGCTGCAACATAGTGGTCAAGACCATACAGCAGCTTAACAGGACAGGTTCCCCTCAGAACAGGCCTCGCCATGGTCGACCAAAGAAGTTGAGTGCACATGCTCAGCATCATATCCAGAGGTTGTCTTTGGGAAATAGACGTATGAGTGCTGCCAGCATTGCTGCACAGGTTTAAGGGGTCAGCCTGTAAGTGCTCAGACCATATGCCGCACACTGCATCAAATTGGTCTGCATGGCTGTCACCCCAGAAGGTAGCCTCTTCTAAAGATGATGCACAAGAAAGCCCACAAACAGTTTGCTGAAGACAAGCAGACTAAGGTCATGGATGTCCTGTGGTCTGATGAGACCAAGACAAACTTATTTGGTTCAGATGATGTCAAGCGTGTGTGGTGGCAACCAGGTAAGGAGTACAAAGACAAGTGTGTCTTGCCTACAGTCAAGCATGGTGGTGGGAGTGTCCTGGTCTGGGGCTGCATGAATGTTGCCGGCACTGGGGAGCTACAGTTCATTGAGGGAACCATGAATGGCAACATGTACTGTGACATACTGAAGCAGAGCATGATTCTCAGAGACTGGGCCACAGGGCAGTATTCCGATATGATAACGACCCCAAACACACCTCCAAGATGACCACTGCCTTGCTAAAGAAGCTGAGGGTAAAGGTGATGGACTGGCCAAGCATGTCTCCAGACCTAAACCCTATTGAGCATCTGTGGGCAAACGTAAGTTGGAGGAGTGCAAGGTTTCTAACATCCACCAGCTCCGTGATGTCATCATGGAGGAGTGGAAGAGGACTCCAGTGGCAACCTGTGAAGCTCTGGTGAACTCACTGCAGTAGAGGGTTAAGGCAGTGCTGGAAAATAATGGTGGCCGCACAGAATATTAACACTTTGGGCCCAATTTGGACATTTTCACTTAGGTGTATACTCACTTTTGTTGCCAGTGTTTTAGACATTAATGGCTGTGTGTTGAGTTATTTTGAGGGGACAGCAAATTTACACTGTTATACAAGCTGTACACTCACTACTTTACATTGTTGCAAAGTGTCATTTCTTCAGTGTTGTCACATGAAAAGATATAATAAAATATTTACAAAAATGTGAGGGGTGTACTCACTTTTGTGAGATACTGTATGCAGGGTACCTACAGGTAAGCCTTATTATAGGCTTACCTGTAGGTTAAAGTGGTTGTCAAGAGTTGAGAACCACTTTAAAGTGGTTGTCTACCCTTTAGAGGGATTTTTACCTACAGGTAAGCCTATAATAAGGCGTACCTGTAGGTAAAATGAATATCTCCTAAACCTGTAAGGTTTTGGAGATATTCCCCCTCCAAGCATGCGTGGGAGTGACGTCTCGCGACTTCAGACAGTCAAAGCGCCGGAGCCGCGTACCCGGAAGCAAGATCCGAGGGAAGATGTCTGCTCCCTCAGAGGGGACCGAGCAGCCTGGTCGGATCTTTGTTTCAAGGTGAGTATTTCATAATGAGTTAGTATGCGGTGCATACTAGCTCATTATGCTATTGTTTTGCAGGGGTTTTTTTAACTGGGTATACAACCGCTTTAATGCTGGTTAGGGGTTGAGAGGATTTGTCAGGTTGCTATTGACAACACCTAAATTATCGCCCTCTCTCCAGGCTTATAATACATACGGCCAGGATGATGTAACTCTCCCTGCATGCGAACATGGCAGAGGGCCCATTGTGTGTATGCATGTGTAGCATGCCCACTTTGTGGATATTACATGTGGATATGTATGCTGATTGAGCACCAATATGGCCAATTATGTAGTTTCATTCCATTATAGGGAGCCCTAAGATGGTCATTGAACATTTAACCCCTCACTGCTATATCACTATATAGGATAGAGTACGTTCTGTTTATGTTTTAATAAAGATTGTGTTCAGTGTTTTTAGGATAATATATGTATATATTTCATACGGTAAAAGGACAACCCGAGGTCATGCTATCTCGATAATTATGGAGCGGTAAGATGGGCGAGCGATGCTATGGCCTAATATAATAAAGTTGAGTACCAAGATGGCCACTGGTCACGTGGATTCGGGTTGCTTGGTTACCGTACACTATAAAAATCGGAGGGTGAAGTAAGATGGCGCCACTTCTGATGACATCTTGATGACGAAACGCGTAGGATGGAGCTAGAGTGTCATTACGCAACTTCTGGTTTTGATCTGTGGAGCGCAAACAAGCGCTGGACTTCCTGTCGTTCTGCGTTTTACTTCCTGAACTTTGATGTGAGAGGATATTTATCTTTCATTGCCAAATAAATTATGGTAGTATACTATGGAGGCTTCATATTGTCCCTACATATTAGCCATATGATCTACATGCTGATGAGAGCGAGACATCCGCGGTGCCAATTGTGCTGTACTGCGAAAGCGCGCTACCCCTTCAGTGGGGCCATAGAGCTGGTGAGCGTATTCACAGAAGGGGGAGCACGAGTGATACACGAAGACCGTCCTGTGGAATTTACAGCATTGAATTCACCAAATTTAAGAGATTTAAGAAACTTTTTTGCTTTGACAAACATTTAATAATTTTCTATCACATTCATCTACTGGATTTTAGTTATGCATTATGTAACATGTTTCTCCTTTTAGTATTATTTATTATATAACTTTTCATTTATTTATTTTTAGTTTTATGAAATTATACATTGATTGAGCTAGGGTTTTTCTGCATATTGCTTATTTGTACATACCGGTATATATAATTTGACACTTGTTGATGAAGAATAAGGATTCTTCTGCATATTGCTTATTTGCACACACACATATATATATATATATATATATATATATATATATATTTTTTTTTTTTTTTTTTTTTTTACTTTTGACACTGGTGCTTTGATATTGTTCAACTGAATTGACTTAAAGCAGAACTTAAGTAATTTTTTCAGCTTTCCATCTATTAAATATTCTGCCCTTGTTGTTTTAACTTTGGATAGTAAAACATTTTTTTACTGCCATTAATTACCTTATACAGCCCACTTCCTCTTTCCTGTCTGGTAAAAAGCCTCAGCGTTTGACATCATGCACAACTCTCTCTCACTCTGGTGAGAGTTTGCCAGGAAGGGAGGGGGGGTGAGTCATAAGAAGGCCAATGAGTGCTGCAGGGCTGGAGGTGTGCCTCAGTCTGTGTGTGTCTGTGTAAATCCAGGAAGCAGGCAGAAGTTTCAGCTGCCCACAGTTAAAATGGATGCAGCCAGACTTAGTGGAGGGAGATTTCTGCAGCATATTTGGCAAGTACAGAGTCACAGTATATATAAAATAATGTGCAAAGTGGTTGGAGGGAAGCTTCAGAATAGCAAAGATGTTTTTATTACAATTTATGTGAGCAGACTGCAGTTCCTTTTTTATTTCTGTTCATTATTTTCAGGTTATGTGCAGTCATTGCACAATTATTCATTTTTGCACACCATCTTTGCACACAATTGCAGGACTTGCACATTTACAAGGATTGTCCAGATATTTTTGCACCTTATTGCCCCGTCACTAAATAAAATGGTTAGCTTACACTGTCCTGTTTACACCTTGCTTTAGCTTTGCTTCGGCTTCGCTTCAAAAATCATACCCCATATAGCTTTAGTGGTGCTTCAAAGCCTTCATAGAAGACTATGGCAAAGCTCGCTTGAAGCCCCATGGAAGCCCCACAAAGCCTCACCAAAGTCTCATCGAAGCCCCACCGAAATCTCATCGAAGCACCAAGCAAAAGCAAGGTGTAAACAGGACTGTAGACTAGCCATTTAATTTAGTGACAGGGGCTTTGTCTGGCGTTCAGAGAGCTTTAACAAAGCCCGTCCGAAGCCATGTTTTGAAGCAAGTGTAAACTAGTCCTTACAGTGATCAGTGCTAAAAATATGCGCTGTTATTGTACTAATGAGGCTTGCAGGGAAGGGGTTAACATCAGGGGCGAACAAGGGGATAAATGTATATAGAATAAAAGTCCGCGCACACAACAACAGTGGAGTTTAAAAATTATGAGAACAGTTCACAGTAAAATGTGTAACATAGGCTGCTCGCAAACAACAACTGATCCAATTGTCCCAACAGATAAAAAGAGAAAAATTGCAGCGCCCAAATATTATGATAAAATGATCATAAAAAAGATGGTGTATATATAAAATGAACAGCAATAGTCCCAACTCGGGAGGCAGAGGGATGAAACCCAATCTTCTTGTGTTCAAAAATAAATTAACACTCTAGCTCCATCCTCCACCTACCAAAATCCTGGGAACGACCGGTTGGAGAAGTTGGAGATTACTATCCGTGATGCGATTCTGATCCCTGCCCCTTCCTGGTCTCGACCCTTGATATATGTTGATGACACCTGGATGGTTCCGGACCAACTTCCTTTTGGAGATTTGTGACCTACAGGTTCCACACCAGGACCCCGGATGACATCTGAGCACATATCTACTGATCCATTGTGATATCTGCGCAAGATCTATGGGATTCTGGTAAGCATATACCCATTTCTACATATTGGATTTATCAGAATTCCCCTGCGTTTTGCTTGAACACTCTGATGCTGTTAAGTTTGCCTTAATTTATTTTTGAACACAAGAAGATTGGGTTTCATCCCTCTGCCTCCCGAGTTGGGACTATTGCTGTTCATTTTATATATACACCATCTTTTTTATGATCATTTTATCATAATATTTGGGCGCTGCAATTTTTCTCTTTTTAAGGGGATAAATGTGTTCCCTGTTTGTGTTTTCTAACTGTATGGGGGATGGGCTGCCTGGCGAAACACACAGATCTGTCTTCCTGCATAGCAGAAAGATAGGATCTGTGTGATCTCCATTGTCAGAACGGAGATCTGCGGAGAACGGAGTTTACACTCGCAGATCCTCATTCTGTCACTATGGGGAACGATTACGGGTGGCCGGGGGACATCGAGTCTGCAGGCCCTGCTGATTGGCTCCCCCACTGACCAATTGGAGAGTGCGTAAAAATGCGGCGGGTGATCCTTAAAGGGGTTCTAAAGTGTTAAGGTTTTTCACCTTAATGCATTATATGCATTAAAGCGGAGTTGCACCCTGTTAAAAGTCGGCAGTTACCAAAAGTGTAGCTGCTGACTTTTAACAATTGGCCACTCACCCATCCCTCGCTCCAGCGAAGCGGCCACCCGAGGGCTCATTCGTCTCCCCCTCCCCTCTGTGGTGCCGGCATCACAGGTGTGGGCACCCTGGCTTTGGCTTCAAAGCCAGGTGCTCACTGCGCATGCGCGAGTCATGCTGCGGCTTGTGAATGGCTCGGCGCATCTTCTGGGACCTGTGACGTGTCCCAGAAGATTGCCGGGTGGGAGGGAGGGAAGGTGAACTTCCTTCCAGCTCCTCGGTGTCAGGTGAGGAAGTGGATCTGGGACCCTGTGAAAACAGGGTCCACGGTCCCCCCCCAAAAAAATGGCATGCCAATTATGGCATATCAGGGGGTCACCTCCCCTTAAAGCGGAAGTTCCACTTTTGGGTGGAAGTTCGCTTTAAGGTGAAAAAGCTCTGGTACTGCAGCTGGTCCCCAGAGCCATCCCTTTTACTTACCTGAGCCCGATCGTTCCAGTGATGGGGACGAGCCCAGCAGCTCCAGCCGCTGGCTCGGGTCCTCATTGGATAGATTGATAGCAGCAGGAACCATTGGCTCCCGCTGCTGTCAATCAAATCCAATGACGCGGGAGCCGGGGAGCAGGGCCAAGTCCTGTTTTCTGTGTCAATGGACGCAGCAGCAGGACTCCGGAGCGCGCCCGCACGAGTGCTCCCAGGGAGATTGCTTCTCTACTCGAGAAGAGGAGGAGCCTGGAGCGCCGCTGAGGGACCCCAGAAGAAGAGGATCGGGGGCCACTCTGTGCAAATCCAGTTGCACAGAGGAGCTAAGTATGACATGTTTCCTATTTTTAAGGGGAAACAAATTAACCTTTAGTAACCCTTTAAATTGTTAAGATGGGGCAAATGTAAGGGATTTATATTTTGGGGAATTAGGTAGCATGAAGTTAGCTCCTGAGTTGCCACCCCACTCAGGAGTGTAGCAGAAGGACTGTGACTACAATGGGAAATTTTACCTGCAAAGTAAAACAAATTACATTTATTTGTTCAAGTTCAACTTCCTTATGTAAGCCCTCACATATACACAGTGAAGTGAAAAGCCTCAGATGATAAACAGAGATCAAACAAATCAACCTACATAAGTTTTACATGTATATCTGCTGTCTTAAGCTTTATATATTCTTTAGAAAGTTCAGATCATCTTAGAGATTTTCTTTTCCTGTTCAGCGCTGAGTGCGAAGCCTGGGCATACAGCCAAGACAGCTGATTGAAGGAGAGGCACACACCCACACTCCACATAGGCAGAGACTCTCAGAGCTGTTCTGTGAATAGTTTAGCTGTCTGTAATCTATTTATAACAACCTCCCCGACACATAATTCAGGCTGATTTTATCTCAGTTGACGGAGAACATGTCAGAAGTTATCATGCTGATAACATTAGAAAGGAGTAGGAGAAAGCCACGAGACTTAGTGCTTTGAAGAAAGATAAGAAAACACTGCAGATATATGTGTCCAGCTCAAATATCGTGAATCAGGTTTACATCCATTTTAAAATGGCCACCAGGTTCCTTAGCAGTAAAGGTGTATGTGCACAGTGCATTGATGTCAAAACCATGTGCTGCATGCGTCTTCTGACACTGATTGGTTGCACTCTGCACCTGCATTTGACATTCAGCCGCTCTCTGTACTCTTCACTGATTGGGCAATTTATCTGTCTATCACTATCTCCACCCACACAGTTCCTGTCATACTCATTGCCCATTATTTCCTAACACAATGTCCCGCCTTTTCACAGACTGCCAATTTGTTAATTTTGGCGACCATATCAGACACCCAGAAGACTTTGGTCAAGCTTTCTCCTGCAAAAAATCCCAGGCCCTGAAGCTGTTCATCTTCTGACTGTTCGAAGTCAGGGTGTTCCTGAGTTGAATAGTCTTCAACTATTCCAATGAGCAAACGGACACACTGCCATTCCTATTCCAGATATGGTTCCTCAATCAGAGGACCAGAACATCACTTTGACAGGCTATTGGAATTACCTTATCCCTCTGGTGGTGGACCCACTGACAGAACCTGGCAAATCATTGTGTGATTATTGTGTCAAACTGGAGCACAGTTACATCAAAAACAAGCCTTAAAGGATGGGTTGAAAACAGTATGTAAGGAGATGGCGCTGTCACTAACAAAATTAAGTGGGTTTATAATGAAAACCTAATAAGTGTGTTGTACACCATCTATTATATTGTACGTAAGAGTCAAATTAAACATAAAGAGCATAAACCTCCAAGTGTCCGTAAAAGTCCGTAAAATCCTATATATGTGCACACTAAGTACTTTTTAAAGAAATAAGTGAAGGTGTTCAAATAAGTAGAAGTGTCTCTATGTATTGATAATCATACATATGAAACTGTGAGGTAAAAACAACATTGGTGGAAAAACGTCCGTAAAAGTCCGTGTCAAGTCCGTAAAAAATGGTGTTCGTAAAAATTTTGTGAAAGATGGCGTCCTTCACATATTGAGCAAGAGGTTCTGCAAAATGCCGCACCGGCGTGTGGCTTCCTCTAGGGGTCTTGGAATGTGTGTGGGTCAGTAAGGGAAGAAGTTGATTACAGATGTATCCATAAACCAGTATGCTGTATTCAAAAGGTGACTTTCCATGTGTGTCATCTATCACGAAAAAATGGTGACTTCACTGGTGCTCCCCGCTTGTGCCCTCACTTACCAGAATCTTCATACCCCTACTGGGGTGATGCGCCTTTGGTAAATGGGGTCTTAGTTGTTGTCTCTCCGGTGTCCCGTGGTCCCTCCTTCTTAGGGTGGATTCCTCCTTCCAGGTGTTCCTGTATGGTTCAGTCCTTGATGAGTCCAGCCCCTGTGTTCCAGATGGTCCTCGGCAGGAATGTTGATAAGAAAAAAGGATCCAGGATAGTGTAGTATTTTAAGGTTATTTATTCAAAAACGAAGAATCAAGTTCAGTTAAAAAGCACTCATTTGTGCTGACATCCAAAACTGACACAGCAGTAAGCCAAGAACGCGGGCTATGCCCGTTTGAGGAAGGCTGGATCTCCCTTCCTTCCTCCTCCCTGCGCTCCTCTATGAGGAGTCTGCTCGCTGCTGCTGCTGTCTGTGTGGACAAGTGTTTGTGAGCAAGATTGCCGCGCCTTATGAGGAGTCTGCTCGCTGCTGCTGCTGTCTGTGTGGACAAGTGTTTGTGAGCAAGATTGCCGCTCCTGATGCGTTTCGTCGGTTTGACGTCTTCTGAGGCTATGGTCAAAGCTTGCTCTAAGTGTACTTAAATATACATCATGGAGGGTGGAGTTTTGGAAGAGATCCAATCATATGTGTTAAAGGGAGGTACTTCGGTGTGTCAGTAGAGAAGGAAAGGGGGAGGAGATCTGACCTTCCTCACCAATCAGAAAAATATTTTCCAAGCTCATGATGTGGATGAGAACGTCCGGGAAAAAACTTTTTCCATTTCTTATTAGTGCAGATATTAAAATGTGTATTGTACTATATAGTAAGATAACATATTCTACTGTAAATAAGTGCAATATTCTGAATCATATTGGGTAAAACAAGGTAGTGCAATGTGATGGATAAAAAACAGACATAACATATAAAATGGTCATGTTAAAGTGCAGGATATAGAAAGTAGATGAAATAGTCTTCATTTACGCAAATGGGATAATAATGTAAGTATAAGAAAATTATAAAACTACTATGGTTCTCCGTGAAGTTTTAATTCTTAAAATGGTATGATGATGTGGATGAGAAGGCTGGTTGATAAGAAATCGATTGGCGATTCCAAAAAACTTTTAGATTCCAAAAATAAGAAGCATGTGAAAGACTATTAAGGGGTTGAGGTGGTGAAGGATAAGGTAGTGCTTGTTGAAGAAATGATGTGTATGAGAAGGCCATGCCCCGGATGGGGAATTAATTAATTGCGATCAACACTTTATTATATTATTTATATTGAATAAAAAAGGTAAAAAGAACCTACTAGTGAAATATAATAGAGAATGGTGGAGGGAGTGATTAAAAACCGTTGTAATTTACTTCATAGGATATGGATGCAATTGGTAACACCAATAAAAAATTTAAAAGTGAAAGACTCGTAGAGGGTTATTAGAAGCTTAACATGGATAGTGTGGAGATAATGAACATTTAGAGGATGATGTGGATGAGAAGGCTGTGGGCAAAAATAAGTCTAAATTGCATTCTTAATCCAAAGTAAAGTTTCTGACGTGCTAGAATCATTTCGGAGTAGAATAAAAAATGTTTTACAACTAAAAATTATTCTTGGGATGTAGATGGGAAGATCCAAGAATAAAAGAACTGAATGAAATACGAGTAAAAGCTTTGCAATAAAAAATATATATAATTCCTACTGTGTTGAGCAGTATGGTAAAGAGCGGTGGAGAAAGTGTATGTCGAAGGCTATATGAGTGTCTTCATCGGATGTGGATGAGAAAGCCCGGAATAGAGCATGACTAAGAAGTGAGAAATAATTATACATTACAAATGAGGGCTGTTAAAAGCTACACGTGGATCATTTAGAGATTTAGGTAATTCTCGAAGGTAGAGTTATTGAACATTTAAAGGATGATGTGGATGAGAAGGCTATGACCAGGAAGAGGTCCAAATGCAACACAAGGTTACCGATATATTATAAGTGGAGTAAAAGGAACATATTGTTAAGATTAATAAGATATTGGTAAGATTTACATGCTAAAAAACTCAAAAAATTCTTAGGATGTGGATGAGAAGGTCCAAGAGTAAAAACATCACATACATTAAAATGTGAGTAAGAACTATGCAGTAAAATACATTAAAATATTTTATGATTATAAATATGCTGGATGAATGGTCATGATGGGATATTAAAAAGGTAAAAAAATTGTAAAAAAATGTATAAAAAGTGGAGAGGAAATGGTGGAGGTTATTGTCTCTAAAAATTGGAAATAAAACAGTTAAGATCAATATCTACATTCAATCCTTTGGGTCTGAGGCTATCCAAAAGGTAAATCCATCGTGTTTCATTTTGGGATACCTCTATTTTTCTATTGCTACCTCTCCAGTTCTCTTTCACCTTATCTATCCCAAAAAACACCAGTTTTTTTGGGGTCCCTTTGGTGTACCTCATCAAAATGTCTTGATAAGTTATGTTTGGGATAACCCTTTTTGATGTTTCTCACATGTTCCGATATCCTTTTATGTAGCGGTCTAGTGGTTCTGCCCACATATTGCAAGTGACAAGGGCATTCCAGCACATAAGTCACGTGAGTGCTGTTACATGTGATTAGCTTCTCTATCTGAAACATCCTATTGTTGGTTGAGGATTTGAACTGATCTTTCTTCCTGGGTTGTGTTTTCGTCGTTCTGCATGGGAGACACCTTCCACATCTGTAAAATCCTTTCATATCTCCCAATAGTTTTACTTCTCCTGGAGGATTGATGACATTATGAACCAAACAATCTCTCAAGTTCCGGGCCCTCCTGTATACGAAAGCTGGTTTCTTCGGAATAATTTTAGCTAGTGTTCTGTCCATTTTTAGGATGGGCCAATATTTTTCCACAATTTTCTCTACCTTCCTATATTGCCTGCTGTATCCGGTGATAAAAAGTATTCCGTCCTTCTTTTTAATCCTGTCTTTTTTGCCCTCTAGGATGTCTTTTCTGGACATTCTTCCAATTTCTTCCCTGATTTTATCTAAGCCCTCTCTCTGATAGCCTTTTTGTAAAAATCTTTGTATGAGTAATTCTGATTGCTCTTCAAAGTCTCTAAGGTTGTGACAGTTTCTCCTCATTCTCAACAGTTGCCCTTTAGGTACGTTCTGTTTCCATCTGGGATGATGACAACTGGAGGTGGGAATGTATCCATTCCTATCTGTGGTTTTTAAGTAGGTTTTTGTTGTAAGGGTGGAGGTCAACAGTAGTAGGGTCTACCTTTGTCTTGCATGGATTTCCCG
>BLSH010363979.1:424192-435084 GCA_018402905.1 Glandirana rugosa | reverse complement strand
CAAACCAAAGAAAGCTCAGTCGGCGGGAGCCCTCACATGGAGGAGGAGCTGTTCGTTTTTTGGGGTTTTTTTCGGGTCCGTTTCTCGCCATGCTTGACGATGGAGTACAACGGGGGGGCGCTTATTTTTAATTTATCTTTTTTAATAAAGGACTTGGCCCTAATTGTCTCCTGTGTTTTTTTTCTTTTTTGACACTTTTGGTGAATTAGTGGGGGTACTATGTACCCGATACTAATTCACATAGGGGGGTTGGGATCTGGGGACCCCTCCTTAAAGGGGGCTTCCAGATTCCGATAAGCCCCCCACCTGCACACCCCCACAACCACAGCCCAGGGACAAAGTGCTTTGGGGAGGGGGGCCCCCTGCCCTAAAATTACCGGCCAGGCTTGTGGGGAAGAGGCTCTTGTCCCCATCAACGTGGGGACAAGGTGCTTTGAGGTGGGGGGGCAGAGTCCCCCCTCCCCCAAAGCACCCATACTCCCCATGTTGAGGGCATGTAGTCTGGTACGGTTCAGGGGGGGGGGGGCGCTCACCCGTCCCGTCCCCCATCATAATCGGCCAGGTTGCATGCTCGGATAAGGGTCTGGCTTGGATTTCAGAGGGAACCCCACGTCAATTTTTTTTTAAATTTTGGCCAAAGGGCCTGGTAAGGACTGGGGGGGGGACCCCACACAAATTTTTTCAGTGATTTTTATGTATATTGCCGGGAGAATTTTTTGCATGTTTTGGTGCAAACCGAATCGGGGGGTGTTCAGCCCATCCCTAATCAGAGGATGTGTGTATCTAGGTTGATCCTCAATACTCAGGAAACGGAAGTCTCCACTTACCTGGTGACGTGAGGGGTGGCTGGTTCTTTATCGTGATGTCCTTGTACAGATCTTTGCATCCTTCTAGATACTCCCACTCCTCCATATTTAATAAGATTTCACTACAATAAACCAATAAAATTACATATATGTATTTTTACAATATCCAAAAAAAAAGCAAGATTTAATATCTAAACACACATCTTACCTTATTAGCCCATCTAAAATTGAAGTTTGATCATTTCAACATTACCACACACACTTTTTTTTAAAAGCTAAGTTCATCAATTCCAGAAAATAGCCTATGCCAGGGTTTTTCAACCAGGGTTCCTCCCGATGTTGGTAGGGGTTCCTTGTTCAGTGAGCAATTTCTGCCTCTCAGATAAGTTCCCACTGACACCATTGAATTGATCTTTTAAAGTGATTGTAAAGCTTTGTTTTAAAAAAAAAAATAGTATACTTACCTCCCCTGTGCAAGGGTTTTGCACAAAGTGGCCCCGATCCTCCTTTTATGGGGTCCCTCCGCGGCGCTCCTGGCTCCTCCCCGCATCAAGTGCCTCCTGGGGACACCCGTGCAGGCACGCTCCCGAGTCCTGATGCTGCATCGATTGACACAGACAACAAGACTTGGCCCCGCCCCCGGCTCCCACATCATTGGATTTGATTGACAGCAGGGAGCCAGTAGCTGCTCTGCTATCAATCTATCCAATCAGGACCTGAGACACCAGCTGGAGCAGGTGTGCTCTTTCCCGGCGTGGGGAAGACAGGGTTCAGGTAAGTAAAAGGGGGGCTGCTACACTAAAGGAGGTTTTTCACCTCAATGCATAGCATGCATTAAAGCGGAGTTCCACCCCCTGACATGCCACAATTGGCATGTCGTTTTTTTTTTGGGGGGGGGGGGACCAGGGACCCTGTTTTCACAGGATCCCAGGTCCACTTCCTCCCCTAAAGCCATGGCTCCGGAAGGAAGTCCACCCCCCCCCCTCCCTCTCGGCGATCTTCTGGGACACGTCTAGGGTTGCCACCTCATCCCTTTAAACCCGAACACATATGAATCACACAGGTTCTGAAGCTACTTTAATGCAGATAAGGCACCAAGTTTAATTACCACCTTAATCAGCCTCAGAACCTGTGTAATTAATGTGTTCGGTTTTAAAGGGATAAGGTGGCAACCCTAGACACGTCACAGAAGATACGCCAGCCATTCACAAGGCGCAGAGCAGCTCGCGCATGCATACCCGGCTTTGAAGCCAAAGCCGGGTGCCCACACTTATGATGCCGGTGCCACAGAGGGGAGGGGCGAAGAGTGAGCCCTCGGGCAACGGCATTGCTGGAGCGAGGGACCGGTGAGTGTCTGATTGTTAAAAGTCAGCAGCTACACCTTTTGTAGCTGCAGACTTTTACCTGGGTGGAACTCTGCTTTAAGGTAAAAACCCTGCGGGTTTACATCCCCTTTTAGCTATCTGTAAGGGGGTAATTCTTTCCAATGATCATAAGTGTAAGCAGCATTATTCCCACTGACCATCACACTAATGTATCATGAGTTGTAGATTTTTCATATTTAGTAGGGGTTTCCTGAGACCGAAGAATTATTTCAAAGGTTCCTCTGTGTTGAGAAAGGCTGGTCTAAGCAGTCAAGGGGCCTCAGTAGATATTTTAAAAAACGGTGCAGATTTATTAAGCACTTATTTATTGTCATATCTATGAAGACCATTTGGCACCCCCTTTAGAAAGCTCCCAGTTAGCCCCCCCCCCCCATGTCCTGCTTTGCTGTTAAGACGTGAAAACTGTTGGATGCTCATTTACTGCATTACAGAAATGAAAACCACCAGACATTGCGTCTTAGCAATAAGGCAGAATGTTGAGGTTGCTAACAGGGGCCGATTGTGCGCCGCTAATGTGTTCAGGTTTGTTTTGAAGAAAAAGTGGCAACTCTACATGAGACTGATGCCTACGCATACCTCCCAACTTTCTGAGATGGGAATGAGGGACACCTACAAGCAAAATTATGTAGCAATAGGACACACACCCTGCCACGCCCCCTTAAAGGAGAATTAATCCAAGAAAAGTTTTGTTAAACCTACAAGAGCTTTTTTTTTTAATTTACCACTATTATTCCTTTATATTGTCTTTTGAAATTTACAAATGCAGCAATTTAGAAATTGGATGAAAGGTTTAGCACCGGGAAAAACTTTTCGAATGATAAAAAGTGCATTTTATATACAACTCTATAGATCAGACCAAAATGAGGGACAAATGAGGGGGAAACAGGGACAGAGGGACGTTGCTCCAAATCAGGGACAGTTGGGAGCTATCCCTACGCTTGTGGTGCCGTTAATAAATATTGCTTCTCCTTATGTTCTTGGAATGCTCAGGTGTGAATGCAGCCTAACAGACCCCTCATCCCCATCCAATGTTCTACACATCAGAGGAATTGCAGGAAGATGAGGATCTGTGGAGGGGACATGATTCTCTCATCCAGTCTACACTGAGTGCTTTGACCCCCTTCTCTCATAATAAGAAGACAATATTACCTCCTCTGCATTGGGTACACACTCTCCAGCTTCACAGCCCCACTAGGACATGTCTTTGTGCTATAAATAACAACCTCTTGGGTTTTTCTTTTTTTTTTGTTGGCTACAATAAAATGGCCGCCGCCCCTCCTGCACTGAGGACACTTCCTTCTCTCACACGGCCTACGTCGCCCTCTAGAGGTGACTTGAAATAGCTCACTGTCACGATAATATTATCCAGTCGCTATAGCAACCAGGAAGGAGGCCGTGGAACGCAAGCAGAGCTACAGGACGGAAGTGGGAGGAGAATAGCGATGATAGAGAGGGGACAGAGCGGCTTTGGAATTATATCATAATTATAAAAATGATATTGAAAATATTCATACAATTAGTCCAGTATTGGACAACGACATAATGGTGGGAATAAACCATAAAATATTCAACGATCAAAATGTCCCTGGGTAGAGATGTTTCTATTTGAATAGATGTAATTAACCCCTTCACCCCCAGATGGTTTTACCCTACCAACCCCCCCCCCAATAACCAGGCCATTTTTTGCGATACGGCACTGCATTACTTTAACTGACAATTGCGCGGTCGTGCAACGTTGTACCCACATAACACTGATGTCCTTTGTTTCCCACAAATAGAGCTTTCTTTTGTTGGTATTAGATCACCTCTGCATTTTTTATTTTTTGCACTATAAACAAAAAAAGAGCGACATTTTTTTTAAAAAAAAAACAACATTATTATTTACTTTCTGCTATAAAACACATCCAGTTAAAAAATTTTAAAAAATTACATTTCTTCATCAATTTAGGCCAATATGTATTCTGCTACAGGGTTTTAGTCAAAAAATCCCAATAAGCGTATATTGATTGGTTTGCGCAAAAGTTATAAACTATGGGATATATATGGCATTTTTACTTTTTATACTAGTAATGACGGCGATCAGCGATTTTTAGCGGGATTGCGGCGGACAAATCTGACACTGAACATTTTTTTTGGGAACCTGGGACACTAATACAGTGATCAGTGCTAAAAATATGCACTGTCACTGTACTAATGACACTGGCAGGGAACGGTTTAACATCGGGGGTGATCAAAGGGTTAAATGGGTTCCTAGCTGGTGCTTGTTAACTGTGTGTGTGTGGTGGGGGTGCCCTGACTGGGTGAAGACAGAGTTTGGTGTTCCTGCTTAGATTGTTCACATAGGCAGACTGGCGTTCTACCTCTCTCGGGAACGATCGCGGATGGCCGGTGAACATCAAGTCCACCGAACCCACTGATTGGCTCCCCTCTGTCCAATCAGTGTGCGATCGCACCTCCGGCGGCACACGCACGCCCCCCGTGTCTATTGCACAAAATGACGTACAGGTAATAGAGCCAACCTGCCGCAGTACAAAGATATTAGGCAGTTGGAAAGTGGTTAATGTATAAAAGGTTCTGGTTCTGTTAAGTCAGTTCAATAATGATTTAACGGGTTACCTACCGGGGCGATTTTTTATTTTTCACATACATGTTAAAATCAGCATTTTATTTGCTAGAAAATTACTTACAACCCTCAGCCAGTATATATTTTCTGAAAGCAGAGGCCCTGGAGAATAAAACGAAGAAAACAAAAAAGCAGCGCCTCTAAGTGCAATATATCCACAAATTTGTTTTATCTACCTGGAGAATAAAATAGTGGTGGTTGCAATGTCTTATATTACACTATATTTGCACAGCCGTTTAAATGAATTTTAGTGCACACAAAATAAAATATAATGCCTGATTTTTTTTGGTAAAATATGATAATTTTACATCAAGCAAATAGATACCGAACATGTCAAGATTTAAGGTTTGTAAATACCTGTGAAACGGCAATGAACTACGGTACCTAAAATTGCCCATAGGCGACATTTTAAAAGCCTTTACAGGTTATCAGTTTAGAGGTAAACACAAGCTCTGGCACTAAAATGATTGCTGTCACTTCGATGCTTGCGGCGATTCTGCACATGTATGGTGCAATCACCGTTTGCCTTTGCATGTGAGCACAGGGGAAAGGGGTGCTGTAGCCAGTATGATCATTTGTTACTCAACAGGATGGTTGCACACAAGTTGTATGATAAATTGCCTTGTTCCCAACAAGCTTGCCCCTACATGAATCAAAATTTGTCCAGTCCCTGCTGAACTGGCTGAATTTCGACCCATATATGGCCACTAGGAATGGGCTCAGACATGTTCAGAATCCCACCTGCCAGATCCTGCCAGGAAGCCAACACTGCACACCACTAATCACAGGCAGTGAGACATTTCCCGATCCACAACTGCACACATCGAGAAATGTTTCACTGCTTGTGATTAGTTATACGCAGTGTTGGCTTCCTGGCGGGATCGGACAGGTGGGATCCTGAACACGTCTGAGCCCATCTCTAATGGCCATCCTTAGTGTTCCCAAATGCTTTCCTGTGGAGAAAGATTTGAAGTAGACATTTACACTTGCTTCGGCTTCAGCACACATTAAGGGCTAGTTTACACTTGCTTCAAAACATGGCTTCGGACACGCTTTGAGAGCGCTAGTCAAAGCCCCTGTCACTAAATAAAATGGTTAGCTTACAGTCCTGTTTAAACTTGCTTTTGCTTTGCTTTGGCTAAGCTTCAAAAATTATACCCCATGTCGCTTTAGTTGTGCTTCAAAGCCTCCATAGAAGTCTCTGGCAAAGCTCGCTTAAAGCCCTACTGAAGCCCCACTGAAGCCTCATTGAAGCCCCACCAAAGCCTCATCGAAGCCCCACCAAAGCGTCATTGAAGCCCCACTGAAGCACCAAGCAAAAGCAAGGTGTAAACAGGACTGTCAGCTACCATTTTATTTAGTGACAGGCGCTTTAACTGGCATTCAGAGAGCTTTAACAAAGCGTGTCTGAACCAAGTGTAAGCTAACCCTTAGTGTTCCTAAGTACTTCCTAGTAAAGAAAATTCCTAGTAGCCATGGCTATGACTAAGACTACACACCGAAATGCGTAAGCCCTGTATTATTCTTTAGCACACCTGGATAAATGTATTCATTGCAGGAGATGGAGCTGCCAGCTTTCCTTCATCTATGTTTGCTTGAGTGCTTGGACACTACAAGCCAGTGCACCGACCGCTTACCACTTCGGGGAATTACTACAAGTGTTTTTTAGAGAAACTGTCTGTGAGCATACCTTGACTGGCTGGCAGTGCAAGTGGGTAGTGTATCCTGTGCCTCCAATATTCTAATCTCCAGTGCAGGTTACATCTACCACTAATGTTGCTCGCTGCTGTTAGCAACACTGGTGGTTGGTTGCTGGGGTGCAGGGCGGTCCCAGCAACCAACCCCCAGTGTTGATGACACAAACCATGTCCTTGCTGCAGTAATCTGAGGAGGAAAACAGAACTTCCTCCTTCAGACTTGCTCCCATTGCTCAGCCTCCCATTCTGCTTCCTGACACACTGAAAACCGTGACCCTGATGCAAGGAGGGACTGTGATTTCAGGTTGTCAGGAAAAAACTGTGCTTTTTAAATATATGTTTCATGTTTTGTCATGGCTAGCTGTAGTGGGGCGGATTGGAAGAAAAAGTAACATTTTCTCTATCTTAGCCTGTTTCTACCACCTTTGGAGATCAGAGGTAACATGAATGGAACAGAACAGTGTTTAGCTTTTGGATGACCTCTGGACAAGTCTTCCTTCATCTGGCAGGCATGGATACAATTTGCTGGGTCCCACCTGCTGGGAGTGTTCCAAGAATAGACAGTGGACTTTATGAGATTTGTAGTGAGATTGAGTACCCTAGCCTGAAGGGTAGATAGCAGGACATGGGTCATCTGATGGTGGCATTGTGTTTCCCAGTGCAGAAAATTGTAGTTCCAATATCAATCAGCGGGTGTTTTCCAGCATGCTGCAGATCCCAGTAATCAGTTTTCACCTGATGCTGGCTGCTGGGAGGATAGTTAGGCCCTCCCTTGCCTCTTGTGTTTTGTTTTGCTGCTGCCAGATACTGTTGCCATTTATCCAGTTCCTGCTCTATACGCTGTGCCCTGCTGCCTTGAATCTCCTATCCTGTCTCCCAGCAGCCAGCAGTTTCTAGTGATCAGTTTCCACCTGATGTTGGTTGCTGGGAAGGTATTTAGCCTTTCCTCTGCTAGTAAACTTCATGTCGTTGTTTTGCTATGCCAAGTCGGATGCTGTTGATCTTGCCCTGCATGCTCTTCCCTGATGCCTTATATCTGCTTCCCTTGTTCCTGATCCCAATCCTGGTTCCCCCCTTCCTTGTATCCCTTGTATTCCCTTTGACGTGTGTTCCTCATCTTGTATATATTATATTATTTTGACATTTGGTTAATTGTCGCTTATACCTTTATGTTTGCTGGTTTTGGATGTCTTTTGTTTACCAATAATAAACTCACTTTAATATACAGTGGGGGAAATAATTATTTTATCCCCTGCAGATTTGGTAAGTTTGCCCATTCACCAAGAAATGAAGGCTCTATAATTCATCATCAGTCTCTTTTAAATGATAGAGACAGAATATCAACCAAAAATCCAGAAAAAAAACAAAACACATCAATCAAATGTTATAAATTGAGTTGGAGTTCAGTGAGTAAAATAAGTATTTGATCCCCAAGCAAAACATGACTTAGTACTTGGTGGAGAAACCCTTGGCGGCAAGCACAGAGGTAAGATGGTTCTTGTAGTTGGTTACCAGGTTTGCACACATCTCAGGAGGGATTTTGGTCCACTCTTCTTTTCTAAATCCTTAAGGTTTCTTGGCTGTTGCTTGGCAACTCGAAGTTTCAGCTCCCTCCATAAATCTTCTATAGAATTAAGATCTGGAGACTGGCTAGGCCACTCCATAACCTTAACGTGCTTCTTCTTGAGCCACTTGCCTTGGCGGTATGTTTTGGGTAATTGCCATGCTGGAAGACCCATTTACAACCCATCATCAGTGCTCTGGCTGAGGAAAGAAGGTTCTCATCCAAGATTTTATAATATATGGCCCCGTCTATTGGCCCTTCAATGTGGCAAATCAGCCTGTACTTTAGCAGAGAAACAGCCCCAAAGCATCATGTGTCCTTAGGGTCATAGTTCTTCCTCCAAACACGGCGAGTCGAGTTAATGCCAAAGAGCACAGTTTTAGGAAAAGACCAAATACCCCCTAGGCGGGACTGTACTAGGCAGTAAACACCAAGTAAATTCTAAAAAGTAATTTTATTTATAAAGTTTTCAAAATGGAGTTGTTGCTCGTCCAAAGGACAAGTACAGAGACATGGTACATGCAATCAATTAACATATGAACAAGTGTTGGTCAGGGTTAATCTGGGAGCAGATCATACAGTCCAACATCGATAATTTCTGTAAGAATAGCATTACGTAACTTTCATAAAGATAAATATCCGTTGTCCGAGGATGGGAAGATGGAATTCAGTGCCCAACGTTTACGTTTCGGGTCCGGTCAAGGCCCTTCATCAGGGGTATTGCCAACGGAAAGGTATTGATATAATAATGTCCTTTAACATTTATAGCTGTTATATCTTGACTGCATGTAACCATTCGAAAAAAATGTGCCCCACTGCTAGATGTATTATTGTCTCAACATTATGTACTGTCAGTCAGCATAGGTCATGCCCAAATATTGGATAGAAGTTGTGCAATTGCCAAACTCAGAGAAGACCGTGTATGATAAACCTGGCCATCTGTTATTGTCATATAAGAGTTCTTTAGAGCCCAGTCCTGTAACTAAAGATATATAACCAGGGGGATCTACCACCGATTCACTGGGAATGCAGAAGATGGTAATACATCCTCCAAAGCCTTGCACTGTGGGGTCTGGTGCTAAGGCATTCCTCCGGGCAGTGTGCCTATCCAATATTTGGGCATGACCTATGCTGATTGACAGTATATAATGTTGAGACAATAATACATCTGGCAGTGGGGCACAGTTTTTTCGAATGGTTACATGCAGTCGAGATATAACAGCTATAAATGTTAAAGGACATTATTATGTCAATACCTTTCCGTTGGCAATACCCCTGATGAAGGGCCTTGACCGGCCCCGAAACGTAAACGTTGGGCACCGAATTCCATCTTCCTATCTTCGGACAACGGATATTTATCTTTATGAAAGTTACGTAATGCTATTCTTACAGAAATTATCTATGTTGGACTGTATGATCTGCTCCCAGATTAACCCTGACCAACACTTGTTCATATGTTAATTGATTGCATGTACCATGTCTTTGTACTTGTCCTTTGGACGAGCAACAACTCCTTTTTAAACCTAATAAATAAAATTACTTTTTAGAATTTACTTGGTGTTCACTACCTAGTACAGTCCCCCCTAGGGGGTATTTGGCCTTTTCCTACAGTATCAGGGATGAGGCAGCCACCAAAGAGGCTTTGCTGAAGGTGGAATTTTCTATCAAGGGCACAATTTTGGTCTCATCTGCCCACAGCACATTTTCCCAATCCTTCTCCGAATCATTTAAATGTTCATTGGCAAAATTCAGACAGGCTTGTACATGTGCCTTCTTGGGAGGGGGAACTTGCGGGCACTGCAGGATTTCAATCCATGGTGGCGTATTGTGTTACCAATGGTTTGTTTGGTGACTATGGTCCCAACTGCTTTGAGATCATTCACAAGCTCACCCCGTGTAATTCTGGGCTGATCTCTCACTTTTCTCATGATCATCCTTACCTCATGAGGCAAAATCTTGCATAGAGCTCCAGACCGAGGCAAAATTATAGTTATTTTGTATTTCTTCCATTTGCGAATAATTGCTGCAACAGTTGTCTCCTTCTCACCAAGCCTCTTGCTGATGGTCTTGTAGCCCATTCCAGCCTTGTGCAGGTCTACAATCTTGTCCCTGAAGTCATTTGACAGCTCTTTGGTTTTTCCCATGATGGTGAGGTTTGAAGGGAAGAAAGAGATTCTATGAACAGATTTTTTTTATACACATAACGAGCTGTCGTTAGGAGCACCTTCTTAAATTGACAGGACTAATCTGTGTACCACATGAGCACATACTGTAGCCAGTCTGTAAGAGACAGAATTATTGTTGGTTGGTAGGGGATCAAATACTTATTTTACTCACTGGACTGCAACTCAATGTATAACATTTTTATCATATGTTTTTCTGGATTTTTGGTTAATATTCTTTCGCTATCATTTAACCACTTCCTTACCGGCGTATTGTAAAAATACGCCGGCAAGGTGGACTCCCCATCCTAAGTGGACGTCATATGACGTCCTCTTGTTTCCGCCGCTTTGCGGGCCCTCAGGGGCCCGCATCGCGGCGATCGGGGACCGGCCGTGTCCCTCGGGACCCCGGCCTTCCGTGATCGGGGTAAAGAGCCAATAAAATTGGCTCTTTACCGCGTGACCGGCTGTGTCCTATCACAGCCGGTCACTGACATCAATGACAACTGAGCGGCGTGCACGCCGCTCGCGCGCGCCCCAGGGGGCGCGCAGCGCGGTGATCGGGGGGCGGGCTTGTCCCTCGGACAAAGCCCAACCCCGATCACGGTAAAGAGCCAATAGTATTGGCTCTTTACCACGTGACCGGCTGTGTCCA
>BLSH010363979.1:387241-402921 GCA_018402905.1 Glandirana rugosa | reverse complement strand
ATCTTTTTTCTTATATATTACAAACCCCCAAAAGTCCAAAAAAAAAAACGATGTTTGAATGAATAAAATTGGTGAACGGCTGTCACATTGCACCTTTGTGCAGCCGTTCACCGTGAGTAACAACACCCTCCTGCAATATATTGCAGGAGGGTGTTAGCGCGAGGGCGCGCGGGGGACCCCGCGCGTGGACCCTCGTAGGCACTGGCGGCCCAGATACTCTGGGCCGCGTAGTGCCTAGTGCCATTTACCGGCGAACCTCGCCGGCAAATGGTACACTAGCGAGGCAGTTTACTGCCTCGTAGTGTACATTTGTTCGGCCGCCTTCACGGCGGGGCGCGCGGGAGCGCGATTGTGGGAGGACGTTATATAACGTCCTCCCACAACAATGAGTGCCACTTGCCGACGTGTTTCCACGTTACACTGTCGGCAAGTGGTTAAAATAAGTAAGTTTGTAGCAAAAAAAAAAACCTGAAAACCCCCAAACATTATATATTCTTTTTTCTAACACCCTAGAGAATAAAATGGCGGTTGTTGCAATACTTTTTTTCGCACCATATTTGCGCAGCGGTCGTACAAGTGCAATTTTTTGGTAAAAAAAAGGGATTTTATTAAAACTTACCATAAAATCCTTTTCTCTGAGTTCACTGACAGACACAGCCCTTCATTGACAAGTAGGGTTATATGCACATCCTACTAAGAGTTAACTAGGCAAATAGAAAGAAAGCAAGCTGGCCCCTCCCAGGAGGTCGTCTTCTCTCTCCCATATAACCCCCCTGCTCTGCTTAGCATATCAGTTCATAACAAGCCGTACAAAATGCACCACAGAGGGGCGGGTGCTGTGTCTGTCAGTGAACTCAGAGAAAAGGATTTTACGGTAAGTTTTAATAAAATCCCTTTTTCTCTTATGTTCACTGACAGACGCAGCCCTTCATTGACAAGTGGGGATGTCCCAAAGCTGTGTCAGTAAAGAGGGGTGGGCAAACGACAACAACTGTACCCAACAGAATCCTCTCAGGAGGAGCCAGTCGCGCCTACACTGCCGCCTGTAAAACTTTACGGCCAAAAGCAGCATCCGAAGATGCTGACACATCAACTTTATATAACTTAGTAAACGTGTGCACTGAGGCCCAAGTAGCCGCCTTACACACCTGTGACACCGAAGCCTGGTGTCTGAAAGCCCAGGAAGTACTAACTGCCCTGGTAGATGAGCCGTGACTGGAAAAGGAGGGACTTTGCCCCGGACAGTACACGCATGAGTCACGGTCTGCCTGATCCAACGGGAAACAGTAGACGACGAGGCCGCCAACCCTTTGCGCGGGCCTTCCGTCAGCACAAACAATGCATCAGACTTCCGAAAAGAAGCTGTAGCCGCCAAATACACCCGCAAAGCCCTCACGACATCCAATGAATGCAACTCAAATTCCTTAGGATGCGATGGGTGCGGACATAACGAAGGAAGAACAATATCTTCATTAATGTGAAAAGAAGAAACCACCTTCGGTAGAAACGAAGGAGAAGGGCGCAAGACCGGGGACATCTGCCACCATCCGCACCACGTCGGTGTACCAAGGACGCCGAGGCCAATCCGGAGCCACCAGGATTGTCGGAATCCCCTCCGCTTCCACCCTGCGCAGTAGCCGCGGTAGAAGCTTGATGGGAGGAAACGCCTACAGAAGTTGATACCGACACCAAGTCGCTACCAGCGCGTCCGTGGTGGCCGCCAGCGGGTCTCTCGTCCTGCACACAAAGGTTTTCACCTTGTGATTGAATCGAGATGCCATGATGTCCACATCTGGCGTGCCCCACTTGAGGCAAATCTGGCGGAACACCTCTGGATGTAGGGACCATTCCCCCTGATCCAGGGTCTGGCGACTGAGAAAGTCCGCCTGCCAATTCTCCACGCCCGGAATGTAAATGGTGGAAATTGCCGGCACATGAAGTTCTGCTCATCGCAGAATGAGAGCCGCTTCAGCAGCCGCTGCCGAGCTCCTCGTTCCACCCTGATGGTTCACATACGCCACTGCCGTGGCGTTGTCCGACTGAACCCGAACAGGGAGGCCACGCAACCTTACCGTCCAGTGGGAAAGACAGAGCCTGATCGCCCTCAGCTCCAGCACATTGATCGGAAGACGAGATTCCTGCGCCGACCAACAGCCCTGCGTAGACAACTGCCCCAGGACCCCACCCCAGCCCGATAGGCTGGCGTCCATCATGACTATCGACCAATTCAGGGGAAGAAACGACTTCCCCAGCGTTAGAACTGGGGCCCGAAGCCACCAGGTCAACGACCCTCTGGTCTGAGGATCCAATCTGATCAACTGGTCTAAGGACAGTGGAGACTTGTCCCACCGAGACAGAATCGCTCGCTGAAGGAGCCGAGTGTGACTCTGGGCGTAGGGTACCGCCTCGAAGGCTGAAACCATGAGCCCCAACACCCGCATACAAAACCGTAAGGAGGACCACCGGCGTGACAGCAGGGTTCGCACCGCTGCTTGCAGTGTCAGTAACTTAGCCGGAGGGAAGAACACCTTCGCCTGCTCCGTGTCCAGAATCAGACCCAGATATTCCAGGTGACAGGACGGTGTCACCGTCGACTTCTGCAGATTGATCAGCCAGCCGAAGTCCTTTAATGAGGTCATGGTGATAGCCACATTCTCCTCCAGAGCCGAAGCAGACTCCGCTCTCAGGAGCAGGTCGTCTAGGTATGCTACCACCACAATGCCTCTCTGCCTCAGTAGCCCCAGCACCGGGGCCACCAGCTTGGTGAACACCCGAGGAGCCGAGGCCAGACCGAAGGGAAGTGCCACGAATTGGTAATGGAGATCTCCCACCGCAAAGCGCAGGAAGCGCTGGTGACGGAGACAAATGGGAACATGGAGGTACGCGTCCCTGATATCCAGGGATGCCATGAAATCCCCTCGATGCAGGGTGGCCACGACCGAACGAACAGATTCCATCCGGAATTTTCGCGCTTTCACAAAGTGGTTTAGCGCCTTCAGGTCCAGAACTGGCCTGACCCCCCCTTTTTTTGGGGACCAGGAATAGGTTGAAATAGAAACCGTGAAACCTCTCCAACTGAGGTACTGGCACAATCACCCCCTGGTCGGAAAGTGCCTGAACAGCCCTTAGGAGGGCCTCCCGACGCCTCTGAGAGAGTCTCAAGTTCGATGGGAAGAACCTGTCTGGAGGTAGAGTACTGAACTCTATTCTGTACCCGGAGGACACCACTTCCTGCACCCACCGGTCGGAAATGCGGGCAGTCCACCTGGCTGCGAACCCCAGAAGACGCAACCCATCATGCAGAGGAGGACTTCTCCTCTGTCTTTTAGCTCTTGCATTGCCAGGGTCGTTTACTGCCGTGCCTCGACCCCTTGCCCCCCGCGCCAGGGGCACAAAAAACCTCTTCTGACCCGTAGAGGCAGGTCCCTGCTTGCGGCGAAACTCCCGCCGCCTGGGTTTCGGAAGAAAAGTACTCTTCCCTCCAGTGAAATCCATGATGATTTCATCCAACTGTGCTCCAAAGAGATGACCACCCTGAAGGGAAGACCCTTCTTGGACACGTGGTCACCCGACCAGGAGCGTAACCAGAGTACTCGTCTGATAATGACTGCAAAAACAGACATTTTTGACAACATGTGAAGCAGGTCCAGAGCTGCGTCACACAGGTACCAAAGACCCCGAAACAAATGGTCTGCTCTCTGTGACGCCTCAAGCGTCCTACAACATTGCAAATCATTCTGCAGCTCCGTTGTACAATCAGACAGAAATTGCGCCGCCATGGCAGACGCCAGGGCCGGCCTCATGGCTGATCCTGCCAACAGGAAAAGTGCCTTTGACACCGCCTCCGTCCGCCTATCGGCTGGATCCTTAAAGGAGGGAGACCCCTCCAAAGAAATGGTCATTGCCTTGTTCAGGCGAGCCACCAGAGGATCCACTGCGGGGGATGCCCACTTCTTCACAGAACTATCCTCAAAAGGATAGCGTATAGCGAAGCGTTTAGGTAGGGCAAAGGAATTCTGCGGACGCTGCCATTCCTGATAAACCAGGTGGCCAATTGATCATAAGGATAAGCCTTAGGTGACCTGGGTGGCCTAGCAGACCCGCAAAAGTATGCGGACTCCTGCGACTCCCCTGCTTGGTCCAGTCGCAAAGACGCAGGGATATCAGAAATTAGTGCAGCCACCAGCGCCTTTTCGCGTGCAACCGAGGCCCTCTGGTCCTCTTCACCGTCCGAGGGATCTAGCTCACCTTCGGAGAGTTCCACGGGGGTCCCCGTGACCCCCAAAGCTGTTTCCGGTTCCGACTCTTCCCCTGAGGAAAACGTGGGAGGGGGACGCTTTTTAGGGGCCCCCAGGGCCCTGCTCGGTCCCACCCAGGGGATAAATTCCCCAAAAACTGCTCTCAGCTGGTCCAGGGACACCAGGGTCCCCAGCGCAGGTTGCTCTGCTGCTGACTCCTCCTCAGAAGGACCCGCAGGGTCATCTGCCATCGCACCACTGGAACTGACAGTCAAATTAGAAAATATGACCCCCACAATGCAGCCCCACCGCCACCCCACAGAACGCCAGGGAGACCTCAGGAGGACTGCACCCACCGCTACCAGCACCCCAGGGAGAGCCCAGCTATACTTGCTGTTTTTGCCCACAAGCGCTGCTCCCAGCAGGAGTGCTTAAGGACCGCCAGTAAGAAGCCTGCGCCGCCTGTAGTCAGCCACGCTGTCCCAAGTGAAAGAGGAAGCAAAACGGCAGCAACACGTTTTTTACTTCTCCAGGGACATCCAACATGGCCGCTGAAAACGTCCACAAGAGGCCAAAGCCTGTATGCAGGCCGCAACTATGGCAAAATGGCCCCCGCTAGCGGATCGCCGTGTGGCGTTACGAACGAACGGGGTGCGGTGCGGGGGGAGGTGTAGGAGGGGGGCGAGGACACCCAGGGGGGGACACTAGCCCGGCGAACACCCTCCACCGGCCGGCCAAGTCGCTAAAAATCGCCCAGCCCCCCCTCCGCACCCCTAGGGGGGAGGGAGGGGGTCACTCATCAGTCCTGACAGGCGTAGCGGGTAGCCACCCGGTTGCAGACCTTCCTCCCATGCCGGAGAGGGATGCTGCAGGCCGTAAACCCCTGGACAGGATCAGATCCGGTCACAGGGCGCAAGTGGGGTCACCCACTAGGCCGCCCGCATGGAACGGGCACGATGCGGCGGGCCCCGCCAAGGCTAGGACTAGCTCGTATCGGTCGGCCGCGCTGGGGAAAACGCAGGATTCTAGCTATCCTCTATGCCCCAGCCGGCTTCTTGATAGCAGTCTTCATCAGATGGCTTGACAAAAATAAAAAAGCGGTATCAAAAAGTGAACCGCAGGTCCCATAAGGGAGCCAGGTCTAACTCCTTGCACTAGGCATAAAAAAATGATATGCTAAGCAGAGCAGGGGGGTTATATGGGAGAGAGAGGACAGCCTCCTGGGAGGGGCCAGCTTGCTTTCTTTCTATTTGCCTAGTTAACTCCTAGTAGGATGTGCATATAACCCTACTTGTCAATGAAGGGCTGGGTCTGCCAGTGAACGTAAGAGAAATTCCCATTTTTGAGTTAAAAAATAAGACAGCAGTAACGTTAGCCTATTTTTTTTACCATACTGTGAAAGAAAATGTTACACTGAGTAAATTGATACCCAACATGTCATGATTCAAAATTGTGCCCGCTCGTGGAATGGTGACCAACTTTGGCAGTTAAAAATCTCCATCAGCGACAGTTAAACATTTCTACAGGTTACCAGTATTGAGTTACAGAGGAGATCTAGAGCTAGAATTCTAGCTCTCACTTGCGATACCTCACATGTGTGGTTTGAACACCGTTTTCATATGCGGGCAAGACTTACGTATGCGTTCACTTCTGCGCGCGAGCTCGGCGGGACGGGCACTTTAATTTTTTATTTTACTTTTTATTTTTACACCGTTCTTTAACAAAAAGATTTTTTTGATCACTTTTATTCCTATTACAAGGAATGTAAACACTCCTTGTAATAGAAAAAAAGCATACCAGGAACACTTAAATATGAGATCTGGGGTCAAAAAGACCTAAAATCACATATTAATGAATATCACACTTATATGCAATAAAAAAAAAAAAAAAATGACAGTTAAAGTGGATGTAAACTCACCTCCCACCCAGTATAAACTAATGACACAGTATTCATGTATATATACACATGCAAGCCTCCTGCATCTAATCCTACCAAACGAAATTTGCGTCCTTTTTTTCCCACAAATAGAGCTTTCTTTTGGTGGTATTTGATCACCGCTGCGTCATTTCTGATCGCCGCTATAAACTAAAGAAGAGTGACAATTTTGCAAAAAAACCCAAATTTCTTACTTTTTGCTAAAATACAAATCCAAAAAAATAATATAAAAAAACATTTTTTTTTCATCGGTTTTGGCCGATTTATATTCTTCCTCATATTTGTGATACAAAAAATTGCAATCGGCGTTTATTGATTGGTTTGCACAAAAGTGGTCGCGTTTACGGATGATGAGAATTCATTTCTGGGGTTTTTATTTTTTAAAAATTTTTTTACTAGTAATGGCGACGATCTGCGATTTTTAGCGGTACTGCAATATTTCAGCGGACATGTCGGAACATTTTGACACTTTTTTGGGACCATTGGCATTTATACAGCGATCAGTGCTATAAAAATGCACTGATTACTGTGTAAATGCCATTGGCAGTGAAGGGGTTAACCTGCAGGGGGCGCTGTAAAGGTTAACAGTGTTCCCTGGGCGTGTTCTAACTGTATTTGGGCTGCCCTAGCTGGGGAAGGGAAGCGATCACAGCTTCCATGTAGAGGAAGGCTGTGATCACAGCCCTTCCCCCTCTCACAGAACGGAGGTCCATGTTTACTTACACGGACCTCTGTTCTTTCACTCCGGGGGGGCATCACGGGTAGCCGGCAGCGATCCAGGCCGCCGCACCCACTCCCTGGCCTCCCCGAACACAGCGAGCGCGGGCGCGCCTCCGGCGGCCCGCGCGCGCTCACAGTGTGCGATCTCGCAGCCGCCGTCAGATGACGACTGTGATGGTATCATGCGTGAGATCCACACAAGGTAATGATACCAGGCCTAAAGTGACACTGACTCCATCTTGGCAGGGAAGCTAGGTAGATAATTAAGTTTTTTTTTCTCGCTCTCCTTCTAACATGGCTGCTAGAACATCTGGTCCCCTTTCCCCAACCCCCTCTCCAGAGTGGACAGGCCAATTTAAAAAGGAGGCTCTGATTACGGTTTATGGCCAGGAAGGCTCTGTCGGTGGCGCGCGCTCACTGTGCGCGATCTGGCAGCCGCCGTCGTGTGACTGCGTTTCGCCTTACAGAGCCGCTTTGCCGCCGTCAGATGCCGATCGGCGGTTGGCAAGTGGTTAACCACTTCAGCCCCGGAAGGATTTCACACTTTAGGACCAGAGCCCTTTTTGCGATTCGGCACTGCGTCGCTTTAACTGACAATTGCGCGGTCGTGCGACGTTGTACCCAAACTAAATTTGCGTCCTTTTTTTCCCACAAAAAGAGCTTTCTTTTGGTGGTATTTGATCATCGCTGCGTCATTTCTGATCGCCGCTATAAATAAAAGAAGAAGAGCGACAATTTTGCAAAAAAACCCAAATTTCTTACTTTTTGCTAAAATACAAATCCAAAAAAAAAAAATAAAAAAACTTTTTTTTTCACCGTTTTTGACAGATTTATATTCTTCCTCATATTTGCGATAAAAAAAAAATCGCAATCGGCGTTTATTGATTGGTTTGCGTGAAAGTGGCCGCGTTTACGGACGATGAGAATTCATTTTTGGGGTTTATATTTTTTTTTTATTTTTTACTAGTAATGGCGGCGATCTGCGATTTTTAGCGGTACTGCGATATTGGGGCGGACATGTCGGACCATTTTGATAATTTTTTTGGGACCATTGGCATTTATACAGCGATCAGTGCTATAAAAATGCACTGATTACTGTGTAAATGCCATTGGCAGTGAAGGGGTTAACCTGCAGGGGGAGCTCTAAGGGTTAACTGTGTTCCCTGGGCGTGTTCTAACTGTAGGGGGACTGCCCTAGCAGGGGAAGGGAAGTGATCACAGTTTCCGTGTAGAGGAAGGCTGTGATCACAGCCCTTCCCCCTTCACAGAACGGAGGTCCATGTTTACTTACACGGACCTCTGTTCTTTCACTCCGGGGGGGGCATCACGGGTAGCCGGCAGCGATCCAGGCCGCCGCACCCACTCCCTGGCCTCCCCGAACACAGCGACCTCCGGCGGCCCGCGCGCGCTCACAGTGTGCGATCTCGCAGCCGCCGTCAGATGACGACTGTGATGGTATCATGCGTGAGATCCACACAAGGTAATGATACCAGGCCTAAAGTGACACTGACTCCATCTTGGCAGGGAAGCTAGGTAGATAATTAAGTTTTTTTTTCTCGCTCTCCTTCTAACATGGCTGCTAGAACATCTGGTCCCCTTTCCCCAACCCCCTCTCCAGAGTGGACAGGCCAATTTAAAAAGGAGGCTCTGATTACGGTTTATGGCCAGGAAGGCTCTGTCCACTTATCTTGAACAAACATACAGGACCCCGCTGTTGGCCCATAAATTACCCTGGCAGGTCTGACCAAGGCAGGGCTCTCTCTTGCTGCCTTACACTTACATGAAAACTTGCATACAGTCATAACTTTCGCTATAGGTATGCCATAGTGATGAACATGACATATTTGAATGTAGAATTTCGGTCTGGATAATTCAAGTATAAACATTCACCCCTTGTTACCCAAGGAGGGACAGAATTAGTCCATTCCCTCCCCAGGGTCCTATAAGGTTTTAGAATTCTCATGTTTGGAGTCATATGAAAGCTTATTGCAAGCTGAGATTAAATTTCATTCTGTAAAATATGAAAAATAATCCAGTAACAAGTTATGATCCATGCATGATTATGCAGCATGTATCTCCACGGTCCACCCTGGACATTGTCTAAGGAAACTCCCTCTCTCATACGAATGGCCAGAAGAGGTAAGGCCCCACCCCTGGTGTTTCAAAGAAAAGAGACTGTGACCATCAGAGAGGAGTTCCACCTTAACATCAAACACCAGGGAACCAGGAAATCTTCTTCAAACACTGATTGGGCAAAGACATTTCAAAGGCAAGGTATTTTTCAATCTGTTCTCTTTCGCTGTAAATTTATCTCACTTTGTACTTTTACTTTTCTGTAAATATTTTACTGCACCTAAAACTTGACCTTTTCATTATTAAACCTTATTTTGAAAAGTGTTAATTTTGCCTCTAAGGCCTCATACACACGGACGTTTTGTGACGCCGGCGTTTTCTGGCGTTTTTTGCAGCTCTCCATGTTAGTCAATGGCCCCATAAAAACGTCAGCGTTTTTGAGCTGTAGATGGCGTCCGCGTTAGTGAGCTGAAACTAGAACCCACAGCCATCGCGTTCTGAGGCTGTAACGTTTTGGCATTTTTTGACGCCGGCGCCACAATATGCCAACAAACGCCACCTATTATTATACCGGCGTTTTTTGACGCCAACGTCTTTAGGTTGAAAAATAGCAGAGGGATGATTTTTTTTAAAAAAACGCCTATTGACGCCGATGCTCACTAACGCTCAAAAACGCCGATGCATAACGCCGGAAAACGCCAACTATTTTTTCTTGACGTCGGGCCCGACGTTTTGTTTATTTTTTTAGAAACGTCCGTGTGTATGAGGCCTAAAGCTCTTAATGCAACTATTACGAATCTGTTCCTTCGAAAAGCGCTACTGTCTTTAGAATAACGCATCTGAATATACCTGTCTGCAGGTGACAGCGTATGTACAGGCGTTGCTCTAAAATACTGGTATTGCTAATACGGTCTTCTGGCCGAAATCCAGAAGTGGTGACAGAGAAAGGGTTAATTGTTTGAATTCGCCCGGTAACAATCACTCTCAGGCGGCTGACACTTAGATGGTGATCCCGCAAACTGGGAAATCTTTGTGCTGAAAGCAGCTGAGAGTGGCATTGTTACGTTCGTGACAAGTGCGGTATTGGATCAGGGGGGTCCTCGGTCGCCGATCGGTGAGGAGGGCAGCGATCTGATTGATACCCGCGTTCGTCACAACGGCGATTTGCGATATCGCACCACTTTGTCGCCGTCAACCTGCGGTTGGAGGTCGGCAAGTGGTTAAATAAAAAAAATAAATAAAAAAAAAAAAAAAAAAAGGTCTCCTTTAAGAGCATTGGGTGCAAATGACGTCACTTCTGCCCTGAAATGTTATGGAGCCGAGTGAGCGGCATCTTCAGCTCACTTGGCTCACAGGCCCTGGGGGCAGGTCCAGTAAGCGGCGGAGATTATGGAAAAGTGGCGGGGGGTGGGTCACTCCCACCACCGATAAAATTGATCTTGCAGCGAATCCGCCATGGAGACCACTTTTATCCTACACAGAAACGCCGGCAGAAAAAAATGATATCTGAATGGTGTTTGTAGCTGAAGGCACCATTCAAATATCACCACTCAAAGTCCAGGACGTCATATGACGTCCTTGGGCTGGAAGTGGTTAAATAGACTATCCCCCCTTCAGTCCATCGTGAATGCCACTGCCAGACTCATCCACCTTACAAACTGCTCAGCGTCTGCCATCCCTCTCAGCCAATCCCTCCATTGGCTGCCACTCACCCAGCAAATTAAATTCAAAATACTAATAAGTTACAAAGCCATCCACAACTCTGCCCACAGCTACATCACTAATCTAGTCTCAAAATACCAACCTAATCGTCCTCTTCGTTCCTCACCAAGACCACCTGCTCTCCAGCTCTCTCATCGCCTCCAGGACTTCTCCAGAGCCTCTCCCATCCTCTGGAATTCCCTACCCGATCTGTCAGACTGCCCCCAAATCTATCCACTTTCAGGCAATCTCTGAAAACGTTTCTCTTCAGAGAAGCCTATCCTGCCTCCACCTAACAACTGTACTTTTATTTTCTTCATCAACTCATCCACCACAGCTATTGCTCTTTTGTATCACTTGACCCTTCCTTCTATATTGTAAGCTCTAAAGAGCAGGGCCCTCTGATTCCTCCTGTATCGAATTGTATTGTAATTGTACTGTCTTCCCTAATATTGTAAAGCGCTGAGCAAACTGTCGGCGCTATATAAATCCTGTATAATATAATAATAATAATCAATCAGACATCAGCTCACCAAAATCTTCTTTCCCTGCCTTTGCCTGTGTAGTAGAGCACCAAGGACCTCTATGGGACAGCTCCTGTATCGAGAGATGGCCCCATTGACGTTGGTATGCGGTCGTACTAAGCAGGCTAGACAATGGCCAGAATGAACATTCCCACAGGCCGTGGTACTCTGATGAAGGCAAGTGTAATTCTGAGGGGAGGGATTAGTTACAGTAAGGAGCAGCAGAGGCAAAACTATAACTGTACTGTCTTTGAAATTAATTAACCACTTGCCAACCACGTCGCGTACATTTACTGCTGCAACGTGGCAGCGTCCCGCGAATCACTGTCTATAAGCGGCGGCTTGCTCGTGCGTGGCTAGCAGGCAGGAGCGTGCCACCGGCGGCACGCTCTTGTGCCCGCCTCACTCTGGAGTGTGGCCGCGCGGACTCGATCTCTGCCAGCGAGCTGCGATTGCCTAGCAGAGAGGAAGAACGGGGAACCGCCGCTGTAAACAGGGCGGTTCTCCGCTCTGTCAGTGGGCATGTAAGAGATCTACTCATCCATGTCAATGGGATCAGTTAGATCTCTTATGCCCATGGTAGCCCAGCCCCCTCACAGTTAGAACACACCCAGGGAACACAGTTAACCCCTAGATCTCCCCCCCGTGGGTTAACCCCTTCACTGCCAATGACATTTATACAGTAATCAGTGGATAATTTTTGATCGCTGTATAAATGTCATTGGTCCCAAAAAGTGTAAAAAATGTCCGACATGTCCGTCCCAATATCGCAGTCTCGATAAATATTCACAGATCGCTGCCATTACTAGTAAAAAAAATTAAAAATGTAAAAACGCCAGAAATTAATTCTCATGGTTTGTAAACGCGGCAACTTTTTGTTGGGGAACAACTTTGCACGACTGCGCAATTGTCAGTTAAAGCGATGCAGTGCTGAATCACAAAAAGTGCTCTGGTCTTAACGTGGGAAATCCTTCCGGGGCTGAAGTGGTTAAAAAAAACCAAAAAAAAAAAAACAGATGATCAGTCTATGACAGTGATCTCCAAACTGCGACCCGGGAGCTAGACGTGGCCATTTACTTGCCTTTATCTGGCCCTTGACACTATTCCATTAACTGCCAACAATGATAGGACACCATTCCTCCCACTGACACCCTTAATGGCACTTCCCATTGATACATCCTACTAATTGGGGACATGCTTTCCAGCCGCACATTCCTACAGGAAGTTTTTTTTTAAGCTATTTGCCCCTTTAGTCTCCAACAAAATGGCCACTGCCCCTTGTGCACCGAAAACACGTCCTCCTCTCATACGTCAGACAGTTGCCCTCTAGTGGTGGGTCTGGCTCTACACAGTAAGGGTGTGGGGTCAGAGGCAAAACCATAACTGTACTGTCTTTGAATTCAATAAGAAAAAACAGATGATCAGTCTAAAACAGTGATCTCCAAACTGTGAACCGGGGGCCAGATGTGGCCCTTTTTTGCTTGCCTTTATCTGGCGCTTGGGGCACTATTCCTTCAACTGACACCAATGATGGGACACCATTCCTCCCACTGACATCAACAATGGCACTATTCTTCCCATTGATACCAACAATAGGGATTTCTTTTTCTCATTATAACCAATGATAGGGCATTGTTTACACCTACTGATGCCGGGGCATGTTCTACTCCCACGTGCCACAGTCTGGCGCCCTTTTCACACTGCTGCGACTGGAAAGTGGCACGATTTCAGGGAATGCCTGTGTAAACTTCAACAAGCATCAAAGTCGGACCAAAGTAGTACAGGGACTACTTTGAAGTTGGTGCGACTTGGAGTCGCACAGATATGACTGGTTATCATTGGGAATCATGGGGTACGACTTGTCAAGCAACACTGATGTCCAAAGTCGCAGGAAAAGTCGCACAAGTGTGAAAGTGGCCTAAAGCCTGAAGGACAATAAACTGGCCCTTTGCGTAAAAAAATTGGAGATCCCCATTCTAGGAAGTCGGTTACTTCGAAAATGATACTGTATAGATCCGTAGTCTCCAAACTGTGGCCCTTTGCTTGCCTTCAAATTGTCCTTGGGGTACTATTCCATCAACTGACACCAATGATGGGTAACAGTTCCTCCCACTGGCAACATCAATGGCACTATTCTTCCCATTGATACCAACAATGGGGCCTTCTTCCTCCCATTATAACCAATGATGGGGCAAAATGTATGCCTACTGATGCCGGGGCATTTTCTACTCCCACTGGCCACAGCCCGACCTAGAGCCTAAAGGACAGTTAATTGCCCCTTTGCTTAGAAAGTTTGGAGACCCCTGTTCTATGATGGTGTTGGAAGGGAGTGGAACATTTCCATCCTAATCCCGATCACATGGCGCCCAAACATGACTGGGGCGGTAAGTGGTCATGTTGCGGGTGTTTGGGGATGCAGTTTGCTCACTGGATTACATACGAACCTCATGGAGATTTCCTATTATGGGACCCCATCTTCCTTCCTAACCACAGGCGATTTTGTGTTTTAATATGTTTATTGAAAATGTTTCCAAAAAAGGACACAAATAGTAGGCAAATCATGACGTCAAAGAGTAAGGCCCACATCGCAGGTGGAACATATCAAAACCTCAATAATGAGATCCAATTATTATACCACTCCATCATCTACAACCCAGCTATGCTATATTGTCAAATGTATTGGGACACCTGCCTTTACACGCATAAAAACTTTAATGGCATCCCAGTCTTAGCCCAAAGGGTTCAATATTGAGTTGGCCCACCCTTTGCAGCTATAACAGCTTCAACTCTTCTGGGAAGGCTGTCCATAAGGTTTAGGAGTGTGTCTATGGGAATGTTTGACCATTCTTACAGAAGCACATTTGTGAGGTCAGGCAATGATGTTGGATGAGAAGGCCTGGCTCACAGTCTCTGCTCTAATTCATCCCAAAGGTGTACTATCGGTTTGATGCCAGGACTCTGTGCAGGCCAATCAAGTTCCTCCACCCCAAACTCACTCATTCATGTCTTTATTAAGGATGGGCTCGGGCGTGTTCGCAACCGCCCGTGCCCGAGCCCGCCAGGAAGCTTACACTGCGCTTCGCTAATCACAGTCAGTGAGACATTGGCAGCTGCGGATCGGGAAATGTCTCACTGCCTGTGATTAACGTGGCGCAGTGTAAGTTTCCTGGTGGGCTCGGGCACATGCGATTGCAAACATGCCCGTGCCCATCATTAGTCTTTATGGACCTTGCTTTGTGCACTGGTCCAAATCATTTTGAGGATGTGGGATTATGGTGTGGGGTTGTTTTTCAGGGGTTGGGCTTGGTCCCTTAGTTCCAGTGAAGGGAACTCTTAAGGTGTCAGCATACCAAGACATTTTGGACAATTTTATGCAACCAACTTTGTGGGAACAGTTTGGGGATGGACCCTTCCTGTTCCAACATGACTGCGCACCAGTGCACAAAGCAAAGTCCATAAAGACATGGATGAGCGAGTTTGGGGTGGAGGAACTTGCCTAGCCTGCACAGAGTCCTGACCTCAACCCGACAGAGCACTTTTGGGGTGAATTAGAGCAGAGACTGCGAGCCAGGCCTTCTTGTCCACATCAGTGCCTGACCTCACAAATACGCTTCTGGAAGAATGGTCAAACATTCCCATAGACACACTCCTAAACCTTGTGGACAGCCTTTCCAGATGAGTTGAAGCTGTTATAGCTGCAAAGGGTGGGCCAACTCAATATTGAACCCTACGGACTACAGGCCCCAACACGCGGTCCAATTATCGGCTGAAAATTTTCGTACGACAGCCTGTCTTCCGATAATCTGACCGTTAGTACGCTCCATTCGACAGCCAATTTTAATTTATCGTCCAACAAAAGCTGAATGAGCCGAGTAGAAAAATTTGTCTGCTGACAAGGCATTGTCCAATTTTTGGCTCGTCTGTACAGAAGTTGGACAAACAAAAGTTGAAAGTACAAACACACATGTTCGGAATCCAGGAACAAGCCGGAAGTGTTTGGTCGTGTAAGCACGAGATCAGCGGAAGGGTGACACACGAAAACTGAACTTCCTCTTTATATGCTCGTAGCGCGTCACTACGTTCGCCTTTGTTGAACGACAATTTTACTACCTTCAGTACGCTAGACAAAATCACGGACGGCTGATTTTGGGAAAAATTGGGCATGCTGTTGTACGACAATTGCAGCGTGTGTATGAGGCTTTAGACTGGGATGCCATTAAAGTTCATGTGTGTGTCAAGTAGGGTTGCCACCTTTTCTTCAAGCCAAACCCGAACACTTTTGCGGCGGCATTTTTTTTTGGGAGTATACGCTATAAGATTGTAAAAGACCTGGGACACTTTTGGTGGCTTTTCACAAGCCCAAACCGAACTTCTTTTCCACCGTTGGGATGAACTGTGTGTGTACTTGAAATTACCGTAGGGTCAGATTTCGGAGTATGTGTGCGACGTTAACAGCATGTTGTCGTACGGGTTAAAAAGGGTTTTAGT
>BLSH010363979.1:360647-371458 GCA_018402905.1 Glandirana rugosa | reverse complement strand
ATATATATATATATATATATATATATATGTGTGTCATAGAGTGTTTTCACTCATGTGGGGAGTGTAAAAACATTTATAAAATAATATAGTCCCGAGCTGTTAGGGGCCAGCGGTACCGCTGGTCTTTTGCGCAGGACCGCTCGCCGTGGGCTAGGAAGAGAGGGGAGTGATAGATTAGAGGCTCGGCTCGACTCGGCAAGAGACGGATTCGACTGTCGACAACAGCTGTCAGCTTAGGCAGAGAACGGCTCAGCTCGGCTCGGAGATTAGATAGTGAGGGGAGAGAAGGATCGGGTGCCGCTCGCCAGGACGCGTTTTCTGGTCGCCATGGCCACCGGGGATTGTCGAGCCCTGATATAATAAAATATTTACAAAAATGTGAGGGGTGTACTCACTTTTGTGAGATACTGTGTATATATATATATATATATATATATACATACACACACTGTATATGCGAACACAGTTGCAGATGTTATATAATGTTATTAGTATAGCCTAAACCGGGGTGCCGCCCAGCATTTTGAAGAGTGGTAAGCAGTTGTGGGCCACAATAAGCAGAGCGGGTGGATGACAGGTCCGCGTCCACTCCACATATGTAGAGCAGACAGACACAGCACGCTGTACTCTATGGGCCCTCCAATCCTATCCGCCCAGACGGAAGCGGGCTGATCCGCTTGTTTTTCTTAGCGGATCGAAATGGAAATCCATTTACAGTATCTCACAAAAGTGAGTACACCCCTCACATTTTTGTAAATATTTTATTCTATCTTTTCATGTGACAACACTGAAGAAATGACACTTTGCTACAATGTAAAATAGTGAGTGTACAACTTGTATAACAGTGTAAATTTGCTGTCCCCTCAAAATAACTCAACGCACAGCTAAACTACTTCACATTGTAGCAAAGTATAATGTCTTCAGTGTTGTCACAGGAAAATATATAATAAAATATTTACAAAAATGTAAGGGGTGTACTCACTTTTGTGAGATACTGTATATCTGCTGCTTTATAGAGGTGAATGGAGGGTCCAATTGGGTCTGTCGTAAAAACAGACAGGTGGACCTGATTGGACTGATCGTGTAAAGGGGGCCTAAGGCTGTTTTCACACTGATGTGCTGCGGTTTACCCGCACCGCGGTGTACCTGTGACTTTTCTGTGGGTTAACTGCACTTTGCCATAGAATTCTATTATACCTTGCAGATGTGGTGCACTTTCTGAAAGCGCACCGAACCCGCAGGTAATAACAAAAGTAACCCGCAGGTGCAGTGTAGTTTGAAAACCAGTGTGGTTAGTGTAGAGTACAGATATGCCCAGTTCTGTTTGATTTTAATTAAAAGCTCTTCTTCCTCAGGATTCCTGCAGGTATCGTTGGCTGCTGCTGTCCCCCAGGGCGGGTATGGCTAGTGGTTGCTGTTGTCCCCCAGGGCGGATATGGCTGGTGGCTACTGTTGTCCCCAAGGGCGGGTATGGCTGGTGGTTTCTGCTGTCCCCCATGGTGGGTATGGCTGGCGGCTGCTGTTGCCCCCCAGGGCGGGTATGGCTGGTGGCTACTGCTGTCCCCAAGGGTGGGTATGGCAGGTGGCTTCTGCTGTCTCCCAGGGCGGGTATGTCTGGCGGCCGCTGCTGTCCCCCAGGGCGGGTATGACTGGTGGCTACTGCTGTCCCCAAGGGTTGGTATGGCGGGTGGCTTCTGCTGTCCCCCAGGGCGGGTATGGTTGGCGGCCGCTGCTGTCCCCCAGGGCAGGTATGGCTGGCGGCTGCTGGTGTCTCCCAGGATGGGTATGGCTGCAGCTGTCCCCCAGGGCAGGTATGTCTAGTGGCCCCTTCTGTCTCCCAGGGCTGGTATGGCTGCTGCTGTCCCCCAGGGCAGGTATGGCTGGTGGCTGCTGCTGTCTCCCAGGGCGGGTATGGCTGGTGGCTGCTGCTGTCCCCCAGGGCAGGTATGTCTGGTGGCCACTGCTGTCTCCCAGGGCGGGTATGGCCGCTGTTGTCCCCCAGGGCAGGTGTGTCTGGCGGCCACTGCCCCAGGAGGCGGTGTGCATTTGGTATCACTCCTTCTGTGACAGGAGCTCTACACCGGAAGCATCAGCTCTGGTCCCTATTGCAGCCACATGCTTCCTATACTGCTGGCTCCATTCTTCACACTGATGCTCTGGGATGGCAGGTCAGGAACCTGTGATCTGGGCTTGCTGATCCACCATCCCAGAGCAGGAGGTGGCCGGGCCACATCAGAGGGTGCCATGTGGCCGACAGTTGGGCACCCCTGGCCTAAACCGACAAGGATCAGACAGAAGTGACATGCTTCGTAAGTGTATAGGAAATACACAGTTGGGTAACATAAAACTTTCTCAAGAAACAATCACAACTAGACAAAGTTTTTCTTTTTTCATGTTTATTGATCTTTTAATAAAAAAAAAAAAAATGAGGCAATGATCATCTGTAAAGCATCTATATATAGGACGGAGATAAAAAGGAAAAATAGACAGCAGGTCAATTACTATGGAAGTAAACAATGGGAAAAGTTCTACCTTGCAATGGGGTTGCACCCATACTGCAAGGGTTAAATACACATTTAGTCTAGGGGACAGTAAAAGCAGTTTTACTTACTTGTTCCTCTGCTCCACAGGCAAACGGTGCTCCCCTATACTCCGCCAGTGGACAGTACATAGGCATCCTCTCATCCAGTGCAGGACTACAGTCCCTGTATAGGACTTGATGTCAGGAGCAAATAAAACTGCTTTATGCAGACCCCTTAGACACAGATGAGCAGTCAAACCTTGTAAGGGGGGGGGAGACGACGTTTACTTTTCCTGTTCCCAGAGTTTGACTTAAAAGTGTATGTGTAGACAAAACATTTTTTTAGTTTTGGATAGAGCATGTGAGGGTTAGAACTTGTCAGTTATTTATTTCCTTTTTTAGTGCCTGTGATCTTTTGGTATCCCTTCACCTCCTGTTTTGGGGATATAGCAGGAAGGGAGAGGAAATATCCTCTGAAAAAACTGTGAGTGGAATAAGTGTTCCTAATTAGAAGATCTAACCTCACCTTCTGTTCTAATAACGACTCTAAAATGTTTGATTTCCATCACTTTTTGTACCAGGGACAGTGGTCACCAGAACAAATAAGACGGTGAATATACCCGGTGGGTTTAGCAACAACCAGTAAAGCCTACATGTCTCTCTGCTATTATACGTCACTATCCAGTTTAAAAGTCCTAAAGCGGAACTTTACTTATAACAACTTGATAAAACATAATGTTCTTTAGCAATGAACATACATTTCACGTTAATAATTAGTCTACCAAAATTAGTGTGTGCTGTAAATTGCCTCCAGCATTGTTCCTGCTTCTTCATACTGGAGGCTGCCATATTGCTAAAGCCTAGAGCCCCTGAACAGCAGTAAATATTTAGGCTGTCAGCAAATGGCCTACATTTTTTTTGGCACAGGGTCAAAACATAGGAGAGCAACTGAACATGTGCAGAGCAGGACGAGACAGTGCATTACTGGATTTTAAACAGGATAGGCATTTATGTGTAATGTTTTAAATAGCCTGCAAAAGGGGCCAGCCTGAAGTGATCTAGCAGGACTAAAGCTCCACTTTAGGCGCTTACCTTTTCCTGTCATCACCCCGTGTCTTATCACTCTTGCACTATTCTTCCCCTTCTCACCAACCCAACATAAGCTGTTTCTTCTTACACCCCTACACTACTAGCAACTCCCCCACCAACCCTTTCTCTCCCACATTTACCCCACACCATACATTGCACAATCCTACCTAGACCTCCCCTAGCAGACCTTTGCATTTACTCTTCATTGTACAGTTGTGCTCATAAATCATAATGACAACAGAAACTACCCAAATGACCATTGATCAAAAGTTTGCATACCCTGGTGATTTTGGCCTGATAACATGCACACAAGTTGACACAAAGGGGTTTGAATGGCTATTTAAAGGTAACAATCCTCACCTGTGATATGTTTGCTTGTAATTAGTGTATGTGTATAAAAGGTCAATAAGTTTCTGGACTCCTGACAGACCCTTGCATCTTTCCTGTTTTATACAGTTTAACTACCTTTTCCCGCAGATCCTTTGACAATTCTTTTGATTTCCCCATGACTCAGAGTCCAGAAATATCAGTGCGGCACTGGATGAGAGATGCAAGGGTCTGTCAGGAGTCCAGAAACGTATTGACCTTTTATACACACACACTAATTACAAGCAAACAGATCACAGGTGAGGATGGTTACCTTTAATAGCCATTCAAACCCCTTTATGTCAACTTGTGTGCATGTTATCAGGCCAAAATCAACAGGGTATGTAAACTTTTGATTTGGGTAGTTTCTGTTGTCATTATGATTTAAAAAGAGTAAACACAGTTGATTGATAATAAATGGTTTCAGCCAAACACTAACCATGAGTGAAAGAAAAGTTTTTGTGTTATCATTCATATTCTCTGAAAAATTGCCAAGAAATCTTAAATTCTGTATTTATGATATCAACCATGGATAGCTTTTTGCTTTCTGGAAGACCTGGTGAGAGGGAAACACTGGGGGGGGGGGGGGCATCCCAAGCCCCCCTTCTGTCCCAGTACAGACAGAATTGAACAATCCAAAATCTCAATGCAATCACGTTTAATTCAGATTTCCCTAGGAACCCCTAGGATGTTAAAACTGATTTCCCTAGGAACCCCTAGGATGTTGAAACTCCAAATGTGTTGGCATTTACTTCTTTGTGACTAATAAACTTTATCTGCATTTTATGAATGTCTTTTGTAACAATAAAACTCCTGACATGAGTTATAAAACTTTTCTCACAGCATACAAACCTAGAAAAAAAATTGTTTTAACCACTTACCAACCGGGCCACTTTTTTACATTTGGTGGTCACAAGCTAAAAACATTTTTTTTTGCTAGAGAATTACTTAGAACCCCCAAACATTATATATATATTTTTTCAAACACCTTAGAGAATAAAATGGCGATTGTTTCAATACTTTTTGTCACACGGTATTTGCGCAGCAGTCTTTCAAGCGCAATTTTTTTGGAAAAATTTTAATTTTTTTGAGTTAAAAAATAAGACAACAGTAAAGTTAGCCCAATTTTTTCCATATTGTGAAAGAGGACGTTACGCCGAGTAAATAGATACCATACATGACACGGTTGAAAATTGCGTGCACTCGCGGAATGGCGACAAAGTCCGGTATTTAAAAAGTTCCATAGGCGATGCTTTAAAATTTTTTAACGGTTACCAGGTTAGAGTTACAGAGGAGGTCTTTTGCTAGAATTATTGCTCACACTCTGGCGATCGCAGCGATACCTCACATGTGTGGTTTGAACATCGTTTTCATATACGGGCGCGACTTACGTATGCGTTTTCTTTGCTGCGCGAGCTCGCGGGGACGGTGACGCTTTAAATCTTTTTTTTTTTTTCTTAATTTTATGTATTTATTTATTTTTAGCACTGTTCCTTTAAAAAAAAAATCTGATCACTTTTATTGCTATCACAAGGAATGTAAACATCCCTTGTGATAGTAATATATGGTGACAGGTACTCTTTTTGAAGGGCCGGGGGTCTAAAAGACCCCCCATGCCTCCTTTGCACTTCACAGTATTCAGATTGCCAAAAAAGGCGATTCTGAACACTGTCATTTTTTTAAATTTGGCGCCGTTAGCCGCCGTGTAAACCGGAAGTGACGTTGTGACGTCGCTTCCGGAATTTGCCGAAGGAGACCCGATCGGAGCCGATTACGGCTTTTGTCAGGTCTCCTTCCAGCCGGCGGACGCACCGGATCGTCGCTTCGGTCTCTCGGTGGGACGGGAGGCCGGAGAAGAGCGGCGGAAGGCGGCAGGAGGGGGGGTGCACCTAACCAAACTCAGATTCTACCTTCCAGCACAGTGGTCTCCAAACTGTGGCCTGAGGACCAGACTTTTTTTTGCCTCTATGTAGCCCTTGCGGCACTCTTTATCTCATTGATTTGAGGCATTGTTTCCTCCTCCTGACACCAATGATGAGGCACTATTCTTTCCACTGACACAAAAAATGGTTCATAATTCCTCTCATTGATGACAACAGTGGGTCCTTCCACTCGCTCCAATGATGGGCCATACTTCCTTCCACTGATAAAGACGTTGGAATGCTGTTCCTCCCACTGACATCATAGATGGATCACTATTCCCCCCACTAATATCAACAATGGGGCACTATTCCTCAAACTAATACAGACTATTGGGCACTATCCCTCCCTCTGACTCAAGTGATAGGGTACTATTCCTCCCACCGACACCAACAATGGGACACTATTCCTTCCACTGGTACCAATGATGGCCCATGCTTCCTTCCACTGATATAAAATGTTGGAACACTATTCCTCCCATTGACATCATATAGGGATCACTATTCCTCCCATTAATACCAACAATGGGGCACTATTCTTCCCACATATACAGAGAATGGGGAACTATCCCTCCCACTGAATCCAATGGCAATGGCACACTATTCCTTCCACTGACACCAATAATGGGGTGCTATTCCTTCTGAAGACACCAATGATGGAGCACTATTCCGCCCACTGATACAAACAATGGGGCATTACTCTTTCCTCTGACACCAATGACGGGGCACTATTCCTTTCACTGACACCAATGATGGGGTACTATTCCTTCCACTGACACCAATGGTGGGGCACCATTCCTCCCACTGACACCAATGATGGGCCACTATTCCTCCCACTGACACCAATGATGCGGCACCATTCCTTCCACCGAGACCAATGATGCAGCACCATTCCTTCCACTGACACCAATGATGGGCCACTATTCCTCCCACTGACACCAATGATGGGCCACTATTCCTCCCACTGACACCAATGATGGGGCACTATTCCTCCACTGACACCAATGATGAACCACTATTCCTTCCACTGACACCAATGATGGGCCACTATTCCTCCCACTGACACCAATGATGCGGCACCATTCCTTCCACTGAGACCAATGATGCAGCACCATTCCTTCCACTGACACCAATGATGGGCCACTATTCCTCCCACTGACACCAATGATGGGCCACTATTCCTCCCACTGACACCAATGATGGGCCACTATTCCTCCACTGACACCAATGATGAGCCACTATTCCTTCCACTGACACCAATGATGAGGCACAAGTCCTTCCACTGACACCAATAATGGATCGCTATTCCTTCCACTGACACCAATAATGGAGCGCTATTCCTTCCAATGATACCAATGATGGGCCACAATTTCCCCTGCCACTGACCAAAAGCACTAATTTTTTTTAACGCCCATTGACCACCAAGCCCCGAGGCATTTTCTATTTCCATTGCCCTTCCTAAAGTCTGAAGAAGCATAAATTGGCCCTTTGTATAAAAATTTTGCCAACCGCTGCTCTAGCACAAGAAGCCTGTGTCCCCTACAGAAACTGAGATATGACATAAAGGTGTAATTCTTCTCCCATTTCTGAAGATGAAAATAAAGTTGAAGGCAAAACATTTCCCGCACAAAGATCATAAAACTGCCTTTTCCCCATTGTGAGTTTTCTTATGCTTAAAAAGAGATGAATTAAATGAAAAACATTTCCCACATTGAGAACAAGAGTATGGCTTTGCCCCAGTGTGAATTTTTTCATGGCTGGTAAGAGCTGACTTATGAGAAAAACGCCTCCCGCACTCTGAACACGAATACGGCTTCTCCCCTGTGTGAGTTATCTGATGTGCAATTAGATTTCGTCTATTGGAAAAACATCGACCACATTCTAGACATGAATAAGGCTTCTCCCCTGTATGAATTGTCTGATGCCCAATAAGATTTCGTCTGTTGGAAAAACTTCTCCCGCATTCTGAACATGAATAGGGCTTCTCTCCCGTGTGAACTTTTTCGTGAGTGGTGAGCGTCGACTTCTGGGAAAAGCTTTTTCCGCACTCCAGACATGAATACGGCTTCACTCCAGTGTGAACTTTCTCGTGAGTCGTGAGAGTTGATTTCTGAGAAAAACATTTCCCGCACTCTGAACACGAATACGGCTTTTCACCTGTGTGAACTTTCTCGTGCGTGGTAAGAGTTGCCTTCTGGGAAAAACATTTGCCACATTCTGAACATGAATACGGCTTCACCCCCGAGTGAACTTTTTCATGAGTGGTAAGATTCGATTTCTGGGAGAAGCATTTTCCACATTCCGAACATGAAAACAGTTTCTTCCCAACGTGAGCCATCTGATGCCCAATGAAACTTTCCCTGTTGGAAAAGAATCTCCCGCACTCCAAGCATGAGAATGGTTTCTCCCCGGAGTGAGTTCTCTTGTGCTTAGTCAGGGAAGAATTAAAAGCAAAACATTTCCCACATTCTGAACATGAATACTCCATCTCCCTCGTGTGAATGCTCTGATGTTTAGCCAGTATCCATTTTTCTGTAAAACATTTTCCACATTCCGTACATAAAAAGGGCTCCTCAGCTGAGTGAGTTCTTTGGTGTCTAGTGAGCTGCACTTTTTGAGAAAAACATCTCCCACATTCGGAACAGGAATATGGCTTCTCCTTCTCATGACCTCTTTGGTGGGAGGTGAGGTCTTCTCCCTTGGTAAAACATTCACCACATTCAGAACACGAGAAGGTTTCACTCCCTGTGTGAGCCCTAGGGTGGGTTTTAGGGTCCAAGTCACCAGGCGAACCCCAGGATGTTAGATCTGCACTGAAAATGGCTGGGTTAACCGGAGGGTGTCCTGGAGAATCTGCTGTGATGTCGCCTGTTTGTATTTCACTTTGCTGAGAAGTAGTGGAGCATTTTTCCCAGTTCTTAGCATTGTATCTGCCATCTAGTAGAAAATAAAATGGAAGACAATTCAGGTATTTCAAGGATTTTGTGTCTTAATAAACCTCAGTCAATTGTTTCAAATGGAACGTCTACTCTTGTTCTATACAGCTTTTTGAAAGCTTGATCTTAAAGTGGAACTTCACCCTAAGGCTGCTTTCAGACTGATGCGGTGCGCTTTGACTGCACCATGGGTGCAGTGCAGCTTACCCATGTGTTTGGAGTGGGTTAGATGCACTTTCCCATAGAGTTATATTGTGGTCTACGGTTTGGCTTGCTTTCAGAAAGCGCAAACATGAAGAACATAGGAGGTGTGTCTAAGTTTGGTGAATGGTATCAGAAAACAAACAAAACAAGGGATACAAACAAATTACCTTTATTGTCCTACAAAATAATTGCCATCCTTCACAACACACTTTTGGCAACGTTCATAAAGCTTCTGGAAACTGTCAACAAAGGCATCTTTAGGAATCGATTGCAGAACCAATGTCACACATTCTTGGATTGCTGCCACGTCCACAAAACGTGTGTCTTTCATGACGCTCTTCAAGCGGGGAAACAGAAAGAAGACTCTTTTTGAGTTACGGGGAAGACGGTCAACACCAATCCATCGATTGCCATTTGGATTCCAAATTGAAGTGGTAGCACCAAGTCTCATCCCCTGTGGAGATTGTTCGCAGAAAGGATGGATCCTGGTCATACATGGTAATGAATTCTCCAGAGGTTTCCACCCATTCTGCTTTCTGTTTGTCTGTCGGCTTGTGCGGCAAAAACTGGGAACAGATCTTCCGCTTGCCCAAATCTTCCCGGATGATGGTGTGCACTGTGTCCTTGCTAATGCCCAACTACTCCACCATCAATCGTAAAGTAAGCTGCCAATCTCGTGCCAGCATTTGTCGGACTCGCTTGATCATGTCTGGGGTTCTGATTGTCAACGGCCAACCGGAATACGATTCATTCTCAGTCGTTTCCTTCCCATTGCGAAAGCGTGTTTAAGGGACACGAGAGTACTACCTTCCTGTGACAAAAGAGATCCCACATAGATGCAAGCAGGCTACTCAGCGAGATGATAAACCAATGCGAGTAATACATTAATCTCTGGTAAGAGTCCATTCTGTGGGGAGCGGGTGAGCATTGTTTGTGGAGGTGTTAGCCGCACTGAGTATCAGAGTTGGACCTAGATTGCACATCGGTCATGGACAATTAGAAGATTGCAGCATCTATGGTTCATGAATAACGGGTGATCTAAATACAGCCTTGGTGCATTGACATTTAAGGTTTCAGACTTTTATCAGGCTGAGGGTTGTATAGACAATTAGAGAGCGCTGCTAATTAGAGATTTGATGGAATTTATTATTGTGGTTTTAAGACTATAAATAATTCAAGCAGCTGCCGTTATCAAATAGTGGTGTAATAATACTATTTTATATATGTAGATTTGCACAGCTGTATTAGTGTAATCATTCACCGGGACCAGAAGAGACTTGGAGGGTGTCTAATGTTGGAGATTTGAAATATATTTTCTGCTCACAGCTACCGTCCTGTACTCTTGCACCAACATTTCATGTGTCTCAGTTTTCCCCAATTTGTGGCAGAACTTGATGTTCACTCATTGCTCGATTGCACTGTGACCCTACCTCTCACACGGACTACGTTCCACTGCCAGCAGTGGGTTTACCATGATGGTCATGTGAACTCCACACTAGGTGGCACTTCTCAACGTGTCTCTGGATAGCCACGTGCATGCGTGCGCACCTGGTCCATGTTGCCAATATCGGACTGTTCGCTGAACTTTTTAGACACACCTCGTAATATAGCTTTAAGGGAGAGTGCAGCTAACCTGCTCCAAACTTCACCCTGGGTGAGGTCAAACTGCACTGCATCAGTCTGAAAGTAGCCAAAATGGGAAAATCCGCTTCATGTCCCCCTCTACTACATTTGGCACATTAATTTTTTTTTTTTTTTTTTTTTTGGGGGGGGGGT
>BLSH010363979.1:347837-360574 GCA_018402905.1 Glandirana rugosa | reverse complement strand
GGGAGCACTAGTGAGTAATATATATATATATATATACACACACACACACACACAATCAGAACCTAGGACCCTTTACTATACTTTTTATTACGCACCTATTCCAATCTCTGGAGGGATTTCCTCTCCTTTACACAGCTCATCGCCTCCCACATACGGCTCTTCTGCTTCCTCTTTAACTTCGACTTTCATTAAAATTTCACTCTGAATAACACACAATTATAGAAATATTCAGGGCTACAAATGAGTGCTTTATTTGTGCAAGAAGCAAAGGAAATGGTTGTATAACTGGCGTATACAGTACATGGGCAGATATGGTAAATATACAACAGGATCTATAAATAAGAGTGTTCAGTTGCTTATCATCTAAAGACAACAGGGCATAATATATTGTCTTATATGGAGAGCAATTGTCGGGAGATGAGTCTGTCTGTCACATATTTATGAAGATGTAGTATATATAGAAATACCCAAAGTTCACCAAACACAGTAGTCATGGGAGAGTTCTGCTGCATGCCCCAGGGAGCGCGCCAGTGCACATGTGCTAAGAGACATCCAGTTATGTTGCTTAGCCTGCAGCTGCTACCTGCTCACAGTAAAAGTACTGCGGGTGGGTGGCAAACGGTGAAATAACAAACATGTTATACCTACCTGTTCTGTGTAATGGTTTTTCACAGAGCAGGCCCAATCCTCCTCTTCCTGGGTCCCCGCCAGTGCTCCTGGCTCTGCCCCCCCACTGAGAGCCAACCATAGCAAGCCGCTTGCTATAGGGGTACTAGTGCAGGCTCGCTCTGGAGCTGGCTCTGTGTCTCCATAGACACACAGAGCGTGGCACGGGCCCACCCTCTGCTCCCTCCTTACTGGCTGTGATCGACAGCAGTGGAAGCCAATGGCTCCCACTGCTGTGTCTGAGCCAATAAAGAAAGAGCTGAGAGAGCTGCTGCTCTCATGCACATTGCTGAATCAAGATCTGGCTCAAGTAAGTAAAATGGGGGGGCTGGGGGTAGCTGCAAAGAATGCCTTAAGATAAGCCTTTAGAACCACTTTAACAGCTGTCGCAAAAAGGTTAAAAAGTCTAATCTCATATAACCTTTACCAAGTTAACGTAATATAAAAAGCCATTTTAAACCTGCAACTTTTTTATGAGAATACTATCTAATCAACCCACCATAAAGGTCCAAGATGAGGCACTTCTTGTTACAGGGTGACAATGCTCTGTCCATAGCTCTCAATTATGCCCCTGTGTGGTCCGTACACGTGGGTTTCTTATGAAGACCACAAGTGCTTTTTTAACCACTTCCATACTGCGCAAATTCCACCTCTCCTCTCCTACATGTAAAAAACATTTTTTTTTTGCTAGAAAATTACTCAGAACCCCCAAACATTTTATATATATAACCTAGGGAATAAAATGGCAGTCATTGCAACTTTTTATGTCACACACTATTTGTGCAGTGATTTTTCAAACGCAATTTTTTTGGAAAAAAAACACTTTTATGATTAAAAATAAAAACAAAAAACAGTAAAGTTAGCCCAATTTTTTTTGTATAATGTGAGAGATGACTTTACACAGAGTAAATAGATACCTCACATGTCATGTTTAAAATTGCGCACACTCGTGGTATGGCGCCAAACTTCGATAATTAAAAATCTCACTAGGCGACGCTTTAGACATTTTTACAGGTTACATGTTTAGAGTTACAGAGGAGGTCTAGTGCTAGAATTATTGCTCTCACTTTAATGTTCGCGGTGATACCTCACGTGTGCTTTGAACATCGTTTACATATGCGGGCGCGACTGACGTATGTGTTCGCTTCTGTGCGTGAGCTCGTGGGGATGGGGGCACTTTAATTTTTTTTTCTTTTTGTTTATTTCTTTTTAAATTTTTTTATTTTTACACTATCCCTTGAAAAAAAATGTGATCACTTTTATTCCTATTATAAGGAATGTAAACATCCCTTGTAATAGGAATAGTGCGTGACAGGTCCTCTTTATGGAGAGATTTGGGGTCAATAAGTCCCCACATCTCTCCTTTAGGCTGGAAAGCTTGAGATAAAAAAAAAAAATAAAAAAATGAAGGATCTCAGGCTTTCCTGCCTTGTCTACTCCCGGTGGCGCGGACGTGATGTCATAACGTCGCTCCCAGGCCTCCGAGAGTCAGAGATTGCCGGGGACCATCTGTCCCTTGATTTTCTCTGTAGCTTTCTTCTGGCGCCAACTGATCCCTTCTCTGGCGAGCCGATTGCCCGGGCGAGCCAGGAGAAGCACCGGAGGGTGATGGGAGATGTCCCCTCCCGCCACCAGTAAGAACGATCAAGCGGCTGAACAGCCAATATGATTGGTCTTATGGTGAATGGAATCGCCGGCTGAAAAAAATTATATCTGGTTGATGCCTGCAGCTGCAGGCATCTTTCAGATATCACCACTGAAAGCCGAGGACATTATATGATATTTGGCGGTTTGGAAGTGGTTAAATAGACAATGCATTGGAACCCATCCTGGGAAATGCCATACAACCATCACCGAAGTGGCCCCAAAGAGGCTGAAAGTGGTTAGCAGCATGTAACACAGGGATAAAAAAAAAAAGGTGAAAACAAGTAATTCAAGTAACAGCAATTACCTGTTTTTTAACCTTTGCTTTGAAACCCAGTTTTCCACCTACCTGGTCATCCTTGTGATCATCCCATGTGGAAGCCTGGGGATACAGAGGACTGGGCCATCCCTCTGCTGTGTTCTGCTTCCTGAGTGCATCTGTAGGAAATACAAACGGACCCTTATGTGTAATGACAGAATGTTTAATAAGACTGCTGACAACTGATACATCTGGGACAAGCAGAGCTCTGTGACAGTCTACAGGCAGAACAACCATTTCTTTATATAAAAAGTCAGTGTAATCACATGGAGAATCACAGTAAGACAAACGTTCAAGCAGTATTAAACCCAGAACCAAACATGTATTCTATTGCAGCTTGTCTGATTTGCAAGCTTAAGTGACTATTTTGATGAGAAGGGCAGGGACCTGATACCTCGTTTTCTCACAGGGGGATCAGTTGAGCTGGGGGAACTACTGAGCCGGGGATTTGCTGAGTGAGGGTACTAATAAGCTGAGGATCTGCTGAGCGAGGGTACTAATAAGCTGAGGATCTACTGAGTGGGGGTACTACTGAGCCTGGGTTCTCCTCGGCCCCTTTAGGGCATTTCATTAAAGCTTCAAAAAAGCATCACCGAAGCATCAAAAACACATAAAAAAGCACAATGTGTGTAAAAAAAATGTCGAAGCAAGTATAAATGAGCCCTTAAAGAGGTTGTAAAAAGGTAGACAAAAAAGAAAAAAAAGGTATGATTTGACCAGGGTTACACACCAAAAGGGCCACCATCATAAACCACAAGCTGAGGCATTTCAACTTACAGCACTCAGGGATAATTTAAAGCGGAGTTCCGCCCACATCATTTTTTATTTTTTTTTTGCTGGCATCCACCTAGTTAGTATTCATTACACAAATAAAGTAATTGATAGCTTTAAGTAGTCTTCCTATTTATTTTGTACTTACATTGCCGATTTTTTCTTTACTGGGAGCTCCCATCTTAGCTGTGGGCATGTGAAGCCCACTCTCACCCTCCTCGAGTCTCCTCCTGGATAAGGTGCATGCTGGGTAACTAGCATGCACTTCTTGATCTTGAGTGTATGTCTCGTTGCCATAACAATGGGTAGCGACGGAGGAAGGTCCAGTCCTATTGTTATGGCAACATAGATAACATGTCTCTCCCCCACAAAATCGCGCCATTTCCTATCTGGAAATAACGCAATTTTACAGCTCAGGGATGCCCACTGACTCATGGGAAATGATGACCACGGATCAGAAAGTGTCTATAAATACTTTCTGTATATAGAGTTTATTGCTCACCCATGCCGATCACTATAGGAACTTCCTCCTCTTTAATCCTCACATGTCCTTCTTCCTCCTTCTCAGCTTTGAGAGCTCTCTGAGACTCTCTGGTGTCTCCGGGGTCTGTGAATAAAGATTAGAGTGAAGTCCCCTGTACTGAGATGTATGAGACACCCCAGAGAGTGTGTGTGGTAATCCCCAGACCTGTTGATTCCCCACTTAGTAGTAACCCCCAGCTCTGTTGATCCCCCGCTCAGTAGTAACCCCCAGCTCTGCTGTTTCCCGCTCAGTAGTAACCCCAGCTCTGCTGATCCCCCGCTCAGTGGTAATCCCCAGCTCTGTTGATCCCCCGCTCAGTAGTAACCCTCAGATCTGTTGATCCCCTGTTCAGCAGTAACCCCCAGCTCTGTTAATCCCCCATTCAGTAGTAACCCCCAGCTCAGCTGTTCCCCCTGCTCAGTAGTGACCCCCAGCTCAGCGATCCTCTGGTTTCTGATCTTCCTGGTCACGTCTCTTGGCTGGTAACATACAATGACATGATGTGAGGAGGAGAGCCGGAGTCTAATAGAGGCTAATGGCTCCTGACTCCCCCACTGGACACATACTGTCTCCCCATTACTGTCTACTGACAGAGGAGGGGAGAGAAGAAGAGATTGTTGTAGTGACTGAACAAGGAGAATCTGGGACTCCTCTCTGGATTTAATGTTAATTACTCACCTGTGCTGATCTCTGGAGGGATTTCATCCTCCTTACATAAATCATCACCCTCCATGTACGGATCTTCTTCATCTTCAACTTTAATAATAATCAGATCTTCATTCTAACAATACAAACATTACATTTATTAACCAAGACCTGCTAAGCCTTTGTATAAGGGTTGCTTTAAAGCATTTAGTTTCATCTACCTGATCCTTCTGTGGGATCTCCTGATCCTCCTGTGTGGAGTCCAGGGAATACAGAGGACGGGGACATCTCTCTGGGGGATTTCTGTTACTGGATCCATCTGTAGGAAACACACACACTGACTGAATACATTGTTTCTATGTCTTTATATCAGAGGATGTGTGTATCTAGGTGGATCCTCAATACTTTTCTCTCCTTTACAAGAAATTAAAGTCTCCTCTTACCCGGTGATGTGAGGGTCGGCCGGTTCTCCATCATGACAACCTTCTACAGATCCTTGTGTCCCTGTAGATATTTTGGCGTCTTCACATTTTACAGCTCATAATTAGAACACTGATTGGTGTGTACAGCTAAATACACCTGAAAAACATCAACAACATCACGTAAAACACATTTCAAAGAAATCTAGTGATGTCTTCTACTAGCCTACCCGGTAATGTGAGGGCAAGCTGAAAGCTGAAAATTGGCCTGGCCTGGAAGGGGGTGAAAGTTCCCAGAAGCCAAGTGGTTAACCTTCACATACGGAAAGGCTTCTTCACAGTAAGAGCTGTGAAAATGTGTAATATACTCAAGAACTATTTCGGACTAGATGTACCGTATATACTCGCGTATATGCCAAGTTTTTTGACACTGATTTTGTGTCAAAAAAACGAGATTTGGCTTGTACACGAGTCAACAGTGATTGCCGGTACGAGTGCGAGGGCACATTTCGCGGGCACCCGCGGCAGCTGAGAAGCATTCCAGGGATGCCGTCACGTCCGCTGATGGCCTGCTGGAGGGCGTAACTTCAGCTCTGTCACACTTGTGACGTGCCTGGGCTGAAGGTAAGGGCAGAGGACACAGGCACTTCCTATGAATGGAATAAGGCTGCCGTGGTCTTCTTATATGTAAAAATGTAAAGGAAAAAAACAGTTTGGCAATTTGATTAACTAACCATATTAACCCTTATTGTTTGTTGCTATATTTAATAAAGTAATTAAATATGGCATTGAACAATAAGGGTTAATATGGTCAGATATTCAAATGACAAAACTGTGTTTTTTTTTCTTAGCATTTGAAATATGTGAAGAACACAGCAGCCTTATTCAATACATAGAAAGTAAGTATACTGTACTGTAAAAAATAAACAGTTGTACATACACACACACACACTCCCGATTACATGGCCACTTCCTATGTTAGGATGTTTTACATTTACAGAGCTAGTTTACTGTTTTTACTTGAAATAAATATTGAAAAACATTTAACCTACTGATGCCTCATTGGGCATTTCCCACTTAGGCCTATACGCGAGTCAATAAGTTTTCGCATATTTTTTGGGCAAAAGTAGGGGGTCGGCTTATACACGGGTCGACTTATACACGAGTATATACGGTATATTGTTTTAAAAAAGAGCTGGATGCATTCCTAAACACACAAAATATAATTGGATATTAATATTTAGAGAGAATTACACCAGGGGTAGTTGATCCAGGGAATATCTAACTGCCTCCTGGGGGAGGAGGGAAGGAATTAGATGACGCTTTACTGTTTTTTTTTTTTTTTGCTTTTGCTTTCGTCTGGATCAACTACAGCTATAGGAATGTGTACATGGGGGTTTTCTATTTGTGTATTTTTTTATTGGTTGAACTAGATGGACTAGTGTTTTTTTTCAACCTAACTATGGAACTATGAAAAAATATAATATGGGGGGGGGCGTGGGCAGTGAGCTCCGAGATGGCTGCCTAGCATCGGAGCTCCGCTGCCAGACCAGGAGACAAAGTATCACAGCAGGCACCTGTAACCCCGCCAGCCACCAGAACGGGAGCATCCCCAGCGACGACCATGGGAAGACAGAGGAAGGAGCGGCCGCCACATTCCAGCAAACTGACAGGGTTCTTCCCTGCTCGGCAGACCCGTCAAGATGGCGCTGACATGCGGACCGCCACACACGCGGTAACGAACGGCAGCTTCAACAACCAAACCGCACTGGCAACACCTCTACCCTCAAGCCTTCACTCCTCCACAGCCTCTACCCTGACCACTCGCAGTCCGGCAAAGTCCAAACAGAGGAGGGCACCGCCGGAGGAGACGTCTGAGGCCTACCAAATGGAGGTAAGCGCGGCTAGGCCGCATATGGAAAAGGGACATAACGCACCCCCAGACCTGTTCGCTGACTACCCTACTAGAGGGCAACCTCTGTCAGACGTACTTCTCAAGGACATGCTTTCCACACTGAAATCCTCCATCCAGGGAGTCATTTTAAGTACCATGCACCAATGCCAAACGGAGATCTGGGCAGTAGAGTGGACTATGTAGAACAGTACATGGGAGACCAAACTACATCCCATAACATACTAGTCGATGCCTACAACGCTCAATCAGAGGAAATACAATGGATTAAAAATAAATTAGCGGATTTAGAGGACAGGTCCAGAAGGAACAATCTGAAACCGTCCAACCGACCCAACTCCTCCAGCATGCACAAGACCTCTATTCGGCACTTGTTCCTTCCCTACCTCCTCTAGAAATCACCATCGACAGAATCCATAGAGTTCCAAAGCCTTCCTTTATCCCAGATGAGACTCCCAGGGATGTAGTCCTTAGACTACACTTCTACAGAGCGAAGGAGCTAATTCTAGCTGCAGCCCGCAACCCGGACAACCGTCCTTCCCACTTCGCCTCTACACTTATCTTGCCAGACCTCTCAAGACATACCTTGCAGAGTAGACACAACCTCGCCACCATCACAAAGGCTCTCCGCAACCACCAGATCATCCACAAATGGAGGCACCCTACACACCTGATCATAACTCACAACGGGTCAACCAACACGGTTTCATACCTAGACAAAGGCCTCTCCCTTCTCCGCCAATGGGGAATACTACCGGACAGTGTTTCCATGTGCCCACCACAGTCCCAAACCACCTTTATGCCCCAAGACTGGCAAATGGTTACCCGCAAGAAATCAACAAAGAAAAACAAAGATATACCTAAGGGTACTGCTCACAGCCCGAATACCAACTCATAATCTCCTGGAAATGCATAACCGTGTTATACGCTCTTTTAACCCCCCCCTCCGAGCACAGTACAGTGCGACACCTCTTCCTCTACTATGTTGCAAGCAAGTTTATTTGACATTTCACGTTTTTCAATGTTTACTGACCCCTTTCCTTTTCCTCCCCTTGTTAGTACACACCTGCACACCAATGCTCTCACAACCTCAGGTCTCGATGAGATCTCCGCCTCAGAAGTCCCGGATTCAACAAACCCTAGGAACTTCCACAGAACTCCAAGATCTGCCCAATCCTCAACCTGCCTCAAAGTAAGTGATACACACCATCGCTCCTCATACATATCTCAGATACGAGACTCTTAAGTGTGTTTTGATTAATGTTAAAGGTTTGAACCACCCTGCAAAAAGACACTCTATGTGGAAACAAGCTCTCCAACTTCAGGCAGATATTCTTTTTTTTCCAAAATGATTTTATTATGGATCAAGAAGACAAAGGTGCACCATACAAAGGCGGATATGGATAAAGAAGAATTCACAACATTTACATGGCAATATCATGTAACATAACAGCAGACAGGCAGTATACTGAATAAGGATTGGGTTGTTACCTCATAGAGTAGGTGTAATCACATTGTTAAGAGCAATAATAAGTGAGCCGAGTTGGGACAACTAAGGGGGCATGTGACCAGCACATGCGATTTAGACAATAAGGAGTTTTGGGAGGGGAGTTTGGTGGTTGGGAGAGAAAAGAATGATAAAAAAAAAAAAAAGGGGGGGGGGTGGTTGCAGAGATTTTAGTGGGATAGACTGCAGTGTTTTTCAACTCCAGTCCTCAAGGCACACCAACAGGTCATGTTTTCAGGATTTCCATGAGTTTGCACAGGTGATTTGATCGGTTTCACTGCCTTAGTAATTACCACAGCTGTTTCATCCGAGGGAAATCCTGAAAACATGACCTGTTGGTGTGCCTTGAGGACTTGAGTTGAAAAACACTGGGATAGAGATTATTCTGGGACTATCATACTTACGATTAGGCAGTTAGTTTATGGTTGTCTGTTATCATGAGCTACCTGGGTGGGTCCCATTATCCGAGAGTGTTCTGTCGAAGTGCTGAAATGGATCCAGCAAGCCCATTTTTTGGAAAATCTAGAGGGGGTGTCATGAGCGATGGCAATAAGTTCCTCCATTTCTGCTATTTTTTCAATTCTAGAGAACCAGTCTTTAAGGGATCTATGGTGCCCCATAGTTTTGGAATGCAAAGTTTGGTTGCATTAATTAATGACATAGCTAGCGATTTAAAGTATGATGGCTCAGTGTTTATTTGGTGATGCAGGAGATAGTGTGCTGGTGTCAGTTCTAGCGGGGAAGTGGTGATTGCCATTGTTTTTAGATGAACCATTTTCCAAAAATCTCTTATAATGGGGCATTCCCACCCACCTGTCGCTGCTTGACATCTCCAGCATAGGTCAGGAGTTGTAGCGTGAAATCTATGAAGGAGTGCGGGTGTGCGGTACCAACGTGAGAGTAACTTGTAGTTGTTCTCCTGGATAGCCACGTTAATCGATCCCTTGTGTATACACTTAAGTATTTTCCCCCATTGAGGTTTGGACAGGTTTAGGTGAAGTTCCCTAGCCCAGGAGTCATATGCTTTGATTTCAGAAGTCTTTGTGTTGTGCCAGAACAAATCGTATACGAGGGAAATAACATGTCTTTGAGGAGCTTGGTTTAGACAAAGTGTTTCAAAAGGGGTTAACAGAGCAGTAAGGTCATGGGTTTTTTGAATAGATTGTATAAAGTGATGAATTTGCCGGTTTTCCCAGAATGAAATCCTGGCGTTAGGATGTTGTGCATTGAAGTCGTCAAGAGATACCAACTTACCATTTTGCAAGAGATGTAAGATTCTGGTGCAGGTATCCTGGTGTGCTGTGGAACAATTATGCTTTGACAGACCTGGAGGGAAGTCTGGGTTGCCAAGGAGGGGAGATAGGGGGCCTATGATCTTTGATATTTGGTTTTTACGGGAAGCTTCTTTGAAGCAATTAAGGGTGGGGGCAATACAAGGGTGATTGTGAATATTTAGGTGGTTGTATTGATGGCGAGTCCATGGGAGGCCACAGAGCGGCATTTCAGAGAGACTTTTCTCTAGGTTGACCCAGTCTTTATTTTTAGTGTGAAGGTGCCAATCAATGATCCTTTGAAGATGGCAGGCTTTATAATATAGGTGAAAGTCCGGGAGGCCGATCCCACCTTTAGTTTTAGGTTTAGTCAGTTGGTCAAAGCTGATTCTGGGTTTCTTGTGGTTCCAGAGGAAAGCTATACAGAGAGTTTTTGATGGATTTGAAAAAGCTTGTGGGGATGGCAATAGGGTTGGTCTGGAAAAAATATTTTTAGAGTAAAGTTCGCTAAGATTTGTCGGGAGTTGGGTACCGAGATAGGTTATGGCTTCTTTTTGCCATGCGAACGGAAAGTTTTGTTTACAAATAGTGGCCAGGGCGGACGGGAGTGAGATATTCATGGCCTCCGATTTGTGGTAGTTGACTTTGAAATGTGCTAAGAATTGAAAGAGCTGGAGGTCATTCACGAGATTAGGGAGTGAAACAAGGGGTTCTGTCAAAAATAGCAACACACCATCGGCAAATGCCGCTAACTTGTATTGCCTAACACTCCTTTAATATTTTGGTTTTCTCGGATGCGTCTTAGGAGCAGTTCTAGGGTTAGGATGAATAGTAGGGGAAAGAGGGCAGCCCTGGCGAGTGCCATTGTTGATAGAGAAGGCGTCTGACAGGAGGCCGTTAGCACGGACCCTGGCTGTGGGGATGCTATAGAGGGCCATTATAACGCTAGTTAGATGACTACCAATTCCCAGAGAGTGAAGGACAGCCAGTAGGTAGTCCCAGGCCAGCCTGTCAAATGCCTTCTCCGCATCAAGGGATAGGAAAAATCCAGCTTGTTTTGATTTTTTAAGGTGGTAGTAGATACTAAGTGCTTTGAGGGTATTGTCTCTGGCCTCCCTACCCGGAATAAATCCGACTTGGTCATTGTCAATAAGTTGTGGTAGTAGAGGTAGAATGCGATTGGCCAGAATTGTTGCGTAAATTTTTAAGTCTGTATTTAAAAGTGAAATAGGGCGGTAATTAGAGGCAAGTGTAGGGTCTTTCCCCGGCTTGGGGATCACTCATATGAGTGCTTCCAATACAGACTTGTGGCGGGGGATTAACTCCGGAAGGTGATTGAATGCATTTAGGAACAGTCTAATTAAGAGTTCGGAGAATGATCTATAATAGGCCAAGGAGTAGCCATCAGGGCCTGGGCATTTGCCTTGCTTAATCTGTTTGATGACCGTTTTGAATTCTTCTTCCGTTATAGGGCCGTCTAAATCTTTTGCTTGTTGCTTAAGTAAGGGTGTAGGGCCGTATTGTTTAAGGAAGTCTTCATTTATTGCTTGTCTAGGTCTATTTTCGCCTGGGGTGTTCTATGTTCCGGTTTTAGATTGTAAAGATTTGAATAGAAATCTGCAAAGTGTTTTGCAATATCTTCATTGGATGAGAGTAGATGACCCGACGGTGTACGCAAGGAATGGATAGATGAGTTGGCCTTTTTGGTTTGGAGTGCCCTAGCTAAATATTTGCCACACTTGTTACTGTGTTCGAAGAATTTTTTTTGTGTCAGGGTGAATTTTCTTCGAACACTCTTGCCCAGTTCTTCCCTGAGTTGGGCACGTAATTGTTTGAGTTCCCTCCAGGTCTGCTGGGCTTTTGAGAATTTATGAGCCCGTTCCAAAGCATGTATTTGTGAAAGCAGCTTGTTGGCATACTCTTGTCTAAGTCTCTTGCGAGTCGCCCCCATTTTTAGTAAGAGACCCCCCGATAATGCATTTGTGGGCTTCCCATTGAAAGAGAGGGCTTGTGTCAGGGGTATCGTTAAGATCGAAAAATTATTTTATCTGTTTGTTGATTACCTCCACACGTGCTGGGTCTGACAATAATGAGGTATCTAGTCTCCAGGTCTTGGGAGGTGGTCGGTGATCGGGGAAGGATAAGGAGATAGTAATTATGTGGTGGTCCGATAAAAATAAGGGCTCAATACTGGTTTTGGTTAATAGTGGAAGGTATTTTTGTGAGATGAAGTAATAATCGATTCTAGAGTACCATGAAGAAGGAGGAGTTGCAATTGGAGTTTAATTTGTCGTAGGGCTTTGTAGGGGATAGAGGAAGTACCTGAGGAAGTATCTTCTATGGGGTTGAGTGCCACATTGAAGTCTCCAAGGAGGAGTATCCCAGTTTGAAAGGCTGAGAGTAAGTCTGTTACATTGCGGAAGAAGGTTGCCTGGGTTGAGTTAGGGCTGTAAATGTTGGCTATTGTCAGGGGGCTTCCCCAAAGGGTCCCCTTCACAAATAGGAAGTGGCCTTCTTCGTCAGCTAAAGTGTCTGTGATGGAGAGGGGAAGATGCTTAGAGATGAGAATGGAGACTCCCTTTGTTTTAGCTAAATTGTTAGTTGCATGGAGGGAGGTGGGGAAAAATGTATTCGATAATTTGGGTGCTTGGTCCGTTTTGAAATGGGTTTCTTGAATAAGAATTACATCTGCCTTAGATCTTTGCATAAATAGGAGAAGTTGTGATCTTTTTTCAGGCGTGTTAAGGCCTTTTGCGTTAAATGAGACTAGTTTTAAGTTTGCGCCCTTGGGCGTCTTTATATTAGAGGTCATTGTTAGGACCTTTGGGTCAGGGTTGAAGAGAGGAAGAACAGAGAAAAAAAAAAGGGGGAGGGGTGTGAGAGGGAAATCCCGATTAGGTTCGTGGGGCGTTTTGGGGGGTTGGGTGTTCTGACCGTAGGGATAGACCAGCTAGCCTACCTGAATGCACTAGGCGTGACGGATCAGTTCAGCGCAGATCAGTTTACTGCGCTGAGGTGGGGGGGTGGAAGGGTGAGCGGAGGGATCAATAGAGGTGTGGT
>BLSH010363979.1:297961-344119 GCA_018402905.1 Glandirana rugosa | reverse complement strand
GACCACGAAAGACACGACGTCTTCGGTGGTATACTTTTCTAATCCCTGTAAGGGAATGCTGACAACAGCGTCTTTCACCGGAAAGACCACCGATAGTATAGGCGGTCTGCCCACAGACTCAACCGTCGTAATAGGACGTTCAGTGGAATGAACCAGGAGGTATTCCTGTTCCGTCAAAACGCTGGAAGGGGAAGCAAAGAAGGCTTCCACCAAAGAAGGAAAGTAGATTTACTCCTATAACAAGAAGGGAGTAACACGGGCGTGGATAGCGTAGGGTTTCTTTAGCTTGACGTAAGAAACCTACACCACTCCCGAAACGCCCACATAAACTCAAGATGTCGAAGGAAAGCCTTCAGAAGGGAATGTCCCTAATCTTTTCATATGGTGGCTTCTGCAGCACAGAAAGCACCAGATTCAAATCCCACGGCGCCAGAGGCGACCGTATCCGAGGAGCCACATGACGTACTCCCTGTACAAATGTACGGATCAATGAATGAGACGCCAAGGGTAGTTGAAAAAGAACCGCCAGGGCCGAAATCTGCCCCTTAAGCGTACTTAACGCCAGGTTCTTGTCCAGTCCTTGCTGCAAAAATGACAGTACCCTGGACACTATATAAGAGCGGGGGTTCCAACCCCCTGCCTCGCACCAGGCAATATAGGCCTTCCAGGTCCTATGATAGACCTTACGTGAGGTACTCTTACGTGCTTTAATCATAGTAGGGATTACGGAGTCAGAGACACCCCTATCCCTCAACACCTGGGACTCAATAGCCAAGCCGTCAAAGCCAGCGAGGGTAAAGCAGGGTGCAAGATGGGCCCCTGAGACAGTAGGTCTTTGCGAAGTGGAAGACGCCACAGAACATCTGCCACCATCCGCACTACGTCGGCGTACCAAGGATGCCGAGGCCAATCCGGAACTTCCAGGATTGTTGTGATTCCCTCTGTTTCTATCCTGCGTACAATGCGCGGTAGAATCTTTAGAGGAGGAAAGATGTACAGTAGCCGATACCGACCCCAGGGAGCTACCAGTGCGTCCGAGGCGACCACCAATGGATCTCTTGTTCTGCACACAAAGGTCTGTACCTTGTGATTGTACCTGGAGGCCATAAGGTCCACCTCTGGTGTGCCCCATTTGAGGCAAATCTGGCGGAACACTTCTGGATGTAGGGACCATTCCCCTTGATCCAGAGTCCGGCGGCTGAGAAAGTCCGCCTGCCAATTTTCCACACCTGGGATGTAGATTGCAGAGAGAGCTGGCACGTGAAGTTCTGCCCACAGAAGGATCAGAGCCGCCTCCGTGGCTGCTGCTGCGCTTCTTGTTCCGCCCTGATGGTTCACATACGCCACAGCCGTGGCATTGTCCGACTGAACCCGAACAGGGAGGCCTCGCAGCCTTTCTGTCCAACGGGACAGGCAAAGCCTGATCGCTCTCAGTTCCAGTACATTTATCGGAAGACAAGCTTCCCGCACTGACCAATGACCCTGGGCAGAGAATTGCCCCAGGACTCCTCCCCAGCCCGAAAGGCTGGCATCCAACTTTAGGGCCGGAGCCCGAATTCACCAAATCAAGGATCCTCGGGACTGATGATCCAACCTGATCAGCCTGTCTAGGGACAGGGGAGATTTGTCCCGCTGCGACAAAATTGCCCTCTGTAGGAGCCCCAACACTCGCATACAGAACCGTAAGGAGAATCACTGGCATGATAACAGGGTTCGCACTGCTGCCTGAAGTGTCAGGAGCTTGCTCGGTGTTAGAAACACCCTTGCCTGTACCGTGTCCAGAATCAAACCCAGGTATTCCAGCCGGCAAGACGGAGTTAATGATGACTTCTGCAGGTTGATCAGCCAACCGAACTCCTCTAACGTGGACACCGTGATTGTCACGTTCTCCTCCAGAGCCGTAGCAGACTCTGCTCTCAGGAGTAAATTGTCGAGGTACGCTACAACCGCGATACCTCTCTGTCTCAGCAATGCCAGCATCGGGGCCACCACCTTGGTGAACACCCTGGGAGATGAGGCCAGCCCGAAGGGAAGAGCCACAAACTGGTAATGCAGGTCTCCCACTGCGAAACGCAGAAAACGCTGATGACTGAGACAGAACGGAACATGGAGATACGCATCCTTGATATCTAAGGACGCCAGGAATTCCCCCTTGGTGCAGGGCGACCACGACTGAGCGGATGGACTCCATCCTGAAACTCTTCGTCCTCACGAAGCGGTTTAACGCCCTTAGGTCCAAAACTGGTCTAACCCCGCCCTTTTTGGGCACCACAAAAAGGTTTGCGTAAAAACCGTGAAATCTTTCCACCATGGGTACCGGCACGATCACCCCCTGTTCGGCGAGTGCCCGAACGGCGCCTAGAAGCGCCTCCCGCCGCTCCTGAGGGAGCCTCAAGTTTGAGGGGGAAGAACCTTTCTGGGGGCAGAGAGCTGAATTCTATCCTGTACCCGGAGGACACCACCTCCAGTACCTACCGATCGGTGATGCAGGCAGCTCATCTGTCTGCAACCCCCAGTAACCGGCCCCCCACCCGTGAGGCGGGTGGGGGCAACCCATCATGCGGAGGAAGATTTATCCTTCGCTTTTTCAGACTTATGCTGCCAGGGCCTTTTACTGTGCCCTGCGAAAGCCTTCCCGGCTTTGAAGCCCTTACCCGCTGAGCCGGGTGCCCGAAAAAACTTCTGACCTGAAGAGACAGGGCCCTGCCTACGGCGAGAATCTCGCCGCTTTGGCTCTGGAAGGAAAGTACTCTTCCCTCCTGTGAAATCCTTAATGATTTTAGCCAACTGTGGGCCAAACAGACGTTCTCCCTGAAAGGGAAGGTCTGCCAGAGCTTTCTTTGAAGCCTGGTCGCCTGACCAAGAGCGGAGCCACAGCACCCGCCTAATAACAATTGAAAAAACAGACATCTTTGACAATATGGGAAGAAGGTACAAAGCCGCATGGCATATGTAGTGGAGACCTTCTTCCAAATGTTGTGCCCGCTGTACCTCAGCCTGTGCACATTCACTAGACAAACCAGTGTGCAGTGTGGCAGCATGCTCACAAAGAGACTGTGCCGCCATTGCAGCTGCTAGTGCCAGCCGCATGGCTGACCCAGCCAACAAGAACAGTGCTTTAGACACTGCCTCTGTGCGGCGATCGGCCTCCTCCCTAAAGGATAGAGACCCCTCCAAGGGAATGGTGGTTGCTTTATTTACACGAGCCACGGCAGGGTCCACCACCGGGGAAGCCCATCTCTTAGTAAAGCTCTCCTCAAAGGGGTAGCGAACAGCAAAGCTTTTAGGCAAAGCAAAGGAATTTGGTGGCCTACGCCATTCCTTGAACACCGCCTGTTCAAACACCTGATCATAAGGGTAAGCCCTAGGGGACCTAGGGGGTTTAAGTGGCCCACAGACATATGCGGACTCATGCGACTCCCCTGCTTGGTCAAACCGAATGGAGTCACGGATATCAGTGATCAGTGCTTCCACTATCGCTTTATCACGCAAAAAAGGAGCCTCCTGATTCTCTTCACCCTCTGAGGGCAGCTCACCCTCAGATCCACAGGTGTGACCATTGAGGCGCTCTCTAGATCCGAATCCTCCCCTGAGGAAAGGGGGGGGTGGGTGTTTCTGGGGGCCCCTCGGAACGGGCACCCCTGCCCGGGGGAAGAACTCCCCAAACACAGCCCTCAGCTGTTCTAAGGACACTAATGTTCCTGGGGTGGACTGTAGATCCGCAGGTACCCCTGCCATAGTATTGCCGGCCTCTGACATCACAGCCTTCCGGCACCCCCACTGTGTGACCACCACCTCTAACCCACCAATCCGCCAGGGAGACCCGGGAGGATTGCACCCACCGCTACCAGCACCCAGGGAGAGCCAGCTATACTTGCTGTTTTGATGCCTCAGCACTCCTACCGGAAGAGCAATGCCCACAAACTACTGCACTCCAGGAGCTTGTTGCTGTGTGTTAGCCACGTTGTCCAAGCGAAAACCGGAAGCTTGCTTCCGTTTTTAAACACTTCCTGTAAAAGGACTGAACTTCTCTTAAACGACCACTGGGGGCCGCCAGAGAGCAGGCTGGAAACCGCATGGTTATCAAACAGTAGACGCTGCCATTACACACGCGCGGTCGGCCACGAATGAGCGGTGCTCCACACTCCAATGGCGGCGACCCGCCAAATACAGCGCTCCGGACGGTTGGTGCAGAGTCGAACGGTCAGTGCAAGGTGCGGTACTGTGGGGGGGGGGAGGGGGATAATCCTCAAAAGGGTACCACCCAGTATGTCCCTCTAATGGACCCCCACCGGCCGGCTACCACCAGAGCTGCCCACTCTCCATGCCCCTAAGGCGGAAGAGGGGTACACTCACCAATCCGATGGGCGCAGCGGTTAGCCACCGGAGCAGACCTACCTCCCCAAAGGGAGTAATGCTGCTGGCCAGGCCACTGGACAGGCGTACCAGTCACTGGGCTCTAGTGGGTTTTAGCCACTGGCCGCCCGCACGGAACGGGCGCTATGCGGTGGGCCCCCCTAAGGGTAGCTCGCATAGTGTTGGCCGGACTGGGGAAAGATTTGGATTCGAGATATCCTCTATACCACCAGCCAGCTTCTTGATAGCAGTCTTCATCACACGAATCTTCAGGAGACCGCAGATCCCATAGGGAACCAGGTCTACTCCTTGCACTAGGCAAATAAAAACTGATGTGCTGTACAGGGCAGGGGGATTATATGCTAAGGTGAGGACGGCCCCCTGGGAGGGGCCAACCTATGCTTTTGTTTGTTTTGCCTAGTCTACTCCTAGTAGGATGAGCATAATCCCATGTGTCATAAGAAGGCTGCGTCTGTCAGTGAACGGAAGAGAAAAGTGCTAGACCAGTCTGTCTAACCAGTGGATGGCTGGATGGGGCGGGTAGGAATGAGGATGGGGCTCCGATGGCCCGGTGGACGTGTCAATGGTGAGGCGGCCGGCGGGACACTTTGCGGTGTTCTATCCGCAAAATGGATATATGGAGCTGTAGGCTGGGGTGTGGGGAAGGGGTCTGTGGTGGAGATGACTCTTAACAGACCTTTCTCAGGGAGGATTCCACTGGATTATCTCTTGGTGGACCGGAGCTCCTGGGAAATGCTTCCGAAGCCGCTCACGTCAAGCCACGCCCCCCGGCAGATATTCTATGTATCCAGGAGACGCACTTTCAAACCTCCAGTATCCCAAAACACACTCACAGCTCCTTCCCACATATCTTCCTCTCATGTACCCAACAAAAAAAGAGGGGAGTCCTGCTGGCCATACGAGACTGAGTTAACTTCCTCCTGAAAAATGCTTACATTGACCTAGAAGGCAGATACATCATCTTATCCTGCAAAATCAATTCACACCCCTACACTCTAGCCACGATCTATGCACCGAACAAACATCAGAAACGCTTTATAAGCAGAACACTAAAAAAAAAATCACGCAAATAAGCCAGAGCAACCTGATTATCTGTGGAGACTTTAATGCAATTTCAGACTCCTACTTGGATACAACCTACAAAATAACTTCCAAGAAACCACAGCTTGCCACGATTTTCCACAAGGAACAACTGTTTGATGTATGGAGGTGCCAACACTCCTCCGAAAGAGACTACTCCTACTTCTCCCCCAGACACCGCACCTATTCAAGAATAGACATGTTTCTTACAGACCAGCAGACATTGCAGAAAGTATCAAAATCGTCTATTCATGATATATTATGGTCGGATCATGCAGCCATTTCTTTGTCGATAGATGAGGGGAGCCCCCCCTCGCAACCCCCGTCTGGAGATGCAATCCCTCTCTTTTACAAAATCCCCAAACTTCTAAATTTCTGGCCCAACAACTTACAGAATTCTTCCAAAATAATAAAGACTCTGTGCAAAATCAATTTACTCTCTGGCAGGCCCATAAAGCCGTCATAAGAGGAGCCCTTATCCAACAAGGTGCAATGGCAAGGAAAAGCCACAACTCTAAAATTACTAAATTAACCACAGAAATACACAACCTGGAGCAGACCAACAAAACCCACCCTCAACCCTTACTCATTGAAAAAGCCCAAGGGCTTAGAGAAGAACTTAGAATCCTGTTGCTATATCAATATGAGGGATACCTCAGTAGACTAAAACTAACATACTACTCTGCAGCCAATAGAGCAGGGAAGATACTAGCCCGTAGAATTAAAACAGCTCACATTAAAACCAGAATTCCCCATCTAATCCACCCATTGCATAACCAAAAAATCACAGACCCACAAGCCATAGCAGATAATTTTGCTGATTATTACAGCTCTTTGTATAATCTCAAGGAAAATAAGGAGACTCCTCAACCCACAAAAGCTATCATTCTCTCCTTCCTTGAAAAGATTAACCTTCCCTCTTTATCCCAAACCCACTTAGACCAGCTCAACTCCCCCCTAACCATCCAGGAAGTACTTAGAGTTGTGGCGACACTTCCCCCTGGTAAATCACCTGGCCCAGACGGGTTCACAAATGATTACTACAAAACATTCTCTAATATACTAGCTCCCCACCTATTACAAGTCCTTAACAAAGCTGCCTCAACAGCTTCCTTCCCAGAAGAAATGCTCAAAGCATATGTAGTAACAATCCCTAAACCCGGAAAAGATCCTACCACCCCAGCAAACTTCAGACCCATTTCATTACTTAATACTGATGTCAAGTTATTCGCCAAAATATTAGCCCTCCGATTGTCAATAATTTTTCCACATCTCATAAGCAGAGACCAGATGGGGTTTGTGAGGGGGAGGCAACCCTCAGACGCTACAAGACAAGTCCTCAACCTTGTGCACAGGGCTGGCTCTGTTCGAATGCTTTCTCTCCTTTTGACTATAGATGCAGAGAAGGCGTTCGACAGAGTTCACTGGCAGTACATAATGCAAGTCTTGGAAAAATTTGGCTTTCAGGGCCCAATACTACACGCTATACTTGCGCTCTACTCAGGCCCCTCAGCCAGGTCCTTACATCAGGCACTTTATCTAAAAAGTTTACCATCTCCAATGGAACTAGACAGGGGTGTCCCCTCTCGCCCACAATCTTTAACCTTATCATAGAGCCACTAGCGGAGAAGATTCGTTCAGACCCCTCGATTACGGGTCTTACCATAGGCCAAGACAAACATTTTATCAACCTTTTCGCCGACGACATCATCTTGTTCCTCACTAACCCCACCCTTCGATCCCTCCCACGGGCTCACCAAACCCTCCTAGACTTCGCGCACGTCTCCTACTATAAGGTTAACTTCAACAAATCCCTCATCTTAGGTCTAAACCTCCCCCTACACACAAAAACAAAGTTGCAAACCAATCTCCCCTACACATGGACCTCCACCTCTATCCCTTATCTAGGAATAGCCCTCACCCCCCATATGTCCTCCCTTATACATACCAACTTCAAAGCACTAATCCACAAACTAAATTCAACAGATTCAACATATTCTTTCATGCGATCTCTCCTGGTCAGGTAGGTCCACAGCCCTTAAAATGACAATCCTCCCGGGGGGCGTGGCCTGACGCCAAAGGGAATGGATGCTTCTCTACAGAGCTCCAAGGACCCCAGCACTTAATCCGACGGCATCCAGGAGATCCTACAAAGGGTGAGCTACACCAACACACCAGAGCACCCCCACACACCGTATCTTTCCCTCGGGACCAATATCGAGCAGGGGACAGCCCGCACTCCGCTCCACACAAGACTCCTCCGGAGCTTCAGGCGGCCACCGCCATCTTAGCGGCCTAGGACGCCAAAACCACTACAGCCTCCAGCCTGCCTCCTCTCCATCCATGCCTGGGAAGACCCTGGGAAGGTCTCCCACGGCTGCCCAGGAACCCCACGGCCTAATCAGCCTCTCCACAATCAATTTCAGTATTGAGGCCTAGTGCGCGCCGCCGAGCCGCGCTGAGACGAGGACCAACCCAGGCAGGGCTATCAGTCTATCTGACCTAAGACAAGGGTACCCCCAACAAACGGATAACCGTTAACATTTTTTAATGCGTCGCCTATGGGGATTTTTATGTACTGTAGTTTGTCGCCATTCCAAGAGCGTTCGCAATTTTTAAGCGTGACATGTTAGGTATCTAGTTACTTGGGGTAACATCATCTTTCACATCATAAAACAAAAATTGGGCTAACTTCACTTTTGGGCTAACTCCACTGTTTTGGTTTTCTTTAATTTATTAAATAGTATTTAAAAAAAATGGGTTTGAAAGACCACTGCGCAAATACAACCCAAAACCCAATTCAATTTTATACGCATGAAACACTTTCTATCCAAACACCTTCCACCCACAATACGAATCCCGCAAAAAGCATGGGTCTTTTTCAACTCCTCCAATCAGCAGTCAAGTGGCACTTCCCTTTTCTACAATATCCTTCATGATAAGCTCTCATTCAGTAAAGATACACACATAATTAAATGGGAAGAGGACCTCTCTATGGAGTATACTCCACGCGAATGGCAAACAGCCTTCCGCTCAATCCACCAATTCTCCCACTGCACGGCTCACTGGGAACTCATGTTAAAAAATCACATTACGCTGGTGCTATACACCAACTAAAATTGCTAAGTTTGCCCCAAGCAAGTCCCCACTGTGCTGGCGCAATTGCGGGAAAACTGGGAATCTCCTACACATACTCTGGGGATGCCCTATTATTAACCCCTTTTGGTCCCAGGTCTTCAAGCTATTGTCCAAAATTACTTCTAATACCATCCCACCAAACAAAAGCTTAGCAATCCTAAACCTAAACATAGAGAACTTTCCCCCTTCCAATAGATCTATCATAACACATATCCTACTCGTAGCGAGGACTGCAATTGTCAGATTATGGAAATCCTCTGAAGCTCCTTCCCTTCTTGAAGTTATTCACCTCACAAGCCAAACCTGCGCTTTTGAATGAATGCTAGCTACAAACTCCCTAAAAAGAGAACAATTTGAAAACCTTTGGCAATTATGGACCTCCATAGACCCCCCTAAAATAAAGGCTTTAGTCCCCTCCCTTGCATCTGTGCTGTCATAGCCCTAAGCTATATACTGAAATATATATATTTGTGTGCATTTGAATTGTAAGAAATACTTATGAGTGTTCAGAAGATCTTATCATTATCCTCTCCATCTCCTCCTCTGATGTGCTTATGTGTACCCCCCCTTCTTTCTGTCCCCATTCCCTGTATTATGCTTTATTTTATTCTGCTATTGTTATCGCTTTTGAAAACTCCAAAAAAAAAAAAAAAAAATTAAAAAAAAAAATACAATATGGACATCTGTTGAAGCTGAATTAACCCCTCCTCTCCTTTACTGCCATCTTAGCCTCTGTTTGGTCTGCAGTTGCCATGGTGCTGCACACATGTGATCAGTTATGATACCAGTCATTGGATGGACTGACAGTTCAGTTGATAGCACAAGTAAATGTGACAGTTAGCATTCCCAGCAAGTTAAAGTGGTATTAACCACATGCCACAAAATCACGTAGCTGTATGTCATTCTGCTTCAAGTGGCTTTCCCGGGGTGATATGTAACTGCGGGCATCACCCCAGTACCGTTTCTTTTAGAGCCGACGGTCGGCATTCTTGTAATGACAACCAATGTGGCTAAGCAGTCGCTCAACTGTTATCACAAGCAGCAGGATGTGGACACCCCTCCTCCAATCACTCCATCTGGGCTCTGCCACCCCACCGGAAGACCTGAGCACGCGCCACCTGGGCTCTGCCACGCAACCGGAAGACCCGAGCGCGCTCCACCAGGGCTCTGCCACCCAACCAGAAGACCCGAGCGCGCTCCACCTGGGCTCTGCCACCCCACCGGAAAACCCCAGCACGCTCCACCTGGGCTCTGCCACCCAACCAGAAGACCCGAGCGCGCTCCACCTGGGCTCTGCCACCCAACCGGAAGACCCGAGTGCGCTACACCTGGGCTCTGCCACCCCACTGGAAGACCCGAGCGCGCTCCACCTGGGCTCTGGCACCCCACCGGAAGACCCGAGCGCGCTCCACCTGGGCTCTGCCACCCCGCCGGAAGACCCCAGCACGCTCCACCTGGGCTCTGCCACCCAACCAGAAGACCCAAGCGCAATCTACCTGGGCTCCGCCACCCAACCGGAAGACCCGAGTGTGCTCCACCTGGGCTCTGCCATCCCACTGGAAGACCCGAGCGCGCTCCACCTGGGCTCTGCCACCCCACTGGAAGACTCGAGCGCGCTCCACCTGGGCTCTGCCACCCCACCGGAAGACCCAAGTGACCAGCCGACACGTTTGCCGCCTGGCTGGAGACCCGAACAAAGCCAGAAATGGCTTTGATCAGGTCTCATATCTAGTAACCCAGAAGCAATGTCATGACATCACTTCCGGGTTTACTGGAGCCTTAAAGGCGCCAGATTTAAAAAAATGTCAGTGTTCAAAAGAGCCAAACTTGGCGTTTTGAATGCTTTTAAGTGCAAAGGAGGGATTTGGGGTCTTATAGACTCCAGATCCCTCCAAAAAAATTACCTGACATGTGACTATACTGTCACAAAGGATGTTTACATTTCTTCTCACAGCAAGAAAAGTGATCAAAATAAAATGTAAAAGGGACAGCGTAAAAATAAAAATAATTAAAAAATTAAAGCGCCCGATCCCTCTGTGCTCGCTCGCAGAAGTGAAGGCATGCATACGTTGCACCCACAAATGTAAACAATGTTCAATCCACACATGTGAAGTATCGCCGCAATCATTAGAGCAAACGCAATAATTCTAGCACTAGACCTCCTCTGTAACTCTAAACGGTGAAGTAATATGAAGTACTATGCTATACCTATTCAGTTCCATTTTGATTTACAGCAGCCATTTCAAACTAGTTAAAAGTTTTGTATAGATGTTCTCACACACATTTCCCACCAGCTAAGCAAGTTTGAGCAAAACATGTAATTTCCCTGAAATGAAGCTTATGCATCTGCTAGCCAAGTTCCAGTCTCGTCATATATTTTGACTATTATTTCTGTTATGTACTTCATTGCATTGTTATGGAAAATGTTTCATCTTGTTATGTATTTCTGAGTAGCAGGAAATAACTATATAAACTGAGAGAATAAAGTACTGATCAGATCATTCTGAGCAACACCACTGCATGTCTGTGTCTGTTCAAACGAATTGATCTCCGAGCTCGCTGAGACGAGGACCAACCCAGGCAGGGCTATCAGTCTATCTGACCTAAGACAAGGGTACCCCCAACAAACGGATAACCGTTAACATTTTTTAATGCGTCGCCTATGGGGATTTTTATGTACTGTAGTTTGTCGCCATTCCAAGAGCGTTCGCAATTTTTAAGCGTGACATGTTAGGTATCTAGTTACTTGGGGTAACATCATCTTTCACATCATAAAACAAAAATTGGGCTAACTTCACTTTTGGGCTAACTCCACTGTTTTGGTTTTCTTTAATTTATTAAATAGTATTTAAAAAAAATGGGTTTGAAAGACCACTGCGCAAATACCGTGTGACATAAAATATTGCAACGACCGTCATTTTATTCCCTAGGGTCTCTGCTAAAAAATAATATATAATGTTTGGGGGTTTAAAGTAATTTTCTAGCAAAAAATACTGATTTGAACTTGTAAAAAACGAGTGTCATAAAAAGGATTAGTCTTCAAGTGGTTAGCCTACTTCAGCCCCGGAAGGATCTCCCCCTTTAGGACCAGAGCACTTTTTGCGATTCGGCACTGCGTCGCTTTAACTGACAATTGCGCGGTCGTGCGACGTTGTACCCAAATGAAATTGGCGTCCTTTTTTTCCCACAAATAGAGCTTTCTTTTGGTGGTATTTGATCACCTCTGCGTCATTTCTGATCGCTGCTATAAACCAAATAATAGCAACAATTTTGCAAAAAAAAAAAAAACATAATTTCTTACTTTTTGCTAAAATATATATATAAAAAAATATATATATAAAAAAACAAATGTATTCATCGGTTTTGGCTGATTTATATTCTTCCTCATATTTTTGGTAAAAAAAAAAAAAATTGCAATCGGCGTATATTGATTGGTTTGCGCAAAAGTTGAATGAGAATTCATTTATGGGGTTTTTCTTTTTTTTTTTATATTTTACTAGTAATGGCGGCAATCTGTGATTTTTAGTGGGCCTGCGACATTGCAGCAGACATGTCGGTCAATTTTGACATTGTTTTTGGGACCACTGGCATTTATACAGCGATCACAGCTATGAAAATGCACTGATTACTGTATAAATGTCACTGACAGGGAAGGGGTTAACACTAGGGGGGCGCTCTAGGGGTTAACTGTGTTCCCTGGGAAGTGTTACTAACTGTGTGGGGGCTGGGCTGAGTGGGGGAGGAGAGTGTTCGCAGCTCCCATACACAGGGAGCATTACGATCACACTCCTTCCCGTCAGAACGGAGATCTGTTGTTTACATACATGGACCTCCGTTCTGTCACTGCGGGGGTCATACATCGAGTCCGCCCTACCCGCTCCCCCGTAACACAGTGAGCGTGCGAATGTGCCTCTGGCGGCGGACACGCTTAACGATACGCAATCTCACAGCCGCTGTCAGGTGATGGCAGTTCGGGATATCGAGCCAGGTTGCCATTGCAATCCATGGCGGGCAGTTGGCAACTGGTTAAAGGAGATGTAAAGGCAGTAGGGGCATACATTAGGATAAAAAACCTTCTGTGTGTAGCAGCCTCCCCAGCCCCCCCTAATTACTTACCTGAGCCCCTTCTCTCTGCAGCAATGTCAACAAGTGTCTTAGCTGTCTCAGACACTCCTCCTGATTGGCTGAGACACAGCAGCAGAGCCACTGGCTCCGGCATCTGTCAATCAAAATCAGTCAGCCAACAAGGTGGTAGAGGGGGCGGGGCTCCATATCTAAAGGGAGCGCCAGGAGCTGCAAAGAGGGACCCGAGAAGAGGAGGATTCGGGCTGCTCTGTGCAAATCCACTACACAGAGGAGGTGAGTATAACATGTTTGTTATTGAAAAAAAAATATTTTACAATGACTTTAAACCTAAAAGCAAACATTTATTACATAGCAGCTTACCAATTCTTAGATTTGAGGGCTGCAGTTGTTGTTTGTAGGCTTTATTTCCATCTGATGATCCAGCCAGCAAGCCTGTTGATTCTCAGAAGCACGAGCTCTCCAACAGAATTTATCAGGTTACATGGGTGAGATAAACCACTTAACACTGGCAGGGGAGCTTACAATGCTCAGCTTTTATTTATTCATTTTTATCCCAAAAGGAAAAAACAGCTCGCTGTAACTGCTTATAAGCTGGAGTTTGGCTTCAGTTTGTTAGTGTATCTAAATATGCTAATGCATTTAACACCCCCTCCTCCCCAGGCTTACAATGTTGTTGTGCCTCCTGTGCCCCTTCATACAGAGTTGTGTCTCACCAATACAGGAGGTGTGTTACTGGCCAGATCACCAGGTGAAAACAAAGGGGGGGAAAAAGCCAAAGAAAAGAAAACTAATGCAGTCCGCACATCTAAGCTGCAATATATTACATTGTTTGTTTTGGCTTTACTGCTGCATTAAATCGATGGGTTTAGTTCCACTTTTTTTTAAATTTAAAAAATAAAAGTGATTCCGCCAGAATGTGTTTTTATTGTGCGCCTCTAAGCAGTGAGGGGGATCTCCTTCTACTGTTAGTTCTCCTTTTATTTCCTAACAGCGGGAGCCACAAATATTTCTATTCCCCCATCGATACGTGTATTTCTATTATTACTTTGCAGAAAATACATCCCCATCTTCCCCAGCAGAGCCCCCCCACCTAATGTTCTGCACATCAGGGGACTTGCAGGAAGATGAGGATTGGTTGAGGTTACATGAAGACCACCCACTTTCCCCCTTCACTCCACAGATAATGCTGGAACCCTTTCTCTGATAATAAAAAGATATGAATAGTATTACCACCTCCTCCTTGCTCTGCACACACTCTCTCCAGCCTCACACCCCCAGCAGGAGGGTTCTGAAACAAATAGAACTACTTCCTGTCCTCAGCTATGGACTACAACAAAATGGCAGCCATCCTTGCAGCTTTAACTCAAGTACAGAATAGCTTCAAATTATTTTTTTTAAATATAGCAATAAGCAAATAAAACTTAATATTAGTTCAACATATTCATCACTAACCCTATTTTACCAGTATTATTTTTGTTTAGGTGGCACTATGCGCGCTACAACAAAATGGCCACCGCCGAAGACCCTTCGTATTCCCAAACGGTGTTCCATCAGGCAATTCTTTTGACAGAACAACGGCAGACGGTCGCCCTCTAGTGGTGGTTCTAGAATACTAGAATAAAAAGTTATCTGCCCGCTGGAAGATTGTCCAATCACATAGCTGGGCGTTACTATCCAGGCGGCCTTGGAACGCACACAGCGAAAGTGCGGCAGCCACAGGGCGGAAATGGGAGGAGATAAGTGATGATGGAGAGGAGACAGCGGCCTCTAGAGGGAGGAGGTGGTGATTGCAGATGGTGGAATGTATTTATGATGGTTTTCTTCTTCTAGATCAGCTGTTGTTGCTTCAGTGGGATGATGTGAAGGAGAATTCCAGCCAGAGATTTAATTAGCTGGATGGGTGGGGGAGGCACCTTGTTGCCTTGCTATAATGGGGGAGGGAGCGGGGTGCAGAAATCAGTAGGTAGAGCTATGATCAAGAACTTTATTGATCCTCCTGTCCAGAATAAATGTTATCATCTGGCAGAGGATGGGGGATGGTTGTTCTTTGTAAAAAAAATAAATAATGGTAAACACAAGTATAAACAGTTTCTTTACAGTAGTGAACCAATCACAGTGAGCAAAAGGTACAGAGCCTCTCCTATTGGCTCTTGTGATTTTGTCTGTGATCTGCGCTGTTGAATAACTGCCACGACTAGCTGTTTAGATACAATGGGGGTTAAGGAAAAAGGGACTTTCATCAAAGACTGTGAGACCATGCCTGTGAAAGGTGTGTTGGCACATCTGCTTCTAGTGTCCATCAGCGGTGCATGGAATGGGGCGACTAGGTAGGAGCACAATTGTGGGACAGGCACAAAGTGTTGTCACCCTATAACAGGAAGTGCCTGAACAAGGAGCTTTATGGCAGGATCACCAACTTTTGCAATAACATTAAAGTGTTTGAAAACCTCAGACATTAAAGTGTAAGTTCACCTTTACAGAAAATCTGTAAGGTTAACTTACACTGGAACCCCTCCCCATCGCACCCGGTCCTTCTGTACCTGGGTCCGGTGATCTCCTGTTCTGACAGATCGCATCGTTGTTTTACCTGTCAGGGGATTTGAAATCCCCAAGGCTTTCTCTCCTCTTCATTTGTTGTGACATGTGATGGCACCATCCAATTAGAATGCTCCTATACCAGGGTTTCTCAACTCCGGTCCTCAGGACCCACTAACAGGCCAGGTTTGCAGGATAACTGAAATACATCACAGGTGATATAATTTGCTGCTCAATGATTGCAGTATTCTAGTCTGCATCTCCCCAAGGTAATACTTAACCACTTCAATACCAGGCACTTATTCCCCTTTCCGCCCAGACCAATTTTCAGCTTTCAGCGCTGTTGCATTTTTAATGACAATGGTGTGTAAGCAAACAAAATTTTTATCATCTTTTTTTCTCCACAAATAGAGCTTTCTTTTGGTGGTATTTGGTCACCTCTACGATTTTTATTTTTTGTGCTACAAATAAAACAAGACCAAAAATTTTGAAAAAAATGTCTTTCACAAAACATTGTAAATAAGTACATTTTCTCCATCACTGACGGGCACTGATGAGGCCACACTGAAGGGCACTGATGAGGCTACACTGACAGGCACTGATGAGGCAGTACTGATTGGCACTCATGATGAGGCACATATATGCAGCACTGATAGGCGGCACTAATAAACAGCACTGATGGGCACTCATAGATGATAGATGGCACTTTTATGGAGGTATTCCCTGGTGGTCCTGGGTGGCATCCAAGATGAGGCACTGTGTCCCTTGCCTGGTGGTCCCTGGGTGGGCTCCCTGGTGGTCAGGGTGGGCTTCCCTGGTAGTCCTGGGTGGCGATCCTCGGGCGGCTGCACTGATACAGCAAACATTCAGTGCAGACCCCCGTCAGGAGAGCTGCCGATCGGCTCTCCTCTACTCATGTCTGCAGACGCAAGTAGAGGAAAAACCGATATATGGCTCTTCCTGTTTACACTGTGACCAGCCGTGATTGGTCAGGGCTGATCACGTGGTAAAGAGCTTCCGATGGAAGCTCTTTACCGAGATCAGTAATGCGGTGTGTCAGACTGACACAACACACACCGATTGCCGCGATGCACGCCCCCGCGGGTGTACGATCGTGGGTTATCCGGCTGGATGTCATATGACGTCTGGTCAGGATAAGTGAACCACTGCCCAGCCGTCATTTGTCTATAGGCCGGGCGGGAAGTGGTTAAAATGTGGCCTGTTAGTGGGTCCCGAGGACAGCAGTTGAAAACCAATGTCCTATACGTACCCCCTAACAAGGTACGTTTAGGAGATTGAACCACAGGGGATTTCCAAGCCTTGGACCGGTGAAACGGTGACCACAGGTGTCAGAGCAGGTGATCGCCGGACTACAGGTCAGCGGGACCGGGGGGGGGATGAGGAGAGGGTCCTGTGTAAGTTCACCTTACAGATTTTTCTGTAAAGGTGAATTTACCCTTTAAATATGAACAAAGCGTATCCCTCTATAGTCTGTAGCTGTCTCAGTTAAGAGCACCAAGTCTCATTTCTGTCTTCTGCTTTGTTCCTGACACCAAGACAAAAATGCTGACAGGGGAGGGAGCTCCAGCAGACTGACAGCCTTAGCTCTGTTCCTGGGTGATGCGTGAAGGGGGTGTGTCCCTTCCCTCCAATCAGCTCTCAGAGCTCTCCTCATTGAGCTCTGCAGAGTGTGACCGCAGCCTTCCGCCCCCTTTTTTCTGACCTCTCAGACAAGCTTCAACATGCGTGGTGTGTTTTGCCACGAATGCAGTGCGATTTGGAATTGTGGGCAGCAAAATGGCAAAGTGTAAATGGGGCCTTATTGTTAATGTTTTTTATGTACAACCCAAGATTTTTCCTTTTCTTCCAATGTGGCCCGGAGAGCCGAAAGGGTGGACACCCCTGACATACAATAATGGAATTGAACTACCTTTTATCACAAAGGCATACTTACAGTACTTCTCACTGGACATTCCATGATTTATAACACACTTTTAACAAGTCTTCAGAGCTCACCATTCTGTGATCTTCTAACAATCCATGAATCTTGTCCCAGATCCCCTATGATAGGTACTACACACGTATAATACTTCTCCATGTGGGCAATATGGCCTACAGAGGGGTGGAGAGCATAGAAGAAGATAGCCATCCATAAAATATGCAGAGAGCCAACATAAAACTCCAGCATATATATGAACATTGAATGAGCATAACCAAAGTAAAGAATTTAATATTCTACTTTTTATTGACCTTTTTGACAACCAAAAACAAGGGGAAGATTACCTCTAAAATACCCATGTTAAGGAAAATAGAAAGTAGGTCAGTTGCTGGTACCACATTGAAAGAGGACACTGAAAGCAAAGCAGACAGGCAACGTCAGTCTGTAGAGGCGGATTTTGTATATACCTTCCAGGTGTGATTAAAGAATTCAAGATGATGGAGTAGAGCTGTTGTTAACCTGCACCATAGTCTGGATCAGTGGTCTCCAAACTGTGGCCCGAGGACCAGATGAGACCCTTTGTTTGCTTTTATGCGTCCCTTGGGGCGCTATGCTTCTCACTGATAAAAGGCATTATTTCCTCCTACTTTCCACCTACACCAACAGTGGGGCATAATTCCTCTCATTGATGACAAGAGTGAGGCCCTATTCCTTCCACTGGCACCATTGATAGGCCATACTTCTTTCAACTGATGTAAACATTGGGACACCTTACCTCCCACTGACACCAATTATGGGATATAATTCCTCCCACTGACACCAATGATGGGGCACTATTACTATCACTGGCACCAATGATGAGCCATACTTCCTTCAACCAATATAAACATTGGAACACTATTCCTCCCACTGACACCAACGATGGACACTATTCCTCCCACTGACACCAATGATGGGCACTATTCTTCCCACTGATACCAATGATGGGGCACTATTCCTCCCACTGATACCAATGATGGGGCACTATTCCTCCCATTGATACCAATGATGGGGCACTATTCCTCCCACTGATACCAATGATGGAGCACTATTCCGCTCACTGACATCAATGATGGGGCACTATTCCTCCCACTGACACCAATGATGGGGCACTATTCCTCCCACTGACACCAATGATGGGGCACTATTCCTCTCACTGATACCAATGATGGGGCACTATTGCTCTCACTGATACCAATGATGGGACACTATTCCTTCCACTAATATCAAGGACGGGGTACAATTCCTCCCACTGACACCAATGGTGAGGCACTATTCCTCCCACTGACCTCAACGATGGAGCACTATTCCTCCCACTGATACCAATGATGGGCCACTATTCCTCCCACTGACACCAATGATGGGGCACTATTCTTCCCACTGACACCAATGATGCAGCACTTTTCCTGCCACTGACACCAATAATGGGGCACTATTCCTCCCACTGACACCAATAATGGGGCACTATTCCTCCCACTGACACCAATGACGGGGCACTATTCCTTCCACTGACACCAACATTAGGGCTTTTTTTTTCCACTGACACCAACTATGGGACAATACCCTTCCCACCAACGCCAACGATGGGGCCTGCTTGCCTTTATCCAGCCCTTAAGACACTATTTCATCCACTGACAGAAATTATGGGGCACCGTGTCTCCTACAGACGCCAATGATGGGGTACTATGTTTTTCTACTGAAACCAACAATGGAGCACTGTTCCTCCTATGAGATAACAAGGATGGGGCACTATTCCTCCCACTTATACCAATGATGGAGTACACCAACAATGGGGCACTATTCCCCCCACTGACACCTGCAATGGAGCACTGTGTAATTTTTTTACTCCCACTGACCACTAAGCCATTTTCTACTCCCACTGGTTATATTGGGCCACTGTCCTTCCTAAAGTCTGATGGACAGTGAACTGGTCCTTTGTTTAAAAAGTTTGAAGACCCCTAGTAAGGATGAAGTGGACTTCTTGTTGGTATGCTGACATGTCCCAGAGTGATAGATATTTTATAAGTGGCTGAAATGCAACGCAGACTTATGTCTGATGGTGAATTATCAGTTTAAGGTTTTGGTAAGTTTGGTATGGGCTTGGTAATAGATGCCAAGTTTATTTCAAGGTGGCCTTTCCACCTTGTGGAGTAAGGCCAAGCCCAAGACACTATGGGGTCCATTTATCAAAGTTTTCACTCGAGACTCAAACAACTTCCACCCAAGTTTCAAATACAAAGGTTACTTCTTTCCTTATAAATACAACACAGGAAATTCAGCTTCCATCTCCCAATAAAGGAAGTTCCTCCCTGTGAGAACTAATATGTGACATAAAAGAGGACTTCTTTGAGAACCGTTTCCCACATTCACATGAAAACGGCTTCTCCCCTCTGTGAATTTTTTCATGTTCGATAAGATTTGATTTCCGAGAAAAGCATTTACCACAATCGTTACAGGAAAAGGGCTTCTCACCGGTGTGAGTTCTCTGATGTAAAATAAGATGGGTTCTATCTGTGAAAGCTTTTCCGCATTCCAGGCATGGATATGGCTTCTCCCCTGTATGAACTTTTTCATGTTTGAGAAGGTTGGATTTCATGGAAAAACTTTTACCACATTTGGCACATGAAAATGGCCTTTCCCCTGTGTGAACTTTTTCATGCGCGATAAGATTTGATTTTAGGGAAAAACACTTTCCGCACTCTGTACATGAAAACGGCTTCTCTCCAGTGTGGACTTTTTCGTGTCCAATTAGAGAAGATTTATGGGAAAAAGATTTCCCACATTCGGAGCATGAATACGGCTTCACCCCCGTGTGAATTTTTTCATGGGTGGTCAGAGTTGACTTTTGGGAAAAACATTTCCCACACTCCGAACAGGAATACGGCCTCTCTCCCGTGTGAGTCATCTGATGTGAGGCAAGATTTCTTCTGTGGGAAAAACATCTCCCGCATTCAGTACACGAAAATGGCTTCTCCCCAGAGTGACTGTTCTGATGTTTAACCAACATCCATTTTTCAGTGAAACATTTCCCGCACTCCGAACAGGAAAACGGCTGCTCAGCGGAATGTGTTCTCTGGTGTCTAACGAGTTGTTGTTTCTGAGAAAAACATTTCCCGCATTCAGAACACGGAAAGGGCTTCTCCTTTTGGTGACCCCACTGGGGTGCATGGAGGTCCACTCTCTGACCAAAAGATTCACCAGGCTCAGAACACAGGAAGGTTTCTCCTTTGGGAAATACTGGATGTGACCTTGGGACCATGTGGTTACTTTGTAAAGATTCTGCTATGATGTCATCATCTTCTATTTCACCATTCAAATATGAAACAGGATGTTTCTTCACACTGTACCTTCTGTATCGTCCATCTGAGGGGTATAGAAATGTTTAAAAGGAATCCAATCTCAAACAATAACTACATATTTTAAAAGAGAAGTATGGGAAATTTAAAAAAAAAAAAAAAAAAAACACGAACAATAATACTTACCTAGGTGGATGCTGCATCTGTATTCCGCTGCTTCTAAGACCAAGAACTGAGCATCCCCTTACTATCCTACAAGCTTTATTGCAAGTAGCAAACTCACAAGGCCAGATTGGGGCACACTGTTTCACCGCCAGTTCCTCTCCTACACCTTCAATGTGTTTCGCCCCAATAGGGCTTAGTCATGAAGGAGCAAGTCAAAAGAGTGGAAGAGGCTCTGGCAATGAAGTGATGTGCAATAAAGCTTGTTGAATATTAGAAGTGCAGCTAGTTTGCATCTGGACAATGCAGGGAGGAACAGACAGTCTTCCCCACGTCCAGTTGGTTTTCACCCATGGCCAGTCACCGGCTCCTTGCTCTGCCCCTCCAGCGCTCTCTGGAGTGTGGGGCTGTGCAGGGGACAGGAGCAGCTGGCTTGGTCTCCTATCGACTCGCTGAGAGGCTGAGCCAGCTGCCAGTCTAGGCATCTGGGTGGATCCCGATGAGACCCACAGGAGAAGTAGGGCCAAATAAGCTTTGGCCATTTTTCTCCTTTAAAGCTGAAGTTTAATCTGCCTACATTTTGCCTTCTCTGGTTCCTCCTTTCCCTCTTCATCAACATGCTGATGACATTTTACTGTTGTTATTTGTGATATGGGGGTTGTTAGCTCTCGTGATACACATTTTTTTGAAGTGAGTTCATGTCAGTCTGAACTATGTTTAACCACTTGCCGCCCGTAGGATGTCCATGGACGTCCTTAGGCTGCAGTGGTTATACCAGGATGATACCCGCAAGTATCATCCCTGTATCTAAATTTGCAGCCGGCATTTCCCTTTAAGGTAGAAGCAATTTAAGTGGCTGAACAGCCACTCGATCACTTCTGTGGGTGGCGGAAGGCGGTCTCCCCGATCGCGGAGCCTGGGAGCGATGCGACCGCCGGTGACGGCTGCACTACACAGAGAGCGAAGAACTGACATTGTTCCTCCCTCTCTGTGACCCTGGAAACAACGAGGATTTCCTCACTCCCGGTTTCGGCTCTTTGTTTACCTAACCGATAGTGGCCAGGAAAGCAGCCGATCAGACCAATTTTTGTCTGATTGGCTGCATTGGAGGCCAGAGGAGAGTTTTGGGGTCTAACAGACCCCAGATCTCTCCATAAAGAGGATCTGTCACGGCCCATGCTGTCACAAGGGATGTTGTTCATCCCTTCTGATTGCAATAAAGTTAATACAAAAATAAAAAAATAAAGAGACAGCGTAAAAAAAAGTCTTGGATAAAATAAATAATACAAATAAAAAATTTAAAGCAGCCCTGTACCCACCTGCTTACGCGTAAATGTAAACACAAACGTAAGTCCCACACACATATGTAAATGGTGATGGTACCACACATGGGAGGTATTGTCGCGAACATCAGAGTAAGAGCAATAATTCTAGCTCCAAATCTCCAGTGTATCTCTAAACTGGTAACCTGTAAAGGTGTTTAAAGCATCGACTATGGAGAATTTTAAGTACTTTAGTTTGGCCCCATTCCATGGGTGGATGCAATTTTAAAGTGTGACATGTTAGGTATCTACTTACTTGGTGTAACATCATCTTTTTTTATTTTAAAAACAAATCGGATATTATATTGTGTTAGTGTTCAATAAAATTCATTAAAGTGTATTTTTTTTTTAAAATTGCATTTGAAAAACTGCTGCGCAAATACCATGTGACATAAAAAATTGCAACACCCGTCATATTCTATAGGGCCTCTGCTAAAAAATAGTTAAAATGTTTGGGGGTTCTAAATGTTTGTTACCTGTGCTGATCTCTGGAGGGAATTCTTCCTTACACGACTCGTCACCTCTCGCATACAGATCTTCTTCATCTTTTACTTCAATTTTGATGAAATCTTCATCCTGTGTAACACAAAATGATCCAAACCATAAAGCAAGTGGTCATATAACAAGCTTAGTGTTGCAAGCGAGATCAATCTCTAAGACCAGCAAACAAATAGGCTGCACTATCCTGTGGAACTTTTCCCTCCCTGCAGTGTCCAGATTCAAACAAACGGGGTGCCCTTATGCTGTTATTAGTACCCTACAAGCTTTATTGCAAGTAGCAAACTCACAAGGCCAGATTGGGGCACACTGTTGCACCCCCAGTCCCTCTCCTACTCCTTCAACGAGTTTTGTCCTAATAGGGCTCAGTCATGAAGGTGCAAGTCGAAAGAGTAGTAGAGGGTCTGGCAGTGAAGCAATGTGCCGCAGTCTGCACTACTTGCAATAAAGCTTGTTGGATATTAGAAGTGCACTTAGTTTGTATTTGGACAATGCAGGGAGGAACAGACAGTCTTCACCCATGTCCAGAGGATGATCCGTAGGATTTCCAGGAAGCAAAGAAAGTGGTCTATCGTAAAAAAAAGATGAATACAACAGGACATACAGGACATGTCGAGTAAGTAATCATATTAATGACAGTAAGAATCACTTCTTCCTATAAGCAGCAAAGATTTAGCAACTGGATCTAGACAGTCCAATCTACTACAATAACTGGCCTGTGTTTACACCCAATATTAGGGGCACATGTATTACACGTAAGGCAGGGCTTGACAAATTTGCTTGGAGACTAGGAGCCAGCTAAAAAAGTTAGGAGCCAGTTTTGTTTTTAACTAACAACAAAGCTTTATTTTTAACGTCAATCTCTCCGATGATCCCCACTGAGCAGGCTGATGACAGGTCTGAGTCAGCTCCGCTATGCAGAGCGAACACAGACACGGTACCGCTCTCCTCTATGAGGCAATCGGATGGAAATGGACCGCCTGTCCGTTCCCATCCGATACGTCTGACGGATGAAAAATAGGACCACCACCCGTTTGTTTTTGGCGGACAGAATCAGATCGGATGGCGGCGGGTGTCAGTGGATATATGTCCGTTGACATCCGCCGCTCCATACAGGAGACTGGATGATCTGATCAGGTCCACCTGAAAAACTGACAGGCAGACCTGATTGGATTGCCAGTGTGAAAGGGGCCTTCAGCTGTGTGGCTGTGGCATGACAGGGAGAGAGTGAAAAACTGAAGAGAATGAAAAAGAATAAAAAGCAATTTTAATGAAAAAAAACATTAATTAATAGAGAACAGTTTCCATCTTTGGGGGGGAAGGGGGGTAAATGGAACTGAGGCCGTTCCAACCAGCTGCCCCGCACTCCCTGTCCACTCACCGTTAAGCAAAGGGCGCCAGATCAAGCCCACAACACCTTCAACCTATTCCCTCTTGGGAAGGAGATGTAGGAGGTGGGAGCAGGCAGGGGAAGCCCTCAGCTTGTCGCAGCCACGGCCAACAGTAGAGGGCGCCAGGTAAGCATGTACGCCTCAATTACTGGCCGGCGCGGCATCTTAGTCCGTACACCCGGGGGGTGGGGGTTGCATGTGGACAAGACACCTGCTACAATGTTGCCCAGATGCCGGGCCGCTAATTCTAGTCACCAATGCGATCTGGTGAAGTATTTTCAATTCACCAACCCAAGTCATAATTTCACTTGACTTAATGGTTTTTGGTGTACACTATTAAGTTTCTCTCTAGCCTTCACTAGCTTTACAAAGTATATTACAAGTTTAAAACCCTCCATTCAATCTACCTGATCCTCCTCAGGGATATCCGGATCCTCCTGTGTGGAATCCTGGGAATACAGAGGATGGGAACATCTCTCTGGGGTATTTTGGTTATCGGATGTACCTTTAAGCAATTCACATAGAGTCACATCAGTGAAAGAATATAACAGAACTGTATTTATTGCTGTGAGAAAATACATACACTCACATTGTGAAGGAACATCCGGAAAACAGACCTTTCACTTGATTGCTATGAAATAATTTTCGGAGCTCAGGGAACCCCTGCCTAAACCAGTTCATTGTTGGTCAGTGCAAAAAACACCCTCTTTACACATAGGTAAACAGATCGTTGGTGTCATGTTGGTTATAAATGGGACGTCAATTGACTACAGCTCAAGGGCCCACTAGCATTCTCAGGAGGAACTCTAGGGTCCTCTGGATCCCTGGTTGAGATTGGCTACTCTATGGTGTTAGCAATGATTAAGCTGGCATAGTTGTTGGATGACCTAATTGATAACATAATGCCCGTGTGGTTTATACCCCTTTGTTTCCTCTGCTTAAAGAGGAACTTCACACAGGTTACAAAAAAGCAGCAGCTACAAGTACTGGGTCCACTATAGCCACTATTGCATCACATTAATTTGCACTATTAACATGACTTATTTTATTTTTCATGAGTTGTATATTGATGGTCACTGAAGCAATATATAGAAGTCATGGATGGTCACTAGCATTTTTACACCCATAGAGGGTGACACCATTATTGCTAATATTCAGTTTACACATAGAGGGTACCTAGACATAATGAGCATTTAACCCTTAACCACTTGTCTACTGGGCACTTTTACCCCCCTTCCTGCCCAGGTCAATTTTCAGGTTTCAGCCCTTCTCCCACTTTGAATGACAATTGCGCGGTCATGCACATATGACATTTTTATTATTTTTTTCACACAAATAGAGCTTTCTTTTGGTGGTATCTAATCACCCCTGGGTTTTTTTATTTTTTGATAAACAAAGGAAAATAGACCAAAAATTAAAAAAAAAAAAAAAAATGTTTTTCTTATAAAATTCAGTTATAAAATTTTACAAACAGGTAATTTTTCTGTCCTGATTATCCCTGAAATGGAGAACAGGGACGCACCGGACCCCTGCTGCGAGCCTAGGGTTGCCACCTCATCCCTTTAAACCCGAACACATATGAATTACACAGGTTCTGGGGCTAATTTAATGCAGATGAGGCACCAAGTGAGTTTAATTACCACCTTAATCAGCCACAGAGCCTGTGTAATTGATATGTGTTCGGGTTTAAAGGGATGAGGTGGCAACCCTATGCGAGCCGCATCCGAACCCAGCTTGAAGGGCACTGATAGGTGGCACTGATTTGCAGCATTGATAGGCACTGTTGTGGCTGCACTGATGATCAGTGCCCTGATTATCAGTGCAGATGTCCCCTTTCACACTAGCCAGTTACCAGCTCTCTCCAATCCTCACACTGTGACAGCCTGAGAAAAGGAATGACGATAACTGGCAAGTATGTTTACATCATGATCAGTTATAATTGACACAGCTGATCACGTGGTATAGAACCACTGTGATTGGCTCCTTACCCCAATCTTTGATCAGCCATCTCTGAAGCACACAGCGATCACAGAGCGCACCGCAGTGGGTGCACAATCACAGGAGGACATCATATGATGCCCTCCCAGAACTGTCTGACCTTGCTGTAGCTGTCATTTTGCTATAGCACTGTCAGCAAGTGGTTAAACTGCAGGGGCACCCCTTAGGTAGTTTTTTGTTATTTCTTGGAGTTTGGCTTTAAAAGAGAAGTATGGGATTTAAAAAAAAAAAAAAGAAAAGCAGTCAATCATACTTACATCTAGGTGGACACAGCATTGATCCTATGCTTCATAGACCTGAGAACTGAGTGATCAAAGACCACTGATTGCTCAGTTCTCGGTCTTCAGTGAGCAGAGACTGGGGACTGTCAGTCACTTGCTCTCTGCTTTGCCCCTCCAGTGCTCACTGAAGCACTGGGCTGTGGAGAGGACAAGAGCAGATGGCTCAGGCTCTCAGTTGCACACTGACAGACTGAGCCGGCTAGTGGTCAGGCATGTGGGTGGATTCCGACATTAAAGTCTGGACCGGCTTTAGAGTGACGTCAGCTGACAGCGGACCTTGGCCTACTGTTGGCTGAATATGGGTTACAGGAGTGAAGAACTATGAGCACTCCTGTGACCCACAGGAGAAGTATGGTCAATAGAGCTGCTGTGCCCCGTCTTCTCATTCAATATCCATTTACACCCGATAACAGTAACAGAGGTGAACAATGCTACAGGACCAACCAGCCAATAAAATGTATAATCTGTGAGTCTCCAACTCACCTGTACTGATCTCTATAAAAATGTCCTCCTCTTTCATCCTCACATATCCTCTTTCCTCCTCTTCATCTTTGACATCGCTCTGTGTATCTCCGGGGTCTGTGAATAAAGATGAGAGTGAAGCCCCCTGTACTGAGATTTATGACAGACCCCAGAGAGTGTGTGTGGGGGGGAGACTGGTCACATCTCTTGGCTGGCAACAAACATTGACATGATGTGAGGAGGAGAACCGGAGTCTAATAGAGGCTGATGGCTCCTGACTCCCCCACTGGGTACATACTGTCTCCCCATTACTGTCTACTGACAGAGGAGGGGGGGGGGAGAAGAGATTGTTGTAGTGACTGAACAAGGAGAATCTAGGATCCCTCTCTGGATTTAGTGTTTATTACTCACCTGTGCTGATCTCTGGAGAAATTTCTTCCTCCATACATGATTCATCACCACTCCCATAGGATTCTCCTGCTTCCTCCTTCACTTCAACTTTAATGGTAATCAGATTTTCATTCTTCCAAATACAAAACAATACAGATATTAGATTAAGGTACAACTAAAGGCAACATACATATTTTAGTAAATCCTCATATAAATACCTGAATGCTACACATGGTAATAAACATAATAACTGAAATTATTATTTCCCTACCATGTAGCTGTGATTGGGGTCTATAATCCCCTCCAACAGTTCTCCTTAGTTGTATAGTGTAGTGATGATAGGAGGAGTTGTGCAGAGGTCAGACGTTATTTCCTGTTAGTGAAATAGCTGCTTTATCCCACAGACATCCAGACTTCTATCATGCTCAATCTATTTTACATAACACACACCCATCTGCCAATCAATAGCTGGGTGTGTGCTAGGTAACCACAGCACAAGATAGTACAGATTACTTTGCACACAGATCAGTCTATTAATCTGTGTGCACCTCTCTGTCTGCACTCCTCTGGTAATTTATAATCTGGCAGAACAGAAGGAGCTAGGAGTAAGGAGCAAGAGCAGTGGGCAGGCAAAGGCAGGACATAGGTGGGAGTGGGCCGGGCTTCATGGGTCAATCATGGGCAGAGCCTAATCATGATTCTATGTAGAATGAAATCCCTCAGCCTCCCATGTGATACAAAGCCCCTCCCCCAGTGATGTCAAGACTTTTTTTGCAGAGAGAATGGACGAAAATGGGGACAACATGAGTCTAACACAGGCAATTCAGAAACCAGGAAGTAAAGTTGTCACTTCACTAAAGGATGTGCACATGACAGCTGGGGACTAGGTAGAGATCTCACCATCCTTACTGCTTTTTGCAAAACAATCAGTGACATGTTTAACAGACTGTATAGGTGCATAACATATTGTTATTTTTTTATTTTGACCATAGTTCTACTGGTAATAGCTTGAGTTCCATCTACCTGATCCTCCTGAAGGATCTCCTGATCTTCCAGTGTGGAGTCCTGGGAATACAGAGGATGGGGACATCTCTCTGGGGGATTTCTGTTACTGGATCCATCTGTAGGAAACACACACACTGACTGAATACATTGTTTCTATGTCTTCATATCAGAAGTAGGGATGAGCTCAGGATCCTTCTCCGAACCAATTTTGATCGAGCCCACTGGGAAGCTGCCACCTGCACCATGCCAATGATAAACAGCCAAGGCATTCCCCAACCTACGGATGCTCAGCACAGGTGACAGCTTCTTGGTGGGCTTGGCCATGTGGGTTCGGACTAGGATCTGAACTTACCTGAGCTCATCCCTAATCAGAGGATGTGTGTATCTAGGTAACTCTTCACAACTTTACAAGAAATGAAAGTCTCCTCTTACCCAGTGATGTGAGGGGCGGCCGGTTCTTCATCCTGGGGTCCTTGTAGAGATCCTTGTGTCCTTCTATACACTCCCACTACTCATATAGATAATTTGTAAAGTTGTCACTGCAATAAATCAGTAAAATTCCATATGAACATTTCATAATATCTCATTAAACTCCATTCGGTATAATGAACTCTTATAGATGATGAAGAAAGCAAATGTGACCATTACTACGATCACGAGACCCCCTTCTATGAAAATCCTTCAGGAGCCACAAGCATATAGATAGGGGCATTTACAAAAATATGCCCAGAGGAGCTGATCATGTAATGTTCTACACATCAGAGGACTTGCAGAAAGATCATGATTTGTGGAGGTGACATGGTCCCTCTATCCAGTCCCCCTTCTCTCATTACAAGAAGACATTTTTACCTCCTCCTCACTGGCCACACACTCTCCAGTGTCACACCCCCACAAGGAAGTTTCTTTAACCATTGAATCTGCACCCTCCTCCCTTTGGTCTACAAGAAAATGGCTGCCCTCTTTGGTTTGCTATAATATTTCAAACACATAAAAATATTTTTTTATTCCTAAAATTCTACAAAACTTTTAATTAGTATATGATTTGTGCATTTCAGTTATAAAGTATTCTCTGGTACACTGAGTATAAACAGCAGAAATGAACAACAAACAGCATTTAGTGAGCTACAACAAAATGGCCACCACCTCTATTGTAAAGATGGCACTTCCTCCTCTAACACAGACGGTTGCCCTCCAGTGGTAGCTTTGGCAATAACAGGGTCTTGTTCACACCAGGGCTCCCGTCAAAGGACTTAAGTTTAACCCTTTTGCTGCCAGGGCTGTTTTTGGACACATGTCAACCCCTTAGTGACGGAGGGTAAAAAGAAAGGTTGATGCCTGAACACAATTTTGCAGCATTGGCACGTGTTAGTAAAACTGTGCATATCATTGCAACGACTTTGTGTATGCAGGTGGCTTAAACCTTAATTTTGTCAGGACAAATTGGGCTTTTTTTGGTGGTAAAAAGTAAATGATTTTTTTTTATTATCAAAGGAAAACTGACCTAAAATAGTAAAAAAAAAAAAAAAATTATATATTTTTTTAATTTACTTAGCTGTATATTTCTTGCTATTACCATAACCTACCACCAAATAACAACCCAAATACAATTTCTTGCTCCTGATGATTGTGGCAATCCCACATTTGTGTAGGTTATCCATAGCACAGACCAAAAATCATAGTGCACGTTTTACTTTTTTTTTTTATCCTACCTAAAACACACTAATTAAAAAAAAAAAACCCTACCCAAAATATATTGACCCTGACCTTTGACCCTAACACTAACCCTGGCATGACCTAGATCAAACCTTAATCCATTATTTTTTTTTTTTCAAATTTATGTATTTATTTATTTCTACACACTTTTATTTGTTTATTTGTGTACATCTCCCACAATGAGGGAAAGATGCAATGTATATTTCTCTCCATTCACAAAAGAAAGAAAACAGATGGGCGGTCTATACGGTGACTCAGGGATATGTAATCAGCGTATCTCCAGCTGTTGAAGAACTACAAGTCCCATGATGCATAGAAAGACTCTGATAGCCACAAGTATGACACCCAGAGGCAGAGGCGTGATGGGACTTGTCGTTTTGCAACAGCTGGAGGTCCGCTAATTGCATACCCTTGCAGTGACTGATCACTGTGATAGCCAATCAGAGGCTATCATAGTGATTATGTGAGGCCGCATATCTGCGTACTGTCGGCGGAAAGGAGTTGAAATGCACCATTTAAGTCTGAAAATACCCCCCTGAACATTATTTGTTTTTCTGAAAAGAATGTCCCTGTAGAATAAACTGATGGCAGTTCCATTTTTTTCTGTCAACTTTGCCTGCTCTTTGTGCAGCAGGGTCACAAACAAGACCTACTGGAGTGCACAGCTGCTGATAACAAGAGGCTGGCTGGAACTCTCAGGGAAACACAATGGTGCAGAGAAGCAGGCAAATGAGTTCAGAGGGAGACACTCTTGTGAGGGAAGGCTGGATGCAGGCAGGTGTGCACATGGTAACTGGAGCAGGAGGCAGGGGAACATTGTGATCACACAGCTGAATGTAGGCTGGGCCATGCTGGGAACACAAGGCTGCAATCACTAACAAAACTGAGAAGTGCAGGGGATCACTGGAGCAAGGCTGCCAACCTACCGAAGTGAAATTTACTGACATAACACAAAAAATTTACTGAAAGAGCCAATTATTTTACTAACCGTTCAAAAAGTTAACCAACATGACCGTTTTCAGTGCAAATATCAAGATTTAAGCCACAAGCATGTAGCTAGTGCAATTAGCTTAAGGTATAACAAAAGGAGCAAAACATATTTCTCCATTTACATGAAGGTCAGGTTAAAGAGTAAGTAAAATGTGCTCGATATTCATTTTTTTTTTTTTTAATCCCTGCAAAGTAAAGGCATAATGTGCTAATATGCATCACATACTAGCACATTATGAAATACCTTAGAATGAAACCTTGCACTGCGAGCTCTGACAGGCGCTTCCATCTTCACCTGGTCTTCTTTCTAGGTTCGCGTTCTCCAGCCGTCTGATTAGCCACGCCGCAATGACGTCACTTCCGCGCATGTGCACAAGTCATGGACCATGGCACGGAGCTCTGAAGGGACAGCACGGGTATACCATCCCTTCAGAGTGCATGCGCCGGTGACATCACCGGCTGCATGAAGTGCACATATCTCCTAAACCATGAAGGTTTACCTGTAGGTACAAGCCTGCAGAGTGGGTTTACTTCCTCTTTAATATAACCCAACACAGAGTACCCCCTTACATCAGAATCTGCAGGGTTCTCTATTTACAGTGTAAGGGGGAACTCTGTAGACCCTGATGAAAAACTTTACTCTGATATACAGAAGAACTGTGATGTAAGAGGGAATGCTGTGGGCTCTGGTGTAAAGGGGAACTCTGATGTAAAGTGGTCTCTAGTCACCGGAGCTCCCCCTTACATCAGAGTCCACAGCGTTCCCCTTTACATCAGAGTCTGCAGCATTGCCCTTTACATCAATACACTAAGGTAAGGGGGGTTATTGATATAAGGGGAATGTATTCTCTTCCCCCTTACCTCAGTGACTCCCCTACAGATTTGTGTGGACTGGCTAGAGGCTGGAGCTGTCACTGACCTCCTCCATTGCTTGCTTGGGTGCAGCCATCCAGTCCTGTAATTCATAAAAGGCACCAAGCAATGCCATGACGTCACTGCACCCCATCCAAGTCTGCCCAGCTTTGTAACTATACATGCACACGTCTGAAGCAGGCCCGCAGCCATATTTTTTATGGCCAGCTGCTGACCCCAACAGACATTTACGGACAGTAAAACTGACACTTTTCACAAACTGTCTGTAAATTTACTGATGGCTGGCAACCCTGCACTGGAGTCACGCAGAGGTGCAGGTTTTCCTCCATCCAGTAGGAAGTGTTGTGCCATCATACAAATGGAGTGAAATTTGTCCCTCATGGGCTCTATTGGTGTCTCAGAGAGAGCAGCTGCAGCTGTCTGACACTGAAACCTCTGGTGACCTTTGGTGGCCATCTTGGGTGGGGGAAGATTTTAAATAACAGCACCACGTCATTTTGGCAGGCATCTGGCAAGTGGATGGCAAGGAGATTATTAGCTCAGGGTCAGGTTCCTGAAGGGATAGCTTAGGGAAGGCTCCTTCTTTGCTATACACACTCTGGTACGCAGTGTGGAGACCTGAAGGAAAATTATTTGCTAAAGCTGGGTGTCTGTATATTCCATGAACTGTTGATATCAGTGTTGAAGATCAGTTTATCTGTTGCTGCAAACCATCTGTGCAAGAGTTTTATAAAAAGTCATTAGAGCCATATACACTGTGTGTATTTCCTTCTAATAGAAGGTACCCAACGTGGACCCCACCTACAGGAGCTAGGTACAGACTGGACAAACACTGCAAACACTAGAAGTCACTGAAACAACACTGAGGGAGGCACAGGAAACCACTTAAAAAGTCACTAGGGAACCTGTCCTGTAGCCAAATTTATAATCCTAGATTTTAGGAAAATAAGTGTTACCATAAGAAGTCACATCTTACCTTTAGGCTCAGATCGAACTGCTGTGACATGGGACTTGTGAGACCACACATGTCAAATTCAATGTTTCCCTATGAGAGCCATCTTAATTGATACTACTCAAGTTGCTCCCACTTTAGAAAAGGTTACTGCACTACTTTGGTCTGATTTGGGTGCAATTTCAGCCCTGGTACAGGCTCCTAAATAGCATCCAAGTCAGATCAAGTCAGTAGGAAGTCGCAGACAAAGTCAAACAACTTTGCCATCACATCAGTGTGAACCAAGCCTTAGGGTTACAGCAGAAACCCTCAAAGAGCTGCCACAGCTTCTGAAAGAACCTACAAAAACGCTACCTTCTAAAAGTTGCTATTTGATTAGCAATGCCCCAAAGATCCCATGTAGTATTAGTTTTGTTTACAGGAGAAGTTAGTAAAAAGATGAGCTTATCATGCTGAAGCTGCTCCTTCTCTGTCCAATCAAAGCTCTGGTGACCAGGGCATGGTGACTAGTGGTTTAACAAGCAGCGGCACATATGGAAGTGTTTGTGACCTTCACATCTGTATGAGTTGGACTAGAAGACCTGGCTCATACTCTACCTTCCAATTCACCCCAAAGGTGTTCCGTAGGGTTGAGATCAGGGCTAAATCCAGCCCATTAGGGTTCCTTTACACCAGGGGTCTCCAAACGTTCTACACAAAGAGTCAGTTTACTGTGCTTCTGACTTTTGGTGGGCTGGACTGTGACCACTGGGAGTAGTAAATGCCATAGCATCAGTGGGAGTAGACAAGGTTTCAGTCTTGGTGCTCAGTGGGAATAAAATAAAACCACACCTCTGGTTAGTAGGAAGAGGAATAGCACCCCATCATTGGTGTCAGTGGGAGGAATAGTGCCCCATCATTGGTGTCAGTGGGAGGAATAGTTCCCCATCATTGAAGTCAGAGGGAGGAATAGTGTCCCACCATTGAAATCAGTGGGAGGAATAGTGCCCCATCATTTGTGTCAGTGGGAGGAATAATGCCCCATCATTGGTGTCAGTGAAAGGAATAGTGTCCCATCATTTGTGCCAGAGGGAGAAATAGTGTCCCATCATTTATGTCCATGGGAGGAATAGTGCCACATCATTGGGTTGGTGTCAGTGGAAGGAATAGTGCCCCATCCTTGGTTTCAGTGGGAGGAATAGTGTCCCGCTATTGCTGTCAGTGGAAAGAAAGGTGTCACATCATTGCTGTCAGTGGTAGGAATAGTGCCTTGTATCAGTGGGAGGAATAATGCCACAAGGGCCAGATAAAGCCACACAAAGGGCCACATCTGGCCCATAGACTGCAGTTTGGAGACCACTGCTCTACACCAAACTCATCAAACCATGTCTTTATAGAGCTGACTTTGTACATAGGGGCATTCAAGAGATGGAAATTTAGTATAGGGAACATCTAGAAATGGTTAGTGTGCCTAAATTGTAACCTTAAAAATGTACCTTTTTGCCATGAATTTGAATAGCAGTGCATTGCCTATGCCTAAGCTTCCTAGCTGCATATCTTCAATGTAGGGCATTGTTGCCTCTGCCTGCTAGTCTCAGGGTATTTGGAGTGAGATTTGGTGGTGACACTACTGTGTTGTCCACCATTCTCCTTGATGGAGGCCAAGATATTAAGAAGGAGAACTCTGTCTCTACCAAAATGGTGGCCTTCACACAGAGCCACATAATAGAACAAGGTGTGGTAAGTTAGTAATGAGGGAAAGATCAGCCGCGGCAAGACCACAGGCAATACTGGTGACTAGTCCTTTGCCATCTGCCTACCTTTTTTGGGGGGCTTAGCTTTCATAAGCCAGCTTCTCTTTAACCACCTGCCAACCACTCACAGTAAATATACTGCGAGTGGGCGGCAGGTTCAGGCACATTCACATACCCGTATGTAGGCTTCTTCTTCCAGGTTCAGCGGAGCACAAGGGCGCACCCTCTGTCGACCCATGCTGTGATTGGGCACAGCACAAGTTTGGCTGCTGATTTCAGCCAATGATTTTGTCTGAAGTCAGCTGATTGGCTGTGTCCAATCACACACGGAGTTCTGTGTGTACAAAAACACAGAACTCTGTGTACAGAGAACAGTGATCTGGCTTTTTCTTCTCCATGCAAAGCAGGAAGACAAACCAGCTAGATAAGAAAGTAAAAGCAGCACACATTAAACATTGTTAGGCACACAGTTAACCCCTTGATTGCCCATAGATGTTAACTCCTTCCCAGCCAGTGTCATTAAAACAGTGTCAGTGTACAGGATTATCACTGATCACTTTATTAGTGTCACTTGCGACGTCAGTGTCAATTATGTCAGATTGCCCACCATCACAGTCATACTATAAGCTGCTGATCACCGGCATTGCAGTATAGGGTCTATAGCTGCATAAATTCAAGTATATATACCATAGTTTGTAGACACTATAACTTTCATACAAACCAATTAACCACTTGCCTACTTGGCACTTTTACCCCGTTCCTGCCCATGCCAATTTTCACCTTTCAGCTCTGTCACACTTTGAATGGCAATTGCGCGGTCATGCAACACTGCTACACCCATACAATTTTTTAAATATTTTTTTTCACACAAATAGAGCTTTCTTTTGGTGGTATTCAATCACCACTGGGTTTTTTATTTTGTGCGCTACAAATGAAAAAGTAAATAAAACATTTTAATTATACAATTTTGCAAACAGGTAGTTTTTCTCCTTCACTGATGTGCGCTGATGTGGCTCCACTGATGGGCACTGATAGGCAGCACTGAAGAGAATTGAGGGGCACTGATAGGTGGCACTTATGGGCACAGGTAGGAGGCACTGATGAGGAGGCACTGATGGGCAGTGATTGGCAGCACTGGTGGGCACAGATTGGCATTACTGGTGAGCACTGTTGGGACTGCACTGATAATCAGGACATTGATAATCAGTGCCCTGATTATCAGTGTACATGCCCCTTTTAGAGAAGCCAGTTATCGGCTCTGTTCTCCTCTCCTCATGCTGTCAGCATGAGGAAAGGAGTGCAGATAGCTGGCTTCTATTTACATCCGTGATCAGCCGCTGATTGGCTCTTTATCTCAATCTGTAATCAGCAGTATCCCCCCGGACAATGTGACCACAGCGCCACAATCATGGGCGGTCATCATATGATGGCCTCTCAGAACTAGCAGATATCATTTTGGCCTGAGGAAATTACATTTTTTGATCGGATAGGTTTTATAACAGAAAATAAAAAAAATATTGTTTTTTTTTTTTTAATTTACAGATTTTTTTGTTTAATAAAAAACCCAGTGATAATCTAATCCAACCAAAAGAAAGCTCTATTTGTGTGAAAAAAATAATGATAACAATTACATTTAGGTGCAGCATTGCATGGCAGCACAATTACCCATTAAAGTAGCACAGTAAAATAGTAAGAAATGCTCTAGTCATGAAGGGGGAAAAACCTTCCAGAGGTCAAGTGGGTAAAGAGATTTCAGAGCCCCCTAAAGTCCCTGATTTCTAAAAGTTAGTTTTTGAAATTCATGTACCCATCTGCCATGTATCAGCTTACAGGTGAAAGGAGTACAGAGATGACCTTATCAGCCTCCAGCTTCCTTTTCCTTGTCCAATCAGTAAGCTGGCAACCAAGAAGTGACTAGTGATTTGATGAGCAGTGACAAAAACACCCCCCTCATGGAGGAACAGCAATGCCCTTATCAGTTTTCTGAGCTGGTGGCATTACTTGAACCAACTTTTATTTTAACGCGGCCAGCACCTTGTGCCCCCTCAGTCAAGGATGTAATAAATATATGTAAGAAACAGTGAAGCGCAATCCTGCAATATAACGCTTAAAACAATCTATAAACACCTAAATAGTGCCACCTAGTGATTATAGTGGAAAAATATCACCCATAAGATAAAGTGAATAAATAATATATCATCTATAGCATATACATATATAAAAGGCAAATTAAAATCATAAAATCAGTATATGATTAAAGTGCAAAAGAAATGTCCATATAATGGCTCAGTGAAGTGCATTTAGTGTTTAGAAAAATCCTGCTTGACAGAAATGTTGAATCGCCACTAACGGCAGACATCCAGGTGTATATCCTGAACACCAAAATAAAGTGCTTCCAAACGTGCAGACACTCGCCACCACCCGGTGATATTATGCGCTCACCTCAGGGAGCGACCCCACTTGGGTCAAGTCGCACAGTCCCCACTGGGGTACAATCCTCCTCCACAGTATGAACTCAATGTATCGCAGAGTGGTATGGGTCCACATAGACAGAGAGAGTTCATACTGTGGAGGAGGACTGTACCCCAGTGGGGACTGTGCGACTTGACCCAAGTGGGGTCGCTCCCTGAGGTGAGTGCATAATATCACCGGGTGGTGGCGAGTGTCTGCACATTTGGAAGTACTTTATTTTGGTGTTCAGGATATACACCTGGATGTCTGCCGTTAGTGGCGATTTAACATTTCTGTCAAGCAGGATTTTGATAAACACTTAATGCACTTCACTGAGCCATTATATGGACGTTTCTTTTGCACGTTAATCATATACTGATTTTATGATTTTAATTTGCCTTTTAAATATGTATATGCTATAGATGATATATTATTTATTCACTTTATCTTATGGGTGATATTTTTCCACTATAATCACTAGGTGGCACTATTTAGGTGTTTATAGATTGTTTTAAGCGTTTTATTGCAGGATTGCGCTTCACTGTTTCTTACATATGTCTACTTGAGTATTTGAGGTACTTTTTTTTAGTGTTAAGCAGCAGCCTTTTTACTTACTATTTATCTGTTGAGTTGGTAGCGCGGTATTATTAGTCATTTCCAGGATGTAATAAATATATAAAGATGTGTGTTTAAAGCAATAATAATGATAAGAACACATACAGTATAGGTTTATAAAATCATACTGGACAAATACTACACCAAACTAAACATTCCATCAAAGTACAAAAGCAACATCTTTTCAATGAAACATTGCAATTAAAGGCTTCACAAATCATATCTTAAAATTAAATAATAATAATAATGAAAAATTCCATCATGATTTAAAAGTACGACTTCTCCCCCCTGTGAACCCTTTCGTGTTCCATAAGAACCGATTTCCGGGCAAAGCTTTTCCCACATTCAGTACATGAGAAGGGCTTCTCCCCCGTGTGACCCCTCTGATGAAAAATTAGGTGGGTTCTGTCACTGAAACCTTTCCCACAATCCGAGCAGGAAAACGGCTTCTCTCCTGTATGCACCTTTTCATGTTTTACGAGAGATGATTTGTGGCTAAAACATTTCCCACACTCCGAACATGAATACGGCTTCACCCCCGTGTGAACTTTTTCATGAGTGATGAGGTTTGACTTTAGAGAAAAACACCTCCCACACTCCGTACATGAAAACGGCTTCTCTCCGGTGTGGACTTTCTCATGTCCGATAAGAGACGATTTGTGTGAGAAGCATTTCCCGCAATCGGAGCAGGAATATGGTTTCAGCCCTGTGTGAATTTTCTCGTGAGTGGTCAGAGTTGACTTTTGGGAAAAACATTTCCCGCACTGGGAACAGGAAAACGGCCTCTCTCCTGTGTGAGTCATCTGATGTGAGATAAGGTTCCTTCTTGTAGAAAAATATCTCCCGCATTCCAAACATGAAAACGGCTTCTCCCCAGAGTGATTTGTCTGATGTTTAGCCAACATCCATTTTTCAGGAAAACATTTTCCACACTCTGAACAGGAGAAAGGCTTCTCAGCCGAATGAGTTCTCTGGTGTCTAACAAGTTGCTGTTTAAGGGTAAAACATTTCCCGCACTCTGAACATGAAAATGGTTTCTGCTTTTGAGGACCTCTTTGGTACAAGGTGGGGTCCGCTCCCTGGGAAAAATCTTCACTTTCTGTACTGTTGATATGATGGGTGATGGAAGGTGGAAAATGGATGCTATGTGTAGATGGACCAGATGACAGATCTTCACTGCGATGGAGAGTAAGGGTAATGGTGTTCTGTGCTGAAGATTCTGCTATGATGTCACCATCTTCTATTTCTCCATCTACATAGGTACCAGAATTTTCCTCCACACAAAACCTTCTATATCGTCCATCTGGAAGAAAAAGGAAAATTTTCAAAAATGACTGGCTATAAACAACTACTGAAGTACATTGGTGCTGAAAAATTTGAAACAATAAGGCCTCATCAACAAGGCCGATCAGGGCCACAGGTGTGTGCAATAAGCTGCAGCCAGGAAGCCTGTACAAATCATAGGTGCCATGCTTGTTACATCAGGAGAATGTAATCAGAAGTGCAGAAGGGAAGAACTATGGTAGGTCATCCAGTCTCAAAAGAAAGAAAGAAACTGTAGCAACTGAACAAGGGGAATCTGGGACTCTTCTCTCGATTTAGTGTTTATTACTCACCTGCGCTGATCTCTGGAGGGAATTCCTCCTCCTTACACAGCTCTTCAACCATCACAGATGGCTCTTCTACTTCCTCCTTCACTTCAACTTTGATGACATTTTCATCCTGAATAACACAACGTGATACAATTAAAACAACAACAGTGGGACATGCATACCTCCCAACTTTTGAACTTAAAGTGGTAGTAAACCCGCTGACAAAAAAAAAAAAAAAATCCTGCAAGACAATAGCATAATATGTTAGTATGCATCGCATACTAACATATTATGAAATACTTACCTTAGAATGAGGCCCCCGATGCCCGAGTCGGTCAGCGCTAAGGACGCTGACATGTTTGTCCTCTTCTGTCTTCCGGGTACGCGGCTCCGGCGCTGTGAGCGGCCGGAGCTGCGTGACGTCACTCCCGCGCATGCGCGGGGGAGCTCTTCGCTCCAGCAGCCAGCTCTGAGATGCCGGCCGCCTCGGCCGGATCGTCAGAGCGCATGCGCCGCTAATGTCAGCGGCTGCATGCAGGGTGAATATCTCCTAAACCATGCAGGTTTAGGGGATATTCTTTTTACCTACAGGTAAGCCTTATTATAGGCTTACCTGTAGGTAAAAACAGCTTTGGGGGTTTACTAACACTTTAAGAATGAGGGACATCTCAAGGAGATAAGTGGGTGTGGCCAAACATGATAGTGGGATTGGCTTAAGGGTCGTGGTTAAACAAAACCTGGGCTTCCTTGTACCTATAAAATATGATCTGATTGCTGTGCCACAAGCTGGAGTCTCCAGTGTGAACCAACCCTTAGGGAGAGAGATTTTAGAGAAGGAAGGATCACTGTTATATGGATGGAAGGATCACTATGGTATATGGAAGAAAGACCAGGAGGATCACTATGGCACATGGGAGGCAGGAAGGATCACTATGTCACAAAGAAGCTGGGAAGGATCACTAAGGCACATGGAAGGGAGGAAGGAAGGATCACTAGGGCACATGGAAGGCAGGAAGGAAGGATCACTAGGGCACATGGAAGGCAGGAAGGAATGCTCGCTAAGGCACATGGAAGGAAGGATCACTAAGGCACATGGAAGGGAGGAAGGAAGGTGCATGAAGGCACATGGAAGTCAGGAAGGAAAATCTAGCCTCCCTCCTCTCCCATTCTGTAGAGCAGGTGGGCGACCTGGTGGGCGGGGGAGCAGGCATGGCTGTGCTGGCTGGGCACTGAGCGAGTCTCAGTTAGGAGCACACTGACAGGTGGAGTCAATTCCCAAAACGTATTCCAGCACTTGGCTCTGCTGCGGGATTGAGTCCGGATTTGTGGGAAACTGGGATTTGCTTGAAATCCCGGGCGGTCCTGGTGATTCCAGGATGGTTGGGAGGTATGGACATGCTCTAGAGCAGTGGTTCTCAAACCTTATTGAGACTCGGGGCCATTACAGTGGTTGTAAACCTCAGACTAAAATATGAACAAAGCATATCCTTTTATAATGTGTCTCATTTCTGTCTGCTGCTTCATTCCTCTACTATCAGCATGAATCACGTCTGACAAGTTTTTACTGACACCAAGAGAAAAATGGTGACAGGGCAGGGACCTCCCGCCGATTGACAGCCTCAGCTCTGTTCATATGTGCTGTGTGGAGGGGCGTATCTCTTCCCTCCAATCAGCTCTCACAGCTCTCCTCACTGAGCTCTGCAGAGTGTAATTTCATCTCTCCTCCCCCTTTTTTCTGAACTCTCAGACAAGCTTAAAAATTCAGCTAGTTGAATGTATGTAAAGAAGAGAAGACTGCAGATAAACAAATAGAACTTATGTAGAGGGCGTTGTTTTATCTCTATGTATCACCTGAGGATAGTCCCTTCACTGGGTATACAGTATGTTTGTGTTTACAACCACTTTAAATTCTTACAAAACCTTCCATGCCCCCAAAAGTAAAAAAAAAAATGCTTATACTCTATAAAAGCATTGGAATGCAAAATATGAATTAAAATGCTTGAAGCTCTGGATTGGGCTGGGTGTCACTGTGGAAACATTGGGGCTCTATAAAAGGGTTAGGGGACTCTGCAGCAGACTTGGTGACCCTTAGGGCATGAGGCTTCTGGAGGGGGCTAGGGAACAACTGTGTGGGATAGGGACTCTGGAGAGAGCAACAGGTCTTTCCAGGAGGCTAAGGGCTTTGCAGAACCACTGTGGAAGATTGGGTGGCACTGCTGGGTCTGGGGGGCACTTTTGGAGGTTGGGGGTACTGTGGGATACTGTTGGAAATTGGGGAAACAACGTGGGGCTGCAGGCCCTACACTGGGGTGGAGGGCACTGTGGGACACTGTTGGAAATTAGGGGCACTATAGGAGGGGGGCTAGAGGCTTTGCACTGGGGTGGGGGGGGCACTGGGAGGTTGGAAGGCATTGCGGGGGCTGGGACTATCAGTGGGTCTGAGGGCACAGTGGAAGCTTGAGGAGCACCGAAGGCCAATATGGGCAGTACGGATCACTAAGGGAGCTAGGAGGCACTGCAGGAGGTTAGAAGATCAGCAGCTAGCTGGGGACCCAGAAGAAGAGAGGCAGTGCCCTGGTGGTGAGCCACAGCTCAGTGGTTGAGAACCGCTGCTCAAAACAGTGGGAGGGAAGTTTGAGGGTACATTTGGGTAATGCCTGGGCACCACTTTGAAATCACTGTGCAAATGGGGAAAAATGTAATGTTCTCCTTCTATTTCCTCTTTTGGTTGAATTGTATTTATTCATTAAAGTTACAGCGGTTCAGAAAAATGCTGCATTATGGCCAATAGATTGTGCAGTTTCACAGGACAAAGAGGTAAGCAAACTTTTTAAAATACACCCCAGAATGTAGATCTCCAGAGAACAATGTAACAAGAAGGAAATAACTGAGTGTGCAACTAAGACAACTATACTATCAGTTTGGAGCTTCTTTTGAACATTCCCCTTTATTATCCTAATGTCCTTTGTTTCTTCTACCTGATCATCCTGAAGGATCTCATCATGCTCCTCTATGGAATCCATGAAATTATGAGGACCAGGACATCTCTCTGGAGGGTTTTGGTTATTTGATGCACCTTTAAGAAATGAAGAGATGCACATATAGTCAGATAAGGACTTTATGTTATAACCACATAAGATATGTTTGCTGACCACCAACCGCAACCAACCACATAGCCATTTTGAAAATATACGTCATATCCTGCTCTCAATATTATTATACTGCGCATGTGCAAAATGGAGCACATGGCACAATGGACCTTGTCTGGTGCATGCACTCTATGACATTATATTCATCTAATAAAAAAAAGAAAAAACCTTCTCCGGGGATTTTTGCAAGATCTTGACAGCCTTACGTTTTATGTAGCACATGTGCAGTACAAAATATTGCAAGATCTCGTGATATATCAAACATTATGTACAAGATATCCCTGAAGCCACTAAAGATGCTGCCTTTACAAAAAGCATCTGCATAGCGGCGCTACGACATCAGTGCATTCAGAGAAACCAGAAAGTGGGTTCAAAAAAGGTAAGAAAAAGAAATGACATTAAAAATTACATGAATATCACATTAAGTAGTATCTGGGATTATTTTCTGGATTTAGTCCTCATTCCTCACTTGTTTTGATCTCCATAAGATCTTCCTCCTCTTTAATCCCCACATATCCTTCTTCCTCCTCCTCAGCTTTGACATCTCTCTGAGTGTCTCCGGGGTCTGTAAATAAAGACGAGAGTGAAGCCTCCTGTACTGAGATGTATGAGAGACCCCAGAGAGTTTGTGTGGGAGGAGACTGGTCACGTCTTTTGGCTGGTAACACACTATGACATGATGTGAGGAGGGGAGCCGGAGTCTAATAGAGGCTGATGGCTCCTGACTCCCCCACTGGGCACATACTGTCTCCCCATTACTGTCTACTGACAGAGGAGGGGGGAGAAGAAGAGATTGTTGTAGTGACTGAACAAGGAGAATCTGGGGCTCTTCTCTGGATTTACTGTTTATTACTCACCTGTGCTGATCTCTGGAGGAGCTTCCTCCTCCTTACATGGATCATCAACCATCACATACAGCTTGTCTTCATCTTTTGCTTCAATTTTAATATTAATCACATTTTCTTTCTTAGAAATAGAAAAAGACATACATTACATTTATTAATAAAGTGGTTGTAAGTCTCATGCATGAAATATGAACAAAGCATATCCCTCTATATTGTTTACTTGTCTCAGTCCAGTGTAATTTCTGTCTGCTGCTTCCTTCCTCTGTTATCAACATGAGTCACTTCTGACAACTTTTACTGACACCAAGAGATAAAAAGGTGACAGGGGAGGGAGGTCACGCACACAGCTTGTGATTGACAGCATCAACTCTGTTCCTTTGTGCTGTGTGAATAGGGGTGTGTCCCCCCTACCTCCAATCAGCTCTGCTCACCAAGCTCTGCAGTGTGAAACTTCAGCTCTCTGCCCCCTTTTTTTCTGAACTCTAAGGCAAGCTTTATACTGTAAATTCTGCACTTTGAATGGATGAAGAAAAAGAGAAGACTGCAGATAAACAGGTACGACTTATGTAGGAGGATTTGTGTAATCTCTGTGTATCACCTGAGGCCAGTCACATCACAGGGTATATGGAAGGGTTTACAACCACTTTAAGAGCAACTAAGCCACACTGAAATATGGCAAGACTTCAGCTCCATCTACCTGATCATCCTGAGGGATCTCCTGATCTTCCTGTGTGGAGTCCGAGGAATACAGAGGACGGGGACATCTCTCTGGGGGATTTCTGTTACTGGATCCATCTGTAGGAAACACACACACTAACTGAATACATTGTTTCTATGTCTTTATATCAGAGGATGTGTGTATCTAGGTGGATTCTCAATACTCTTCTCTCTTTTACAAGAAATAAAAGTCTTATCTTACCAGGTGATGTGTGGGGCGGCCGCTTCTCCATCATGACGTTCTTCTACAGATCCTTATAGATACTTCCACTCCTCTCTACACCCAGTTCCGTTCTTGGTATAACACTGGATTATAAAGTGTCACTGTAATACATCATTACAAGCTCATATGCATATTAAAAGCACATCTAAAAAACAACGGCAGTCCTAGAAGTGAAGAATGAGGGAGCTCTGAGAAATAAACGTGTGTTAATAAATACCCCAACCTCAGCTCAATCACTAGATGATATATATCAAGAGTTGGCAACTGTGGCCCTCCAACAGTAGTGGAACGACAAGTCCCATCATTCCTCTGCTCCTAGCAGTAACTGTCAGTTGTCCCATCATGCCTCTGCTCCCAGGAGTAACTGTCAGTCTTCCCATCATACCTCTGCTCCCAGGAGTAACTTTCAGTCTTCCCATCATCCCTCTGCTCCCAGGAGTAACTGACAGTCTTCCCATAATGCCTCTGCTCCCAGGAGTAACTGTCAGTCTTTCCATCATGCCTCTGCTCCCAGGAGTAACTATCAGTCTTCCCATCATGCCTCTGCTCCCAGGAGTAACTGTCAGTCTTCCCATCATGTCTCTGCTCCCATGAGTAACTGTCAGTCTTCCCATCATGCCTCTGCTCCCAGGAGTAACTGTCAGTCTTCCCACCATGTCTCTTGTCCCAGGAGTAACTTTTAGTCTTCCCATAATGCCTCTGCTCTCAGGAGTAACTATCAGTCTTCCCATAATGCCTCTGCTCCCAGGAGTAACTATCAGTCTTGCCATAATGCCTCTGCTCCCAGGAGTAACTATCAGTCTTCCCATCAATCCTCTGCTCCCAGGAGTAACTGTCAGTCTTCCCATCATTCCTCTGCTCCCAGGAGTAACTGTCAGTCTTCCCATCATTCCGCTGCTCCCAGGAGTAACTGTCATTCTTCCCATCATGCCTCTGCTCCCAGGAGTAACTGTCAGTCTTCCCACCATGTCTCTTGTCCCAGGAGTAACTGTCATTCTTCCCATCATACCTCTGCTCCCAGGAGTAACTTTTAGTCTTCCCATAATGCCTCTGCTCCCAGGAGTAACTATCAGTCTTCCCATAATGCCTCTGCTCCCAGGAGTAACTATCAGTCTTCCCATAATGCCTCTGCTCCCAGGATTAACTATCAGTCTTCCCATCAATCCTCTGCTCCCAGGAGTAACTGTCAGTCTTCCCATCATTCCTCTGCTCCCAGGAGTAACTGTCAGTCTTCCCATCATGTCTCTGCTCCCAGGAGTAACTGTCAGTCTTCCTATCATGCCTCTGCTCCCAGGAGTAACTGTCAGTCTTTCCATCATGTCTCTGCTCCCATGAGTAACTGTCAGTCTTCCCATCATGCCTCTGCTCCCAGGAGTAACTGTCAGTCTTCCCACCATGTCTCTTGTCCCAGGAGTAACTGTCATTCTTCCCATCATGCCTCTGCTCCCAGGAGTAGCTTTTAGTCTTCTCATAATGCCTCTGCTCCCAGGAGTAACTATCACTCTTCCCATAATGCCCCTGCTCCCAGGAGTAACTATCAGTCTTCCCATAATGCCTCTGCTCCCAGGATTAACTATCAGTCTTCCCATCATGTCTCTGCTCCCATGAGTAACTGTCAGTCTTCCCATCATTCATCTGCTCCCAGGAGTAACTGTCAGTCTTCCCATCATGTCTCTGCTCCCATGAGTAACTGTCAGTCTTCCCATCATGCCTCTGCTCCCAGGAGTAACTGTCAGTCTTCCCATCATTTCTCTTGTCCCAGGAGTAACTGTCATTCTTCCCATCATGCCTCTGCTCCCAGGAGTAACAGTGAGTCTTCCCATCATGCCTCTTGTCCCAGGAGTAACTGTTATTCTTCCCATCATTCCGCTGCTCCCAGGAGTAACTGTCAGTCTTCCCATCATGCCTCTTGTCCCAGGAGTAACTGTCATTCTTCCCATCATTCCTCTGCTCCCAGGAGTAACTGTCAGTCTTCCCATCATTCCTCTGCTCCCAGGAGTAACTGTCAGTCATCCCATCATTTCTCTTGTCCCAGGAGTAACTGTCATTCTTCCCATCATGCCTCTGCTCCCAGGAGTAACTGTCATTCTTCCCATCATGCCTATGCTCCGAGGAGTAACAGTCAGTCTTCCCATCATGCCTCTTGTCCCAGGAGTAACTGTCATTCTTCCCATCATTCCGCTGCTCCCAGGAGTAACAGTCAGTCTTCCCATCATGCCTCTTGTCCCAGGAGTAACTGTTATTCTTCCCATCATTCCGCTGCTCCCAGGAGTAACAGAATGATGGGAAGAATAACAGTTACTCCT
>BLSH010363979.1:287245-297951 GCA_018402905.1 Glandirana rugosa | reverse complement strand
TCCTTACTACCCTTCTTACTGTCAATGAGGACCCTGTTCTCCGTACTACCCTTCTGACTGTCAATGATTCCGCTGCTCCCAGGAGTAACTGTCAGTCTTCCCATCATGCCTCTTGTCCCAGGAGTAACTGTCATTCTTCCCATCATTCCTCTGCTCCCAGGAGTAACTGTCAGTCTTCTCATCATGTCTCTGCTCCCATGAGTAACTGTCAGTCTTCCCATCATTCCTCTGCTCCCAGGAGTAACTGTCAGTCTTCCCATCATTTCTCTTGTCCCAGGAGTAACTGTCATTCTTCCCATCATCCCTATGCTCCCAGGAGTAACAGTCAGTCTTCCCATCATGCCTCTTGTCCCAGGAGTAACTGTTATTCTTCCCATCATTCCGCTGCTCCCAGGAGTAACTGTCATTCTTCCCATCATGCCTCTTGTCCCAGGAGTAACTGTCATTCTTCCCATCATTCCTCTGCTCCCAGGAGTAACTGTCAGTCTTCCCATCATGTCTCTGCTCCCATGAGTAACTGTCAGTCTTCCCATCATTCCTCTGCTCCCAGGAGTAACTGTCAGTCTTCCCATCATTTCTCTTGTCCCAGGAGTAACTGTCATTCTTCCCATCATCCCTATGCTCCCAGGAGTAACTGTCAGTCTTCCCATCATGCCTCTTGTCCCAGGAGTAACTGTCATTCTTCCCATCATTCCTCTGCTCCCAGGAGTAACTGTCAGTCTTCCCATCATGTCTCTGCTCCCATGAGTAACTGTCAGTCATCATTTCTCTTGTCCCAGGAGTAACTGTCATTCTTCCCATCATGCCTCTGCTCCCAGGAGTAACTGTCATTCTTCCCATCATGCCTATGCTCCCAGGAGTAACTGTCAGTCTTCCCATCATGCCTCTTGTCCAAGATGTAACTGTCATTCTTCCCTTCATTCCTCTGCTCCCAGGGGGGAGCAGAGGAATGCTTCCCATAATGCCAGGGAGTTTAGATTGTAACTGTCAGTTTTGCAATGCCTCATGTCATGGGAATGGGACATAGGGTTGCCACCTTATCCCTTTAAAACCGAACACATACTAATTACACAGGTTCTGTGGCTGATTAAGGTGGTAATTAAACTCACTTGGTGCCTTATCTGCATTAAATTAGCCTCAGAACCTGTGTAATTCATATGTGTTCGGGTTTAAAGGGATGAGGTGGCAACTCTAGTGGGACATGAAGTTCCACAACAGCTGGAGGGTAGTAGTTGCCCACCCCTGCTATGTATAAACTCCACTGAGGGTTTGCACCACCTTTATCCCTTTCTAATCTCCTACAGGAACTGCAAGCGAATCTATTCCTCGATAGACATAATTCTATATGAGACAGGTTGTGGATTTCCAATGAATTACGGCCCCCAGACTCCCACAGAGCCGCCCCCCATCTAATGTTCTCCACATCAGAGGACTTGCAGGAAGATGATTATCTGTGAAGGTGACATGGTCCCCCCTCCATCCAGTCCACACAGAGTGGCTGGGACCCCCTTCTCTCATAATAAGAAGATATTATTATCATTATTATTATTACCTCCTCCTCACTGGACACTCACTCTTCTGCCTCATACCACCTCCAGAAGAACTCATGAGTTAAAACCTAAACCCCCCTCCTTCCACTTATACTGGTCTACAACAAAATGGCCGCCGAGCCTCCTGTGCTGAGGACATTTCTATCTCGTACACTAAAGAGGCTCGCCCTCTAGTGGTAGATCTCTAGACTAAACGTCTATGTCGCTGATGCTGGGCGTCACTATGGTAACCAGGAAACGTGGAACGCACTCAGCGGAAGTGCGGGGACCACAGGGCGGAATTAAAGGCACCAATTTTTTTTTTTTTTTAAAGAAAAGTCAGCAGATACAAAATTACAAATATTGATATAATATTAATATTGTAGTGGCTGACTTAAAAATCTGGTACGTAGCAGTCCCTGGAGCCCTCCAGCCCATTCTGCATGCCCCCGGTGCCCCCATCTCGGATTTGGGAGCGGACTGTGATTTCCCGAGGGGTCAAAGCTGGCTCCCCACTGCATATGTGTGAGATGATCACTCAGTGCTGTGTGATGTGTCGCAGGCGGAGACCTCCTCCCCTCCCAGCTCCTGTGATGGAAATGGTGGAAAATGGGGTTCCCATCCGTCTGTTTTTGGCGGATCAGAGCGGATTGGATGTCAGCGGTAGGGTTGCCACATCATCCCTTTAATCCAGGACACATATGAATTACACAGGTTGTTGTTCTGAGGCTAATTTAATGCAGATAAGGCACCAAGTGAGTTTAATTACCACTTAATTAGCCACAGAACTTGTGTAATTAATATGCGTCCTGGAATAAAGGGATGATGTGGCAACCCTAATCAGCGGACATGTCACCGCTGACATCCGTCGCTGCATAGAGAACAATGGAGCGTCCGTTCGGGTCTGCCTGAATAACTGAAAGAGCCCTTAGGGTTGCCACCTGTCCGGGTTTCACCCAGACAGCTCAGGTTTGGAATGATGCATCCAGGTTTCAGACTGAAACCCAGAAACATTATTCACACAGGACTATGACTTCCCCGCAGGATTGCTGGCTGCAGTTGTCTAAGCTGGAAATGTCTGTTACACTCTCTCACACACTGCCCACAGCCAGCGCTAACAATCCCCCCACACACACACAGGAGAGGAGAGGGGGCTCGATCTGGTCCTCTTCCTCCCGCTCCTACCTCTCTGTGTCTGCCCACACTCCAATCCCCGGCGCTGTGCCTCAGAAAACGAAAGCCTCAGATACATCTGGATGAAAGGTGCTGACTGCCAAGGGGTGAGTGGGCTCACCACCCATCCCTGTCTGTGACTGAAGTCTCCCCCCCTCCCCTGTTCTCTCTTCTGCCTCTGAGTGAGTACACTAAGGTAAATCAGGGTTCTCAGAGCACCCTTACATCAGTTCCCCTTTACACCAGAGGCTTCAGTGTTCCCCCTTATCAGAGTCCCCGCCGTACATCAGGGTTCTCAGTGTTCCACCTTAAGTCCCAGTTCCCAGAGTTGTCCCTTACATCAGAGTCTGCAGAGTCCCACCTCACCATGTAAGGGAATTTTGCAAGTTCAGATGTAAAAGGGGAACTATGTGGACTCTGATGTAAAGGGGAACTCTGTGGACTTTGATGTAAAGCAGACTCTGATGTAAAGGGGAACTCTGTGGACTCTGATGTAAAGGGGAACCCTTCTGATTAACTTCATATGATTAGAAATGTTATTCGGGTTTGACTAGAAGAAAAGGTGGCAACCGTAGGTTTTATGTACACTGAGCGCCGTGCCTCATGATGTCAGGAAATGGCCATAGCGCATGTGTGGACCCGACTTGACACCGCAAAGTGTATGTGCGCTGAAGACCGCTGAATGGCATTCGTCCAGCTTCGGCACTGCTCATGCACAGTTTAGAGTCGGCCAATATATATATTTTTTTTTTACGGGCAGCCGTCTATAACAAACATTTATGGCCGCAATTTACAGATGGTTAGCAACCCTGGTACCAGGAGGCTGGAGGAGTATTAATGGAACTTTCACTTTGGAGTGAAGGCCCACTTTGAGGGAGGTTTCCATGCTGCAATGGGCAACACCCCAGTCTCTTCCCCTCTGCCCACTTCCCCCTCCCCCATCATATATATCAGGTTTGTCTTGTATGTGGCTGTCGATGGTGAGGAGGTTCCATCAGCAGGCCGATCCTGAATTACATTCTGTAATTATGATGGCAGAGGGCGGGAAGGACTGGTGTCATCAGTAAAGAAAATACTGGATGATATATGGCAAATGCGCGGCAAGGAACCAACCCAAAAATTGTTTGCAGAATAAAACCCTTAAAGCTTCCCAACCACACTGTAGGCAAAATATGTCCTTGGAAGTGGAATATCAGGGTTATGCCTGCAGCAATATGCCATAACCCCGGTATTTTTTTTTTCAGCCAACAATTTTCTAACCAATAAAAGTGATCCAAGTGGGGGATTCGCCACTGGGTCACTTTTAGAAGCAGCAGGAGGGGTCGCCCCTCCCCCCGCTTCCCGGTGGTTCTTGGGCTTACCTGGATGACCGGTAGCCCGAGAACTGATCCATGCGTTGTGGTGGCGTTGTGGTGGCTGGTAAGATAGATGCGCAGAGGAGAGATGGCCTCCGCTAATCTCTGTGGTCTAGGAGGAACGGAGCGACATCATGATGTCGCTTCCAGTTCTGGCCCAATGTAAACAAGGCCTTTTTTTTTTTGTTAAGCACTATATCAATTTTGATCTAATGCTTTACATTGCAGAGGAGAGATTTGTGGTCTTATTGACCCCAGATCTCTCCATAAAGAGGACCTATCACTGCTTATTTCTATTACAATGGATGTTTACATAAAATTGATCAAAAGAAAAAGGGAAAGTGTAAAAATGAAAAACAATGTAATAAAATAAATAATAAGAAAATAATGAAAGTGCCCCGCGCAGTGGTGAATGCATACGTAGGTCACGCTCACATGTGTAAACGGTGTTCGCACCACACGTTAGGAATCGCTGCAAATGTCAGAGCGAGAGAAATAATTCTAGCACTAGATCTCCTCTAACTCTAAACGGGTAGACTGTACAAATTTTTAAAGCGTTGTCTATGGAGATTTGTAAGTACCGTAGTTTGCTGCCATTCTACAAGCGTGCCGATTTTAAAGCATGATATGTTGGGTATCTATTTACTTGGCGTGACATCATCTGGGCAGCACATTGAACACATTTTATAAGTGGTCAGAAATGTGTAAATAACTCATGAAAGAATAAAGTTACGTTAAAACCAAGCACACCATTGTTTTTCTTGTGAAATTCCCAATAAGTTTGATGTGTCACATGACCCTCTTCATATTGAAAAAACAAAAGTCGGATTCAAAATGGCCGACTTCAAAATGGCCGCCATGGTCACCACCCATCTTGAAAAGTTTCCCCCCTCACATATACAAATGTGCCACAAACAGGAAGTTGATATCACCAACCATTCCCATTTTATTAAGGTGTATCCATATAAATGGCCCACCCTGTATATATACATAATGTTTGGGATTATAAGTAATTTTCTAGCACAAAAACGCAGTTTTTTTACATACAAGAGATAAGTGTCAGAATTGGCCCGGTTGGCAAGTGGTTAATTTTGTTTCCCCTCGTTCCTCCCTGTATATGTCAGGATTTTTTTAAGTCCTGTAGTTACTAAGCATTAAAATGTTTTTTTCTTTTTTTAAATCACGCTGCAGCTGTTACTGGACAGACTGCTCCCCCTATTCCATCCATCTCTACTATGTTACTCTTGGACCTTTTTTGGCTTTAAATTGAGAGAAAGGAGCCTTGCCATTGGCTGAACGGCCAGGCCATGTTTGGGCTCGTAGGGATTGATGAAGAGATGGCCTTGATGGAGAAGGCATGCTCATATCATACATGGACACATGCAGTGCTGCCCAAATGCTGCCCGCCTGTTCGGTTGATTACAAGGGACTGGTGTTTGGTCTAAAAGTTCAGAAAAGATCTGAGGGTACTATGACAGTTATGGATGGAGTAAAGGAATGTTTGCAGTATCAAATATTAGGGGGTGTCCTTTGTGCAATGCATCAATTGTCCATTTGTATCATGTTATATCATTAGCACCAATTGGTAGCTCATTTATAGTCAGGATTGCAGGTGAGCCTTCACCTCTCCATATACACCATCATCACCACTGTTCTAGGAAAATTTCCTTTCCCATTCCCATTTTGGATCCTTATGAAATCTTGACAAAGGATGTAGTTGAACACCTGTGGTGTGCATCCTTCCACACCAGATCTCTCCTTTTCCCTCAGTCCCATTGGTAGCTCATGTATTTGTCAGGATTGCATGCAGGTGAGCCTACACCACTCCATGTACACCACACCCACCACAGTTCTAGAAAAACCTCCTTGCCCATTCCTATTACTTTCTGTACTTTTGATGAAGTCTTGACATATGATGAAACGCATCAACATTTACACAAATCACTTCTTCTTCTGACCCAGATGAAAGTGTGTGTATGTGGGGGGGGTGAACACCTGTGGCGTGCAATGCTCCACTCCAGATCTCTCCCTTCCCCCTTAGTCCATATGTAACCCCCATTATGTTATGTAATAAGCACCCATTGGTAGCCCAAGTACTGTCAGGATTGCAGGTGGGCCTACACCTCTCTATATACACCATCACACCAAAACTACCTTTCCCATTCCAATTACTTTCTGTACACTGATGAAGTCTTGACAAAGGACGAAATGCATTGACTTTTACAAAAAAAAACCATCTTCTTTCCCATATGGAAGGGGGAATGTTTGAACACCTGTGGGGTGCAACATTCCACTCCAGATCTCTCCTTTCCCCTTAGTCCGTTTGTAACACGTAATGTCATAAGCCCATGTATTTGCAGTATCAAATATTGGGGGTGTCCTTTATGTAATGCAACGATTGTCCATTTGTATCATGTTTGTATCATGTTATCATGTCATCAACACCAATTGGTAGCCCAAGTATTGTCAGGATTGCAGGTGAGCCTACGCTGCTTCATATACACCATCCCCACCACAGTTCTAGAAAAATATCCTTGGCCATTCCTATTAATTTCTGTACACTGATGAAGTCTTGACATAGGACAAAACTCGTCAACATTTGCATGAATCTCTTATTCTCACCCATGTGAGGGGGGGCGATTGAACACCTGTGGCATGCAATGCCCTACTCCAGATCTCTCCCTTCCCACTTAGCCCATTCGTAACCCATGTTATGTTTTGTAATAAGCACCCATTGGTAGCCCAAGTATTGTCAAGATTGCAGGTGAGCCCACAGCTCTCCATATACACCAGCACACCAAAACTTCCTTTCACATTCAATTACTTTCTGCACACTGATGAAGTATTGACAAAGGATGAAATGCGTCGACTTCTACTCTAATCCCATCTTCGTCCCCATGTGGAAAGGGGGGATGATTGAAGACCTATGGCAGGCAATGTTCCACTCCAGACCCCCCCCCCCCCCTTAAGCCTCTTGCACATGGGGTCATGCAGGTGTAGTGCATCCCTCCTAGTGTTTTGGTGTGCCCAGGAGGAGGGACAGGCAGCCCCATCAAAGTCTGAAGGATGGAGATTAATGCTGTAGTGAGTGGGCCCAGTGTGATCAAAGACAATGGTCCCTGCTTCTAGACGGCCCAAGCAAGGGGCCCTAGAATGGGAATAAAATATTGGGAATATTACAGAAGGGGAAAGAATGGCGGGACCCCTGGGGTCAATAAAATAACCATTACAGGTGTCCATGCCAGATATCATTTGTACAAATTTGAAATTAAGATGGCCTATCAAAGGCGTGTCAGCCATCCATGCTTTAATATCAATGTTACCCAACACAATATATTGACTATATGATCACTTGGAATACTCTGCTTGCATGACAGGGTGTATGCATAAAACAAATTTAGACAGCTATTCATCCTGCACAGGTCAAAGGTTATTTTCTCATAAAGTATTGAGTGAATCAAGAAGATACAGCATTATGGCCAGTAGATGGAGCTAATGATCATAGGAAATATTTATTTATTCTTTCTATTTATTTATTTATCTATTGGTTGAACTGGAAGACCTGTGTCTTTTTTTCAACCTAGCTATGTAACTATGATCATCAGCTCCATCTATTGGCCATAATATGGTATTTCCGCAAACCACTCTGTTCTAAGCATGAATAAATAACATTTGACCTGGACAGGAAATAGCCCGAGAACATTCAATATTGGAAATGTTCCAGCAGTTTCACAGGATGAAAGTGCCTTTTTCTTTTTTTTGTTTACACCCCTATGACCACACTGAGGAATATTTTCCCTTTTAATAGATTCCACCACCTAGAGTGCATCGAATAGTCTTTATCTGATGATGGCAGTTTGCATTCCAACAACTGGTAATCTATAAATCTTTTCCTCAGTTGGGTTATACTGGTGTGCAGATATGGAACAGACTCTGTTGTGTTATATGGAATACATGTATAGGGCACCTGCTATTGATTTGTAAATGTGTTTTTAATACTTTATTGCATCTCTCATTTAGCCTATAGAATGCTATGTGTTTTTACATAGTTAGCCTAATAGGATGTTTTTCTGCCTCCTTGTAATGTCTTCCATGATCTCCCAAACCTTTCTTTTCCCTCTCACTTATGGTAATTTGCAATAAGCAGCGTGTTAGTTGTGGTCATGTGCACTGCTCTGCGCACACTACACATCCCATAGACCATCACGGGAGCAAGAGAGATTGGCTATGGTCCTACATACAGCGGGGCCATGGAGAATGAACGTAGCCACCCTCTAACAAGAAGTCAGATCACAACAATGACCTGCCTCCTTTCTACTTATTACTAAAGGCTCATTCACACTAGCTGATGACAGGCAGTAAATCCTGCGATTTTTACCACTCCTCAACAGCTCCCCCTTAAGCTGCAGAGGCAGCAGCCATGGGTGTACACATGGCGCAGCCACAAAGGAAATACAACTCATGCAAGCAGTTGCAGTGAGCTAAAGCAAGCTTGAAGGTTTTAAAGAAGGCAGTGAGGATGCAATACAATGCCTTTGCAGTGCCTGTCAAATGCTATCTAAAGAGTGATCCAAACACAGATCGTTATTCAGACACCTAAGCAATTGTGAACGAGCCTTTACAGCCCTCCTGCCTTTAGCAGCCAGTCAGAGTCCTTCTCCTATGCACCACAGTACTGTATGCACATATTCTCTGCTGGCTGATTGGCTCCCAGTATGCCGCTCACACTTTGGCAGAGAGTGGGCCCTGGCAAAGCACCAAAGCATCCTGCAAGAATGAGTGTGTATCTGTAGCACCGCAGTTGGAAAAGACTGTTCTGGATACTTTAAATAAACACAGGTGGGCGCAAACACCTAGTGCATTACCACCACCAAATTTTATTTCATAAAAACTGCCATAAACTTACTCACATGAGAAAAACATACAACCATGAGGAAATACAAGCACATTAAATTTCAACTCCAGCTCAGTCGGTGCCCACATTGCTTTGGTTGGAAAGCTGTCGTGTTTCAGGGCACAATCCCCTTTCTTAGAGCACTGAGGAAGGGGGCCCATCCCCTGAAACGTGTCAACTTTCCCATCACAGCAATTTGGGCACCACCTGAGCTGGAGTTTAGATTTGATGTGCTTGTATCTTCTCATATTTGTTTTTGGCAATTTTTACTAAAAGAAATTTGGTGGTGGTAATGCACTAGCCGCTTGTTTCCTATGTTTCTTTACAGTATTGCTTGGAGTTTCACCGCTTGAGGAGGGCAGTAGACATGTGCAGAATGAAAAACAATAATTTAGTTTAATTTCAGATAGATTTGTTTTGTTGCTAATTTTGTTTTGTTGATTAGTTTCCGAATTAGTTTAGTTTTGTTTATTCATTTTCTAACGAATTCCAAAATTTCGGAACGATAAGAATTCAGATTTGTCGAAAAATGATGGACCGATTCAAATTCTGTGTGATGAATAGCTGGTTGTTAATGAGTGGGCCGGGAAGCCTGCCGCCACTTCCTTAACAGCCAATGAGCCCCCCCTGCCCCAAAGCACCCCCCATGTTGAGGGCATGTGGCCTGGTTTGGTTCAGGAGAGAGGGGCCGCTAGCTCGTTCCCCCCCCCCCTTTCCTGAGCTGCCAGGCTGCATTCTCGGATAAGGGTCTGGTATGGATTTTGGGGGGGATCCCATGGCATTTTTTTTTTTACATTTTAGTGTGGGGTTCCCCTTAACCACTTCAGCCCCGGAAGGATTTCCAGCTTTAGGACCGGAGCCCTTTTTGCGATTCGGCACTGCGTCGCTTTAACTGAAAAGTGTGCGACGTTGTACCCAAACGAAATTTGCGTCCTTTTTTTCCCACAAACAGAGCTTTCTTTTGGTGGTATTTGATCACCTCTGCGTCATTTCTGATCGCCGCTATAAACAAAAGAAGAGCGACAATTTTGCAAAAAAACCCAAATTTCTTACTTTTTGCTAGAATACAAATCAAAAAAAAAAAATATAAAAAAGCATTTTTTTTCACCGTTTTTGGCCGATTTATATTCTTCCTCATATTTGCGATAAAAAAATCGCAATTGCCGTTTATTGATTGGTTTGCGCAAAAGTGGTCGCGTTTACGGATGATGAGAATTCATTTTTGGGTTTTTTTTTTGTTTTTTTTTTACTAGTAATGGCGGCGATCTGCTATTTTTAGCGGTACTGCGATATTGCAGCGGACATGTCGGACTATTTTGACACTTTTTTGGGACCATTGGCATTTATACAGCGATCAGTGCTATAAAAATGCACTGATTACTGTGTAAATGTCATTGGCAGTGAAGGGGTTAACCTGCAGGGGGCGCTCTAAGGGTTAACTATGTTCCCTGGGCGTGTTCTAACTGTAGGGGGACTGCACTATCTGGGGAAGGGAAGTGGCCACAGCCTTCGTATACAGGAAGGCTGTGATCACAGCCCTTCCCCCTTCACACAGAGCGGAGGTCCGTGTTTACATACACGGACCTCCGTTCCTCCGCTCGGGGGGGCCATCGCGGGTAGCCGGCGGCAATCGAAGCCGCCGCACCCGCTCCCTGGCCCTCCCCGAACACAGTGAGCGCGTGGGCGTGCCTCCGGCGGCGCGCGTGCGCTCACTAAGCTCGATCCCGCAGCCGCCGTCGTATGACGGCGTTTTGC
>BLSH010363979.1:257071-279680 GCA_018402905.1 Glandirana rugosa | reverse complement strand
ACGGCGCGTTTCAAGCACACACGGTTAAAACTAGGGCACATTAAATCCCACCCGATCGTCCTTAGATCTATCTCCAAGATACCGGTTTAATTTATCATTCCCCCTGTCCCCCGTAGGAACGGCACAGGGAAACACCTCTCCCTAAAATAATCTCGACTAAGACCGACGTTACTATAACCGCATACCCCGACGTATGTAACACAACTACTCTACCTCCTTCCCCGGATGTTTCGACTTAAATACATCCTGATCCAAGTCGGTAGTTTTTGACTGTAATAGTTTGCGGAAAAGCCGCAGATCGCTCTAATACCGCATAAGCAACCCACAAAAACTGAAACCAAAATCCTTTCCAAAATCATTGCAAGAAGGCTTGCAACAATTATGCCGACTCTGATACACCCAGCACAAGCGGGCTTCACAATGGGTCGCTCCGCGACCTCCAACATCTGCAAAGTTTTGGCGGTGTTGGAACTCGCGAAGTCAAAAACACCCAACGAATACGCCATAATCTCGCTAGACGCCGAAAAGGCGTTTGATAATGTCAGTTTTTGATGGCTGAACCTAGTCCTACATAAATTCAGCTTTGTAGGCCCCTTCCTCCATCTCATCAACACAATGTATGCAGCCCCATACGCCAATATCATTGCAGCCAGAATCAGCTCTAATAAAATCCCTCTCCACAAAGGGACACGGCAAGGATGCCCCCTGTCCCCCTTACTATTTAATTTGGCCATAGAACCTCTATCTAGATTCCTGCTAGCCCACCCTAAATTACACGGGATCAAAATTGGCACACACGAACTTTGCGCGGCATTATTCGCAGATGACATCTTATTATTTTCGGCCAACCCCCAAAGCGACATCCCACTGATACAAGAAATTTTCACCAACTTCAGGTCGTGTGCAGGCCTTAAAATAAACTTTAATAAAAGTGAAATACTTCCACTCTTCCACGCAAGGACACCCCAATGGGCACTTAATTCGGCTTTCCATGTTACAAACTCCCATATCACTTACCTGGGCATAAAAATTGGAAAATCCCCCTCCTCTATGTATAACCTAAATATCCCCACTGTCATTACACAAATTATAGGTGAGCTTCACAATTAAACCAACCTCCCACTTTCTCTATTGGGAAGAAGCCATCTTTTCAAGATGGTTAGCTTCCCCAAACTCCTCTATCCCTTACAAACCATCCCCCTTCTCATGTGCCACAAGGACATTCAGATAATAAATAAGGCCCTTTCTTCCTTCCTATGGCGGAAGAAATGCCCACGAATAGCTCTAACCAAACTATTCCTTCCTAGTCACCTGGGAGGCTCCAACCTTCCCAATATACGTACTTACAATTTGGCGTGCCTCCTCAGAGTGGGTTTGGACTGGCTAGCGGAAACCTCCAGATACTCGAACTATGACCTAGAATCCCAGATGGTTTATCCCCACTGTCTAGATGCTCTTCTCCACTGTCAACTGCGGGATCTACCTCCTGTTCTGAAACAAAATCTACTCATCAGAGACACTAACATTGCATGGAGGGAAATCAGGACCAAAATGGGCCTCCCTGCAACCATCTCTTGCTCCCTATCATTCAGGGGTCATCCCAAAAGCCCCTTATCTGCTCTACAAAACACAATAGCCTTCTGGTCTTGCCAAGGCCTGCAGACATATGCGCAACTATTTGACCCTATCACTGGGAAAGTCCTCCCCTTTTCTCAAGTCCAAGCATCATTTAATCTCCCGAAAACCCACTTTCTCCCCTTTCAACAAGCCACAAGTTTTGCTGCCGGCCTCTACCCAAACAAGCTGAAGCGCTTTAAACCTACCTTCATCGACAACCTGCTCCTGTCCAGAACGTTAAAAATCGGAGATATCCATAAGTCGCTATCAATTAACCTCTGGAGACCACGTGCCCAAGAACCACCTTCACCTTGGTCTAATGTATTCCAAGAGCAAGCTGTTACCGATTTTGCACTACAAGGCTACAACACTATAAGGACCTTTATAAAAAACGAATTCTGGAGAGAACAACAACTGAAGATTCTTCACCGAGCATATATGCCCTGCTCAACGGGCAGATCTTCTCCTCTTGGTCTGCTCTTGGTGCTCTGCTTATTAACCATTGCTAAAGCACAGATTTTGGGACTGCCCTGCTGTCACCACCTTCTGGTCACATGTGGAAACTCTAGCTAATGGAGTCTTGGGTTATTCCCCCTGTAAAGATCCACTCCCACTAATCTTTGGATTCATGGACAATCCCTCTCCAGAAACGCAAAACAGAAACACAATTGTTCTCCACAAACATAGACACTGGCTCACCTATTGCTTTATGTTGGCAAGAAGGGTCATCCTTCAACAATGGACTTCAAAATCTCCTCCTACCGTAACAATGGTAAAATCACACCTCCTGGGACTCTACCAGAAAGAATTATTGGACTGCTCACTAAATGGGAGCGATAGGAACAAATTCAATAGAATTTGGGAAGCCTTCATCAATCAATCCCACATCAGGCCTCCATCCTTCCCAGGGTTGATTTCCTGACCTCTTGAATAATGCTTGGAATGTCATACTGTAACGGACATTTTACGCCCTTCTCTTACTACCCCTACTATCCATTACTACTCCCTCGGCTCTAGCTAGCCACTGATTAGACTGGATGTAACCCTCCCCAAACAGACTAAGTCACTTCGCACTGTCCAGCATCTAAAAACATTGGCAGATAAATAAGCTATAACTAAGCAATAACTGAAGATGTGCTTCTGAATGTTATCTTTGGATCCTTTTATATCCTCCATAGTGGTCACCCCCCCCCCATTCCCATTTCCCCATCCCCCCCTCTCATTTCCCCTCCTTCCTTCCCTCATTCCTCCCCCCCCACCATGGTACTGCCCAGCCCTTGCCTATGTCATGGTTATCTGTGTTTTATGTTAACTCTCACTTGGATCTATTGCCATTTTACTGTGTTAAAATTCTTGTATTGACACTTATTTTGCACAGGTGATTTGATCAGTTTCACTGCCTTATTAATTACCACAGCCGATTACTTTGAGGGAAATCCTGAAAACATGACCTGTTGGTGGGCCTTGAGGACTGAAGTTGAGGAACACTGCCCTAGGTGACATCACTCCCGCCCTATACCCATGGGGTCCTGGAACTTGTCCTCCAGCCCCGTGAGTATCTTCAGCAGCCGTGATTTGCTATCATCAGCGGGACCGGGACACCTGTGCAGAATTTGCATTTGGCCAGATATGTACTGTGGGTTCTAACATTTTTGCATATACTGCCCACTAGATGGCACTTTTCTCTTTCTATGCACACACACACACACACACAGTCGCACTGCAAAGAATCACATGCAATTCGGACAGGAATCGCATCGCATTCCTGTTCAAATGGCATTCGATTCTTTGCAGTGTGCGATTTGTACCAATATTTTTTGTATTGACACAAATCGCACTGCAAAGTATGGGCACTCAGTATCGGCAAGAACTTGACCGAAAGTATCGGTGAAAAACTATTATCGGTGCAACTCTAGATGTGACAGATGTGCAGCTTTCTTCGTCTGAGCCCAGAACCCGAGAAAAATGAATGGATCCCACTGAGTCAGCAACCGTGGTTGGTGAGTGGGTTAGGAGACTGGCCGGTGTGGTATCCATTGTACAGTATGTATTTACCCTTGCTGGTGTACCCATATGCTAAAGTTCAGACCAGTGGCGGCTGGTGCTCCATTTTGGGGGGGCAGCCTCCGGCTCTAATCGCGTGCTTCAAAAAAAAACCACATTGAATCCATTCATCCGGTGCGCAATATGGACGGGCCAGACGCATGGATTAGGGGGGCGGCGTCCCTGCGCCCCATATGGACGGGCCGATACTGGTTCAGACACTTTCTGGTAGTGTCGAAGCCAGGGCCAGGACAAGGGGTGGACAGGAGGGACAGCTGCCCTAGGCACAGTAGAGTAGGGGGGCAGAGAAAAGACACAGGGCAAAAAAACCCAATCTACGGCATGCATTAAAAGTGAGGGAGGGGGCACTGTTCCGCATCCTTGCCCTGGGCGCTAGGCGAACCTGTCCCGGTACTGTTTGAAGCTTGTCCACCCCATTAGGCTCATACATGTTTCAGTTGGCTCTTTACTGTTATGGGCTGCCTTACTGGCCAATAGGAATGCATAGATGGCAGGGGGAGGCTCAACAGTACGAGGAGCATTGCCAGTCACAAGGGCCTGGCCTTCAGGTGGGACAACAAGGCTTGGAGGGTTTGAACTATTTTTACATTTTTATGGTGTCTGGGGCCCTATAGAGAGGAAATGTTACCTCACTTCCTGTCTCTCTGATTGAAACGGCTATAAAGACATTAATAACCTGAGGGAGGGTCAAAAGAAGTTTTGGCTGGGGCCATTTGGGTGTATTTGTCCTATTTTTCAGCATCCATACTAGACCCCAATATGCACCAACCTGAACTCAACTTCCCCCTCCTGACACAAGAAGATCTTGCCCCCTGTGGGAATGGAGATGTGACACAAAGAAGGATTTTTTTGTGAATCCTTTCTCGCAGTCAGAGCACCAGTATGGCTTCTCCCCAGTATGGACTTTTTCATGGGTCCTCAGGTATGACTTTTTGGAAAAACATTTCCCGCACTCCGGACATGAATAAGGCTTCTCCCCTCTGTGAATTTTTTCATGAGTCACAAGATTCGATCTAACGGCAAAACACTTCCCACACTCCAAACACAAATATGGCTTTACCCCGGTGTGACTCCTCTCGTGCATGATAAGTTGAGCTTTCTGAGAAAAACATTTCCCGCACTCTGAGCAGGAATGCGGCTTCTCGCCAGTGTGGATTTTTATATGAGTGTTAAGAGACGATTTACAGGAAAAACACTTCCCACATTCAGTACACGAATACGGCTTCTCCCCTGTGTGGATTTTTCCATGTACGATAAATGACGACTTGTGTGAAAAGCACTTCCCGCACACATTGCATGAAAATGGTTTCTCCCCCGTGTGCACTTTTTTATGGGCGACAAGAGATAATTTGTGCGAAAAACTTTTCCCGCATTCGATACACGAGTACGGCTTCTCTCCCGTGTGAACTTTTTCGTGGTTGATCAGGGTCGTTTTCTGGGCAAAACACTTCCCGCACTCCAAACATGAAAACGGCTTTTCCCCGGTGTGGGTCTTCATGTGTACATTCAGATTTCTTCTATGGAAAAAGCTTCTCTCACATTCTGAACATGAAAAAGGCCTCTCGCCGGAGTGAGTTCTTTGATGCTTAGTGAGAATACATCTTTCAGTAAAACGCTTCCCGCACTCCAAACAGGGATATGGCTTCTCTCCGGTGTGCGTTCTCTGGTGTCTAGTAAATTGCTGTTTTTCGAAATAACATTTCCCGCACTCTGCACAGGGATAGATCTTCTGCCTTTTGTGATTTTTCCGGTGTGAAGTGAGGTCCACCCTCCGTATAAAACATTCGCCGCACTCAGAACATGGGAAGGTCTTACCCTGTTTGCGGCCTATGTGATGTGTTCTATGAGGCGCGGGACTCCTGCCATGAATAAGCAATAACCTTTCACTGGGAAGTACCAGAGGGACAGCTGAAGTCACAGTGTCTTCTTTTGAAGGATAAGATGTTGCCTCATTATTATCTTCTAATTTACCGTTTGAAGGGATCACGGTGCAATTCTCTTGGTTAGTACTGCCGTGTCTTCCCTCTGGATTAAATAAAAACATTTAAAGACATGAAATATGAACAGAGCATATCCCTCCATAGAGTGTACTTGTCTCAAAGCAGAGCACTAAGTGTCATTTCTGTCTGCTGCCTCCTTATTCTGATATCTGCATAAATCACTTCTGACAAGTTTTACTGACACCAAGAGAAAAAGGTGACAGAGGAGGGATCTCCATCACATAGCCTGTAATTGACAGCCTCAGCTCTGTTCCTGTGTGAAGGGGGAGGGGTGTGTGTCTAACCCTCCAGTCAGCTCTCAAAGCACTCCAGTAACTTCTGCCCCCTCCCCCCTCCTTTTTTCTGACAGCTCAGACAAGGTTTACAAACACTTTGAATGGATCTAGAGATGAGAATACTGCAGATACACAGGTACAACTTATGTAGGAGGATTTATATATCAGCCTCAGCTCTGTTCTTGTGTGCAGGGGGTGTGTCTCTTCCCTTCAATTAGCTCTCACTGAGCTCTGCAGGGTATAATTTCAGCTCCCTGATCCCTGCTTTCTGAAAGCTCAGACAAGCTTTATAAATTCTGAATGAATTTAGAGAAGAGAGGACTGTAGATAAACAGGCACAACTTGTGTAGGGGGATTTGTCATCGCCTGTGGATAATATCATGTACATAGTTTATCATTATCTATCTATCATTTATCTATTTACTCGGCATAACGTCATCTTTTATTATTTTACAAAACTGGGTATTATTATTAGTGCATTAAAAATTCATTAACCACTTCCCGTCCGGCCTATAACAAAATGACGGCCGGGCAGTGGTTTTGTTATCCTGACTGGACATCATATGACGTGATTCAGGATAACCCGCGAACGCGCGCCCATGGGGGCGCACATCGTGGCGATCGGTGGTGCGGTGTGTCAGTCCGATCCACAGCATTACCGATCTCGGTAAAGAGCTTCCATCGGAAGCTCTTTACCACGTGATCAGCCGTGACCAATCATGGCTGGTCACGGTGTAAACAGGAAGTGTTGTGTATCGGCTTTTCCTCTACTGCAGACGCAAGTTCAAATGCTCTCCTGATGGGGGGTCTGCACTGAATGTTTATCAGTGCAGCCCCCCCCATAGGATTGCCACCCAGGACCACCAGGAAGCCCACCAGGGAATGCCCACCCAGGGACCGCCAGGGAGACCACCAGGGAAGCCCACCCTGACCACCTGGGAACCCACCCTAGACCATTAGGTAAGGGGCACAATGCCCAACAGGGATAGCACTTAGTGCCAATCTTGGATGCCCCCCAGGACCACCAGGGAATGCCTCAAAAAAGTGCCATCTATCATTGTCGCCTATCAGTACCCACCAGTACCCACTAGTGCCACCTATCAGTGCCACATATCAGTGCCCAGTGCCACCTATCAGTGCCCATCAGTGCCCCCTATGAGTGCCCATCAGTGCCACCTATGAGTGCCCATCAGTGCTGCCTATGAGTGCCCATCATCAGTGCTACCTATCAGTGCCCGTCAGTGCTACTTATCAGTGCTGCCTATCAGTGCTGCAAATATGTGCCTCATCAGTGCCACCTCATCAGTACTGCCTCATCAGTGCCCGTCAGAGTAGCCTCATCAGTGCCCATCAGTGATGAAGAAAACGTACTTATTTACAAAGTTTTGTGACAGAAACAAAGAAAAACTTTTTTTTTTCTAAATTTTTGGTCATTTTTTATTTGTAGCGGAAAAAATAAAAACCCCAGAGGTGATCAAATACCACCAAAAGAAAGCACTATTAGTGGAAAACAAATGATAAAAATTTTGTTTGGGTACAACATTGCATGACCGTGCAATCGTCATTCAAAGTGTGACAGCGCTGAAATCTAAAAATTGGTATGGGCGGGAAGGGGGTAAGTGGCTGGTATTGAAGTGATTAACCACTTCAGATCCGCGCTATAGCCAAAGTACGGCTCCAGCGCGGATCTGAAATGCCCGGAGGACGTCCATGGACGTCCTCCACTGCGCATGCTCGTGCGTGCCCGTGTGCCGGGCGGACTTGATGTCCGCCCGAGACCCGCGATCGCTTTCAGGAGCCTCAGAACGGGGAACCGCCGTTGTAAACACGGCGGTCCCCCGTTCTTTGACAGGGGACATAACAGATCTACTGATCCCTGTCACTGGGATCAGTTAGATCTGTTATGTCCCGACCAGCCCTGCCCCCCCACAGTTAGAACACACCCAGGGAACATTTGTTAACCCCTTCACTGCCCCCTGCTGGTTAACCCCTTCAATACTAATGACATTTACACAGTAATCAGTGGACATTTAAATTTCTGATCGCTGTATAAATGTCATTGGTCCCAAAAATGTGTAAAAAATGTCCGACATGTCCGCCCCAATATCGCAGTCCCGATAAAAATCGCAGATCGCCGCCATTACTAGTAAAAAAAAAAAAATAATAAAAACGCCATAAATCAATTCCCAGTTTGTAGACGCGATAACTTTTGCGCAAACCAATCAATATACGCCGATTGCGATTTTTTTTTTACCAAAAATATGTAGAAGAATATAAATCGGCCAAAACTGATGAATACTTTTTTTAATGGATTTGTACTTTAGCAAAAAGTAAAAAATATTGTTTTTTTTTTGCAAAATTGTCGCTCATTTTTTGTTTATAGCGGCGATCAGAAATGACGCAGAGGGGATCAAATACCACCAAAAGAAAGCTCTATTTGTGGGAAAAAAAGGACGCAAATTTTATTTGGGTACAACGTCGCACGACCGCGCAATTGTCATTCAAAATGCGACAGCGCTGAAAGCCAAAAATTGGTCTGGGCAGGAGGGGGGTTTAAGTGCCTGGTAAGGAAGGGGTTAAAGTGTATTTTCTACAAAACAATCGCGTTTGAAAAATCACTGCGCAAATACAGTGTGACATAAAAAACTGCAACACCCACCATTTTATTCTTTAGGGGCTCTGCTTTTAAAAAATATAAAATATTTTGAAGTCATTTTCCAGCCAAAAAATACAGATTTTTCATGTATGAGAGAAAAGTCAGAAAAATGACTGGTGTTCAAGTGGTTAAATAAAACTTTTTTTTAAACCCAGTGATGTTATCACTGGATCTCTGTGCTCAGGGGAGGGCTGGCCCAGGGGGTAGGGTGGCAATTGCCCCCCAGGCCACCCTAACTTACATTTAAAATGGCCAATGGCTGCTGCCAGCTAACACTTTTTTTTTCTTGCGGAGGAAGGAAAGAGGGCCCAGGGGCGCAGCCACCAACTAACTGCATGGATCCTGCTAGGCCCATTGGGTGGGCATGGATGGTGAGCTGATTCGGTGGTTCAATGGGCCACTTGACTGGACTTGCCCCCCAGGCCTATGGCTGCCAGCCCTCCCCTGTCTGTGCTTCACTATGCAGTGCATGCAGATCTTATTTTCAATATACACCTCTTCCCTGGGTCGGCTGATAGCCTCCCACGGCTTTCAATATCATTTCTACGCTGACGATACCCAAATCTACCTCTCCACCCCCCAACTCACCCCATCAGTCGCCTCACGTATCACTAGCTTATTAACAGACATATCTGCCTGGATGTCCCACCACTTTCTTAAACTCAACTTGTCCAAAACAGAACTCATAATATTTCCTCCCCCACGTTCCAGTTCCCCCGACTTCTCTGTCAAGAGCAATGGCACGGGGCGTGGCTTGCGCGCGCTAGCTGATGGCCGCATAAGCAGAGAGCTCTCGGCTGAACCGCAGATAAATCGACCCACGGAGCAGACATTGGAACGGCTCAAAAAGCACCTAAGGATGTCCTCTAATCATCCTACGACCGCACAGCGCAAAAGAAAAGAGGAACGCCGGCCCCAGAAAGTGACAGATTTCTTCATTAGGCCGGCACCAGACAACATGGAGAAGCAATATGGCGCGGATGGCGCGGCCTCACAGAGACCAGAGGCCTACACAGATCTCCCTGATGCTGACGCGGAAGGGGCACAGGAGCAAGAGACACCTTCTTCCCCTCTTCAATCACCGGCCTCAAGCCCGCTGTCACACAGCCCTGCCAAGGCAAGAATGAGACTAGACTCTCCACCTCGCACAGCCACAGTGAGTACTGATCCCCAGGCCTGGGGCCCTGACTTCAATGCACAATCCCCCATAGCTTCCTTTCCCACAACAGGCCAGCCAGTCATGGATACTACCATGAAGGAAATGCTAGTCTCCCTGCAATCCTCCTTAATGTCCAGCTTAGCTCCTCTCATAAACAAAGTTACCTCAGACATCCAACACATGGGAGATAGAGTATCTTACATGGAAGGGAAAATGTCTGAATGTACCCACACCCTTAATGATCTAGTGGATGCCCATGAAGAGCAAAAGGAGGAAAACACATGGATTAAATCTAAATTAGCAAATTTAGAAGATCGCAGCCGCCGCAACAACCTGAAGCTGAGGGGGGTCCCAGAGTCAGTTGGGCCCTCAGATCTGAACAGATATGCAACTGATCTATTTAACATCCTCTTACCAGGCATCCCCCCTATTGAATTAAATATTGACCGCATACACAGAATCCCCAAGCCAGCTCATCTAGCAGACAGTGTACCCAGAGATGTGCTGATGCGGATCCACTTTTATTCAACAAAGGAACAGATCATAGCTAAAGCCAGGTCACTTCACAACTTTCCACACCCATTTGATAAGCTGCAGATCTACTCTGACCTGTCGCAGCATACACTACAACTGAGGAGGCAATTAAAAACTGTCACCAAAGCACTCGCAAACCACAAGTTGACCTACAAATGGCGCTATCCGGTGACAATAATGTTAACCTATAATGGGTCCAAATTTGGGATCAGCTCCATGGAACATGGCCTGAAATTACTGCATACTTGGGGGATAATTCCGGAACAACCGGACCCTAGATCAGACCCCAGACCCAATATACATCTGGGCCCCAGGGAAAAACCCCACAGAGACGTCCGCAAACAACAAAATGAATGACGTCTTGCTCCATACACGGCAAATCCAACGCACTCCGGTCCGGTCACAAGTACCTTACCGTTACAGTTGAACTGATTTAGACAGCGATCCGCAAAAACTCATCGCTGCTGTTACCCTACGAACCACTTGGTTCTTGTTCTTGTGTTCTGTTTTGTTCTCTTTCTCTCCTTGCTCTTTCTGACTTTTTGTTTTGCCAGTGAAACTCCCTCCAGCAATTGTCCGAACAACAACAGATAATCAGAACAACTCAGCAGAGGAAACTACAGGACTGCACTTCTCACTACAACCACTGGAGGTCACCCTTTCCCACAAATAAAGCTAAGCTACCAACAAATTGTAAGTAACAATTCAATTTTGCTTCACCTATCACCAACACCATGCCCATATCCTTTCTAACTTTAAATGTCAATGGGTTAAACCACCCAGCGAAACGATCATCTCTCTGGAAGACAGCTCTCAGACACAACGCAGATATTATCTGTATACAGGAGACTCACTTTATCAAGGAATCTCATCCCACATGTAAACACCATCAATTTCCTCATATATTTGAAGCATCCTATTCCAAAAAACAAAGAGGGATCCTAATAGCCATCAGAGACACAGTCCAATTCCAAGCACACCAGACTATTTGCGACCCCGATGGGCGTTATCTACTCCTGACATGCACAGTGAACTCAGTCCTCCTAACTTTGGTTTCTCTGTATGCACCCAATCAGAGACAAATTGCCTTCATAAAAAAGGTCATCAAAAAAGCCAAGAACCTCAACCACGGCAACATTATAATCTGTGGAGACTTTAACTCAGTTCCAGATAATCGCTTGGACTCTACCAACCACACTAGAAGACATTCAGCTCCACTAGACCATCTCCTAACCAGCAATGACTTGTATGACGCATGGCGCTGCTGCCACACATCAGAAGTGGACTACACGTATCTATCACCCAGGCATAATACCTACTCTCGCATAGATCTTTTTGCTACTGACAAATGGATTTTACAAAATGTACTTTAAATTGACATACACACTGCCACATGGTCCGATCATGCTCCAGTCACAATGACACTCCTAGACCAAAATCCCCTGGCAAAGCCAATGTTATGGCGAGCTGGTAATTCTATCCTGCAAAATGAAGAATACAAACAAATACTCCAGAAACATATACTGGAATTCTTACATTTAAATTCAGATAAGGAAACGGACCCGGTGTCAGTGTGGAACGCCCATAAGGCGGTACTAAGGGGGCTGTTTATCCAACTTGGGGCTAGACAGAAAAAGAAAAAAGCGTCCCTCATAGATAAACTAACAAAAGAAATCTCCAAGCTAGAAGCCGAAAACAAAACCTCCCCCCTCCCCAAAACTACAATCAAAAATTTTTTCCCTGCGACTTGACCTGCGATCCGTACTAATGGACGGATATATCAAGTCGCACTGGAAACTAAAAGCTAAACTATTCACCACTGGAAACAAGGCGGGGAAAACTCTAGCAAATTACCTCAAGGGAAAAAGAACAAAATCTAAAATAACTCACCTATACCACCCCCACTCCCTAGAATTACTGAAAAAACCCCAGGCAATCGCAGATGCCTTTAGTCAATATTATAAAGACTTATACAACTTGAACATGGACACAGCCACACACCAACCATCCACATACGAAATTCAAGATTTCCTTAGCCAAATTCACCACCCATCATTAACCCAAGACCAACTTGCACAATTGAATGAACCATTCACTCAGGCCGAAATTAGGCATATAATCACTAACCTACTAAATGCCAAGTCACCAGGTCCGGATGGATATACTGGCGAATACTATAAGCAATACATAGACATCCTAGCCCCACATCTTTGTACAGCGCTCAATACTATAGCTTCAAGAGCTACATTCCCCCCGGAAATGCTTGAGGCGATAATAGTTACACTTCCAAAACCCGGTAAAGAACCCACATCCCCAAAAAACTTCCGCCCAATCTCACTCCTCAATATTGATTCCAAAATATATGCAAAATTAATAGCCAACAGGATAGCAAAATACCTCCCGAACCTCATACATAACGACCAATCAGGCTTTACACAAGGACGCCAATCCTCAGATGCCACCAGGCGACTAGTCAACATACTACATCACGCTACCTCCACTAGAACGCCTTCTCTGCTTCTGTCACTAGATGAAGAGAAGGCGTTTGATAGAGTAAACTGGACATATTTGGCCCAAGTACTAAAAAAGTTTGGATTCCAGGGAAAAATACTAGAAGCAATTCTTGCACTTTACTCCTCACCATCAGCTAAAGTATATACATCTGACGCTCTATCAGTGCCCTTCCAAATAACCAACGGGACCAGGCAGGGTTGTCCTTTATCACCTCTAATCTTCAATCTAGTCATGGAACCACTTGCAGAACATATTAGAACTAACCACAACATTACAGGTCTAAAGCTAGCAGCAAGAGAACACAAAATCAGTTTATTTGCTGATGATGTTATACTCATCATAAGCAACCCTGCCTCTTCCCTGCCAGAAGCCCAAAAACTCCTAGAACAATTTGGCATGATCTCTTACTACAAGGTAAATGAAACTAAATCTCTAATTCTAGATCTGAATCTAGATATCATCACTAGACTATACCTCCAACAAACAACACCTTATGAATGGGCTCAAGAGAAGATACCATATTTAGGAATCCAAATAACCAAATCTCTGAAAACATTATTCCAAGCTAACTATGTCCCACTAAAACAACAACTACAGAACAACCTTATCAACCTATCTAAATATGAATTATCCTGGATAGGCAGACTAGCCGCCTTTAAAATGATGCATCTTCCCCAACTCCTCTACCTCTTCAGATCACTCCAAATCCCCATTCCACAAACGTATTTTAGGGCACTACAATCTCTCATATCTTCCTATATTTGGATGGGCAAGAAACCAAGGAGAGCCCATAAAATACTGATCAAAACTAGACTAACGGGAGGTGCAGGATATGTGGACATCTGTGACTATTACTACGCTGCAGTACTCACCAATTTGAGGGAATGGTTCCGACCAAACCCCGCTTCATCTTGGGGAAAAATCGAGGCATCCTATTTCGACGATCATTCCCTGTCCACTTGGCTACTGAGCACATCCTTGGGAGCTAAAATCCCAACGTCAGTCCCCCCGACTATGGCGGTCTCAGTACAAACCTGGAAAAAAGATGACCCAACAACACTACCAACAACCAGATGCAATATCTGTACCCATTCCTATTCAGACCCTCCAACATCTAATTCCATCACTTCCCCTAAAACCCTGGATAGAACATGGCATCACCAAACTAGGAGATATAGTAGAAAATGGTAAACTCAAACCCTTTCACGTTTTGCAAACCAATTACTCCCTACCACATAAGGAGACCTTCACTTACCTTAGGATTAAAAATGCAATAGCCAATATCCCTAATCCAACTATCAGAATCCCTCACCCCCTCTGGGCCTTTCTCAACCATGTAAACCATAACAATAAAGGCATCTCATTATTCTATAATGCTCTACAACAGAAAAATTCAATGAGCAAACACGCCCACCTTATAGAATGGGAAAAAGCTTTCAACTCTACATACACAGAACGCCAATGGCAATCCGCACTCAAACACACATACTCAGCCACTAGGAGCACATCCCTATGGGAACTAACAATCAAAATTACCCAAAGGTGGTATCTTACACCAGAGAGAATATCCAAATTCTCCCCCACATATCCAAACCACTGCTGGAGAAAATGCGGTAGGGAGGGAAGCCTACTACATATCCTGTGGAACTGTCCACTCCTATCACAATATTGGGATGACACCTTCCACCTGATCTCACAAATCATTGACATACCAGTCACGCCATCACCACAACTGGCGCTCTTATCTCTGGGTATTGAATCCTACCCCCCATCAACCGGAGTGAGAGTACCTCCACCAAATCTAAATGGGACCTCTGGACAACCTGGTACAAAAACGTATTTTGAATGGAACCCACAGTTAATAACCTCGAATGCAGAAATATCTCATTAACAAACTTTATGCCCCCACAAGGGCAATACCTTGGATGCCCCCATCCGGTCGCTCATGATCCCTAAAGGGGAGACCGGGTGGTCTGGAGGCGTCGGAGGAAATCTACAAGAGGCTGAAGCAAACTCAATCACATAACACTAACCATAGAAACCAAAAGGTCCTAAACTCCCACACCACTAAACTTCTTCCCTAATCCAGAGGCTGAAGAAATAGACAAAGTCGCACATACCAATGCCAGAATCCTAGTCACTACTTGAGAACAGAAACTCTTCATGGTACATATACATATAGCATATATGGAACAATATTCTAGGCTATCATCATCCTACGATTCTTTACTTCCGAAATTACCAACTCCTAACCCGACACCCACCACTGGCTTTTGTATTTCATTTGTACTTCACTTGTACTTCGTTTATATCTCAGTTATATCTCATTTGCATTCATATGTACTCTGTAAAGTATCTAATACTGAACCTACATTTACAATATGTTAAAATCACTACTGTAATATGTAAATCTTCAATAAAAACTATTGAGACAAAAAAAAGAGCAATGGCACAACCATCCACCCATCCCCACATGTCAGGGTGCTTGGTGTTATCCTGGACTCTGAACTCTCCTTTTGGCCCCACATCCAATCACTTTCTAAGGTTTGCCGCCTCAATCTCCACAACATCTCTAAAATACGTCCCTTCCTAACCAATGAAACCACAAAGCTCCTGATTCACTCCCTGGTCATCTCTCGTCTCGACTACTGCAACTCCCTCCTCACTGGTCTACCTTTAAATAGACTATCCCCTCTCCAGTCCATCATGAATGCCGCTGCCAGACTCATCCACCTTACAAACCGCTCAACGTCTGCCACCTCCCTCTGCCAATTCCTCCATTGGCTGCCGCTCGCCCAACGAATTAAATTTAAAGTACTAACAATCAGCTACAAAGCCATCCACAACTCTGCTCCCAGCTACATCACCAACCTTGTCTCAAAATACCAACCTAACCGTCCTCTTCGCTCCTCCCAAGACCTCCTGCTCTCCAGCTCCCTCATCACCTCCTCTCATACTCGCCTCCAAGACTTCTCCCGAGCCTCTCCCATCCTCTGGAACTCCCTACCCCAATCGGTCAGAATGTCCCCAAATCTATCCACCTTCAAGCGATCCCTGAAAACTTTTCTCTTCAGGGAAGCCTATCCTGCCACCACCTAATAACTACACTCCTTTTTTCTCAATCAGCTCACCCCCCGCAGTTTACTGCCCTTTTGTATCATTTATCCCTCCCTCCTAGATTGTAAGCTCTAACTAGCAGGGTCCTCTGATTCCTCCTGTATTGAATTGTATTGTAATTGTACTGTCTGCCCTAATATTGTAAAGTGCTGCGCAAACTGTCAGCGCTATATAAATCCTGTATAATAATAATAATAATAATAATGGATTGAAGGGACTATTACACTAATACTCACCTGTGCTGATCTCTGGAGGGATTTCCTTTTTAACGGACTCATCACCCTCCCCATACAGTTCTTCCTCCTTCATTTCCACTTTAACAACAATCACATTTTCACCCTGCCAAAAAGAAAACAATGCAAAAGATAAATCCAGAGATCTGGGAATAAACACAGTCTTGTGTGCTGGAACAATCTCAGAGTTTTGCATGGTTAGAGCTTATGATGGACACCGAGAACTGACGGTCTTGTTACATGATAGGTAGGTACAATTTACCTCCTCTTGGAGCATCTGGACCACTTTTTAGGGATATCACCCAATTTTTAAAATATCTTTGGAGTCTTTTTATGAAGTCAATAACTTGATGGGCTTCCGGACGCACCACACTCGTCAGACTCGGGTAGCGAGAATCCGTTGTTTTCACAAATGATCAAGGTAAGCAAGATCTGGGACATGATAATACCTTTCAATGACCAATGCACTGTACTGCAGACTGGCAGCTCCTACAGGCACAGAGATGTACCTGTACGTTGCTGGCCTCATCCAGGTACAGGGTGCATGAGCGCGCCCCTGCCTGCGGACTTCCGCTTTGAATAGACACAGCGAGATTGTGGCAGAAGGTCCCAGCCAATGATTCATGGTTGGGACCTGCTGATCGGCTGTGTCCAATCATAGCACAGAGCCCTGTGTTGACAGTCAACACAGAGCTCTGTACAGAGGGAATGATCTCTTTGTTTCTTCTCCTTGCAAAACAGGGAGAAGAAACAAAGAGATCTTTGTTAAAAAGCACACAACACACACATTACACATTGTTGGGCACACAGTTAACCCCCTAGATTGCCCCTAGATTTTAACCCCTTTCCAGTCAGTGTCATTGGTACAGTGACAGTGTATAGTATTACATAGCTCCCAACCTGTCCCTGCCTTTGAGGGACTGTCCCTAAATTGGAACAAAGTCCCTCTGTCCCTCGTTCCTCCTCATTTGTCCCTCAGTTTGGTATGATCTATATAGTTGTATATAAAATGTACTATTTATCTTTTTATGTGTCTAAATTGCTGCATTTATAAATGTCAAAAGCCAATATAAAGGAATAGTAGAGATTAAAAAAAGCATGTGTGGGTTTAAAGGAGTTGTAAAGGCAGAAGGCTTTTTTGTCTTAAAGCATACTATGCCTTAACCACTTGCCGACCCCCGACCCCCGACAAGGTGGCTCGTTACCGCGATAACTAGTATTGTGAGCGCGCGCGTGCCCCCGGAGGCACGCTCGCACGCTCACTGTGTCTGGGGGGGGGGGGGGGGCAGGGAGCGGGTAGAGCGGACTCGATTGCCGCCGGCTACCCGTGATGGCTCCCCCACAGTGAGAGAACAGAGGTCCATGTATGTAAACACGGATCTCCATTCTCATAGAGGGGGAAGGGCTGTGATCACAGGCTTCCTGTATATGGAAGCCGCGATCACTTCCCTCCCCCTGCCAGCCCTGCCCCCATACAGTTAGAACACACTGAGGGAACACAGTTAACCCTTAGAGTGCCCCCTCCAGGTTAACCCCTTCACTGCCAATGGCATTTATACAGTAATCAGTGCATTTTTATACCACTGATCGCTGTATAAATGCCAATAGTCCCAAAAAAGTGTCAAAATGGTCCGACATGTCCGCCCCAATATCACAGTACCGCTAAAAAACACAGATCACCGCCATTACTAGTAAAGAATAAAAAAAAAATAAAAACCCCAGAAATTAATTCTCATCATCCATAAACGTAGCAACTTTTGCACAAACCAATCACTAAACACCGATTGCAATTTTTTTAACCAAAAATATGAGGAAGAATATAAATCGGCCAAAACCGATGAAAAAAAATGTTTTTTTATAATTGTTTTTGGATTTGTATTTTAGCAAAAAGAAATATTGATTTTTTTGCAAAATTGTTGCTCTTTTTTTATTTATAGCGGCGATCAGAAATGACGCAGAGGTGATCAAATACCACCAAAAGGAAGCTCTATTTGTGGGAAAAAAGGACACAGATTTTGTTTGGGTACAACAAAAGCGACGCAGTGCCGAATCGCAAAAAGTGCTCTGGTCCTAAAGTGTGAAATCCTTCTGGGGCTGAAGTGGTTAAGATAAAAAATCTTCTGTGAGCAGCAGCCCCCTCAGTCCCCCTAATACTTACTTGAGCACCACCTCTGTCCAGCGATGTCCACAAGTGTCTCAGATATCTGAGATTCTCGTTCCTGATTGGCTGAGACACAGCAGCGGCGCCATTGGCTCACGCTGCTGTCAATCAAAGTCAGTTAGGCAATCAAGGGAGAGGGGGGCGGGGCTCTGTGTATGAATGCACACACAGAGCTGTTACTCAGGTGACACAGCAAGTTGCTTGCTGTGGGGGAACTTAACAGGAGAGAAGTGCCAGGAGAATAGAAGAGGTACCCGAGAAGAGGAGGAATTGCAACAAATCCACTGCAACAGAACAGGTAAGTATGACATGTTTGTTATCTTTATAGGGAAAAAAATGAGATTTTACAATCACTTTAACTAATTTTTAACTTTTTTTTTGTAAAACTCTCCTTTAGCCTTGGTTCACATTACAGTAGTGCGATCACAGATATCGCAGGTGATTCCCACCCGCACCGCAGGTGCTGATCGCATGCGATTTCTGAGCAATGCGAGTACTCGCATTGGATTCACACAAAAAAGGATGCACAAACTTGTTTTTCCCTGCACTGAAATCGGATCGCATGGATGTTCTCACCCATGCGATCCGATTCCTGTACGAATCCACAGTTCGCACTGTGATCTTTGAACCAATCAGGGGGTGTCATTAACATTGTACTGACACCCGCAGCGGTTTGCAGAGGGCAGTGTGAACTGCCTGCGGGAGAGATGCGATGCGGGAATCGACGCTGGAATAGCGCTGGTTCCCGCATCGCACCAGTGTGAACCTAGGCTCAAGGGGGCATGGCAGGGGATATGTCCTACATACTTTTGCTAATAGGTATCCCTTGTTCCCATCGCAAAGAGGTGGGAGGTATGGTATTATCACTGATCACTGTATGTCACTGGTGATATCAGTGTCAGTTCCCACCCAAAGTCAGTTAGGGTCAGATTGTCCACCATCACAATCCTGCTATAAGTCGCTGATCACCACCATTACTAGTATAAAAATAAATAAATAAATAAAAATACCAGTATATACAGCACAGTTTGTAGATGCTATAGCTTTCTCGTACACCAATCAATATACACTAATTGGGATTTTTTTTTTACCAAAGACATGAAGCAGAATACATTTTAGTCTAAATTTATTAAGACATTTATTTTTTTAATTTTTTATTGGATATGTTTTAATAAAAAAAAATAGTGGTGATCAAATAACAGCAAAAAAATTCCAGTATATACACCATAGTTTGTAGACGCTATTACTTTCACACAAACCAATCAATGTATGTGTATTGGTATTTTTTTTTTACCAAAGACATGTAGCAGCATTTTGGTCTAAATTTATGAAGAAATGTAATTATTTTTTTTTATTGGATGTTTTATAACAGAAAGTAGAAAATGTTGTTTTGTTTTTTTTTAAGAATTTTCTGTCTTTTTTCGTTATAAATAATAAAAAATAGAAAAAACAGTGGTGATCAAATACCACCAAACGAAAGCTCTATTTGTGTGAAAAAACTGATATAAATTTCATTTGGGCACATCATTGTATGACCGCGCAATTGTAAGTTAAATTAGCACAGTTCTGAATAGCAAAAAATGGCCTGGTCACGAAGGGGGTGGAACCTTCCAGAGGTCAATTGGTTAAGGGAAATGTCCCCAATGGGACACAGATGGTGGGGAAAAAAAGCTGACAGGGGTTTCAACTCCTTTACTCTTCCCCAAACTAAAAAACAAATTGTTGGCTTTAGATAGATTTTAGGACACTCCAACTGCGTTCCAACTACCTGATGACCTTGAGGGATTTTGTGATCTTCCTGTGCGGAACCCTGAGAACTCAGTGGACTGGGACATCTCGCTGGTGGGTTTTGGTTACTGGGTTCACCTTTAAGAAATTGACATATATTCACATAAGTCTTACAATAAAATATTCCCCAAGGCTGTAGTTTGCACAATAAGACACAATACAATACATTCACATCATGAAGCAATGAGAAGTAACAAATGAAATAATAAAAAAACTGATTGGGACTCAAAGTGTATTTGCCAACTGGCTGTGTTTTCCATGTGTCCCCTGCTGCAATGCCTTCCCCTCTAGCCCAAAACTGTTTCACTCTTTGATGGAGTGTATAAGCGTTACCACCTCTGTTTTTATATATGGTGACCTCTGTGATGTACAGTATATTTTATAGACCTGATGAAGGGAGTCCCTTGGAACCTCAAAATGCATTGGACATTCCTATCAAACGAGACGACAAATAAAATTGTTCTGGACCTACATTTCTGGATTGGCACTCTCTTACCTAATCCTGTCACCACAGTACATTCACTGTAGGTGGGCGGCAGCTGCAGGCCAAGCAATATACTGGTACATCGCTCAACATTGGTGCTCCAACAACGTGATAATGTGACACCGCAAATCACAATGCTCAGTATCAGCCCACTTTGAGCAGGAGGGGTATCATGTGATCGCTATGGCCAATCATAGCGATCACATGATTACATGTATGCAAAACTGTCACAAATGGCTTTAATTCATGACAGCTTGCTTACTAGTGTGATGCTGTGATTGGCCCACAGCTATCACATGGTATCTAGGCCAATCACAGCACGCTGTGCCATGTGATTATCCAATAACAGCATCACAATAGTAAGCAAACTGTCATAATTGAAAGCCATTTATGACAGTTAAAACTATTGCTTATAACAGTGATCATTACTGTGCTCCACCTCTCCCCCTGATAACCACCCAACCACAAAGCTAGCAAAGGGATGGCTGCTTTGACAGATGCCACTTTTGTCCATCTCCGAGGACTTGCCTGAGACAAGTTGTCAGGGAAGAATTACGAGAGGATTTGGCAAATATGCCAACATCCAATACGGTTTTGATAATTTGTGCATTGCGCATTAGCGAACGGCACGCTATGGCAAATTTGCATGTGTGACGGCGCATTGCCATAGGCAAAGCACGCTAAATGGCAGTATCCACTGGCCTATATAAGGACAGCAGCTCCTCTCACAAATTTCTGGATTGTAGTCAGCCTTCCTGTGTTCCTGAGCCCTTGTGCATTTACCCTTGGATTTCCTGTTGTGACCCAGCTTGCCTCTGACCTGTCTGATCGCCTCTCCTGGCTTTGACCCCTGGCTTGTTATACAGACTCTGCTGCTGTCTACAGTTTATGACCCCAGCTTGCATTACGGACTTTGCTTTTTATTTCTGGCTTGCCTTCCTTCCTGTGTATGACCTCGGCTAGTTCCTGTTTCGCTATCTGCCTCTGCTCCTGACGGATCCACTGTGTTTGACATGTGGCCTGGCTTTCACTACTGCCAAGTACTACTGAGGTTCTCTAGAAACTCCTGCCCAGCTGTGTATCCTGCTGCATCCAGTATACATCAGGTGTCCCTCGGTCCTACTCTTCAGAACCTGTCTGGCAACCTGTGCTTCTTTGGGCACTACACCTTCTGTACCACCTTCAGGAGTGTACTGCACTTAGCTGCAAGGGGAGCCCTCTCTGCATCTTGGCCTCCAACCAGGTACGTGACAAGTATTTTGTAACTTCCGGTTCCAGCCTAATGTAAACAGGCTGTTACTTATGAAAGCATTAGGTCAAACTGATCTTGGTTTGATCTAATACTTTTAATGTCAGAGGAGAGATCTGGGGTCTGATAAAGCCTAGATCTCTCAGTAAAGAGTACTTGTCACTACCCATGCTATCACAAGGGATGTTGTTCAACAAAGTTGAGCAAAAAAAAAAAAATCTGAAGAGACAGAGTAAAAATAAAAAATATATACACTGTGTGCAGAATTATTAGGCAAATGAGTATTTTGACCACATCATCCTCTTTATGCATGTTGTCTTACTCCAAGCTGTATAGGCTTGAAAGCCTACTACCAATTAAGCATATTAGGTGATGTGCATCTCAGTAATGAGAAGGGGTGTGGTTTAATGACATCAACACCCTATATCAGGTGTGCATAATTATTAGGCAACTTCCTTTCCTTTGGCAAAATGGGTCAAAAGAAGGACTTGACAGGCTCTGAAAAGTCAAAAATAGTGAGATATCTTGCAGAGGGATGCAGCACTCTTAAAATTGCCAAGCTTCTGAAGCGTGATCATCGAACAACCAAGCGTTTCATTCAAAATAGCCAACAGGGTCCCAAGGCGCAAAATAACTGCCGGTGAACTGAGAAAAGTCAAGCGTACAGCTGCCAAGATGCCACTTGCCACCAGTTTTGCCATATTTCAGAGCTGCAACATCACTGGAGTGCCCAAAAGCACAAGGTGTGCAATACTCAG
>BLSH010363979.1:234112-244615 GCA_018402905.1 Glandirana rugosa | reverse complement strand
GGCGTCCTCTCCCCCCCCCCCTCCCCCCCGAAAGGTGCCAAATGTGACACCTGAGAGGGAGAGGAATCCAATCACCAGACGTTCCACTTTTGGGTGGAACTCCCCTTTAACATGTTAGGTATCTATTTACTTAGAGTAATATCATCTTTTATAGTTTACAAAAAAAGATTGGGTATTATTGTGTATTTGTGTGCACTAAAATTCATTAAAGTGTATTTTTTAAAATAAATTGTGTTTGAAATAATGAATGTGCAGATATTATTATTATTATGTGACATAAAACATTGCAACACCCACCATTTTATTCTCAAGGACCTCTGATAAACAAAAATATATAATGTTTGGCGGTTCTAAGTCATTTTCTAGCAAAAAAAAATGTAGGTTTTCACATACAGTATATGTGAGAAGTGTCAGAATTGGTCTGGGAGCCAAGTGGTAGAAGAATAGATTTAATGATTTATTAAAAGAGAAGTATGGGTTTGTGTTTTTTTCCCCAGTTATACTTACCTAGGTGAATTCTGTCCCCCGGCGTCTCTACACTGAGAACCGAGCCATCAAACACCGCCGATGGCTCGGTTCTCTCTACTTACCGAGCGGAGAGCTGCTGGCTGTCAATCAGCAAGCCCTCCACTCTGCTCCTCCATGCTCACTGGAGCGCTGAGCTGTGGAGGGGATCAGCTGTCTCAGTCTTTCAGCGGCTCGCTGAGAGGCTGGATTGGCTGTCGGTCCAGACACCTGGTGGATCCAGATTCTAAAGTCGAGATGATGCGGTGCCTGGTCCAACTGTGGAGACGTCAGCAGAGAGCAGACTTCAGTCTGCTCTCTGCAGAAAATGGGTCACCTGAGTGCAAAACGAATTGCACTCCTGTGATCCATAGGAGAAGAATGGCCAAACAAGCTTTGGCTGGACTTCTCCTTTAATGATTACAGAGCTGATGTTTTTAGATGTTTTTTTTTTTTTAACCTCACTTACTATCCCTCCTTTGGGTTCCTAAAACCTCCTGGCAGATGCCTTTGTTCTTATCAGTGTCACACTAATTATGAAGCTGCTACTGGTGTGAGTACCTGCGAGACCTGGGCTCACTGGTCTAATGTGTCCCTCTTCTTTGGCAGAGGAGGCAGGGTTCCATGCCAATAGTCCCTCCAGCTCTCCTTCCTCTTAATTCAGTAGAGCCTGCATCTTTGATTTGAGAACATCATAACACTCACTGCATTTAAGGATGTCTGCCACCCACTGTCACCCTGCCACTGATTTTTGCCACCTAATACCTGCCTGAGGAAGGGACAGTAACTGCTTCCTCTGCCCCAACTTTGTTGCCTTTTCTACAAGCCCTGGAGAGGAATTCTTCTACAACTGTTTCCGGCAGCCATGGTTGTTGGCTGCACTGCTGGCAGGAAGTGGGCCAGCATGCATTCCATTTGTAGTCCAGCTTCAACCTCATGGGTTGTGATAACATGCGTGGTAATGCAACACATGCTAAAGCATCATGCGTGCATTTATGCATTGCAGCCTCATTCATTTTGAATGAACCTGCCTTGAGGTGTGAGGCAGAGTGCGTCAGGAAAATAGTGCAGGGGAGTTTTTTCTTCTGTTGTGGAGCGTTGGCATATGTTGCCTTAACTCAACACATGTTAATTTACGACAAATGTGTGAAGTCGACCTTAAAGTGGTCTTAAGCCCTCACATATACACAAGGAAGTGAATATCCTCAGATGATGCACAGAGATGAAACAAATCCTTCTACGTAGGTTTTGCTTGCATAACTGATGTCTTCCCCTTTATATACTCTTTGGAAAGTGCAGATCATGTTAGAAATATTTCGTCCCCTTTTAGCTGTAGGTGTGGAGTCTGGGTTTACACTGTGTGAGAGCTTATAGGAGGAAAGGAAAACACCCCCTCCCCCCTCCACATAGGCAGAGGAACAAAGGAAGATGCATATCTGTAGTCTGAATAGACTAGCTCCCTGCTTATCTATCTCTAAGCTCTGCCCTTGGTACTAATTTTTAGCTACTGTTATCCCGTGTGTCGGAGAACTTGTCAGAAATGACACTGCTGATAACAGAGGAAGCACCAGTGAGAAACAGTACTCAGAGCTTTGGAGAGAGACAAGTAAACACTACAGATATATGTGCCTAGGTCAAATTTCATGAATGGGGTTTACAACCACTTTAAAGTGGGGATTGCCAATCATAGAATTGTAGCCATGGCCCTGACCCCTAGAGGCCTAATGGTGACCTTCAGAGTCAGGGATTGCTGACATCCATCTTCACAGTGTGGGTTACTAGGCATAGTGGGTGTAGTGCAGATAGAATATGTTAGGCACCAGTTACTTTGTGAATGCAAAAAGAGATGTATTGTCTCTTAACAGAACTGCGGAGAGAGGGTTTAGGGCCAGGACACTCTTAGGCAGATGCAAAAGCAATTGGCAGACTCCAAGACAAAAATAGGAATAGAAGAACAGCTATACAGTTCAAGGGCCTTAAAGCTGGATTGCAGTAAACTGTATCTATAGACTGCTGGGTCCCTGACTTGGCTCTTCAGCTAATCTGCTGAATCCTCTGCAAGTGTCACTCACAATATTGCACTGGGTCCCTGGCTTGACTCTCCTGAAGCTTTCCCAACTTCTTCACCGTCCCCGACTAGTGAAAAAGGTTGCTCTGCTACTTCTTCAGTCTCCACAGAACCTGGCCCCTGATAACAGGAGAGATTGTCCCTTGCTGGCGACTGTGTCCCCTTTACCTCTGACTCTTGTTCTCGCTTGCCTCTGGCACCAGGAGTGGTCGTCCCTTATGGCAACTGCTTCTCCCTGGCATCAATCAGGTAGAACATCTTCAACAATCAGGCTCCCCTCGCGCTGAGCCTCTACACACGTGTCTAGGCCTCAAGCTTCAGGCCTAACCTTCAGCTGCTGCTACACATACATGAAATGTATACATTTGCATACATCCTGAAAAGACTCTGATCACCTGACTCCTCCCCCTTAAATAGATTATCCCAGAATGCAAAGTAGCTACTCTGATTGGCTGAGAAACTATGTCTATTCATAACCTGAACTCATGTGATCTTGTCCTTCTAATGCCCAAGGCAGTGGTGCCACCTATTGACAGACAAGAGAGATTCACCAGATTCAGGCTTAGGGGAAAAGGCAGGGAATCCCCTACCAATTAGCCAGGCTAGTTACCACCTAACACAACAAAATTTGTTAGCAGCTCTGTTTAGGACCAGGGTGCTGCAGAATCATAGAATGTTTTTTCTGTGTACTGCTAAATCGTAGGATACACTAACTTACCTGTGCTAATCTCTAAAGGAATGTCCTCCTCCTTACATGGATCATCTCTCACATATGGTTCTTCTTCCTTTTTAACATCAGTTTTATCATTCATTATAATTTCCTCCTGCATAATACAACACAATGCAACTTATAAAGAAAAGAAGGTGCTTGTGCAACACTTGGTCTTGTATGCTAGAACAGTCTTAAAGGTCTGCAAGTTAAGAACCTAAAGTGTATGTAAACACAAGAACAGAAAAGTAATATATTTCAGCTTACTATCTGCTGCATGCATTTTCACCCCCCCCCTTTACCTCCATCTGATGATCCTGCCCCCAAAATACTTCTCATCCTAGGTTAAAAACATTCACTTACTGTGTTGTACCTATGGAGGAAGAGTGTTGTCACCCCAGGAAAGGAAGTGTATCAAGACAATAGAACTCCTCCCCCGATTCGCTGTAACATGGGGTAGATTTTCTGTAGCTCACAGTCAGAAAACTGGCAGCAATGTAACTGACAAAAACGCAGCTTAGGATTCCAGGTACCCGTCACTCCCAAGATTTCTGGTAGGATCAAAAACTGGCAGCAATGTAACTGATAAGAATGCAACTCAAGATTCCAGGTACCCATCACTCCCAAGATTTCTGGTAGGATCAACAGGTATGTTTGGCACTTTTTGAACAAATATAACAAAACACTTTTGATTGAACATTTAACCACTTACCTACCACACTATAGTGAAAGATGGCTACAGCTCAGCTCTCCAGTTCTGGGAGGGCATCCATGGACATCCCCCAGTACTGTGCCTTCCGCTTACCACTTGGGGCATGCATCAGGCATGCTCTGTGACCACTATGTCCTATGTAATACTCCATATTCCCATCGCACACGTTCCTGGATATGTTCTCAAGGATTTGGGTGCTGCAGCAACAGCCAGCTGGAAACTGGTTTAGAGAGTCACAATGGAGACATTTGCCAGCACACCATGGATCGACAAGGTAGTGTCCAAAATTGTTTTTTATTGCATGATCACATCACAGTGAAGTGCCTATAGATAAAACTGATCACAGATCGTGGCAAAGGGCCAATCACAGCTGGTCATGTGTAAAAAAACTTGAAGATCAACAGCATTCATTTCTTTACACGCTGTCTCTGTGTGAGGAAAGGAGAGCCATTAACTGGCAAGGCTGATAGGGCACAGTGAGTACATTGGGGACTCTGCATTACAAGTGCCCTGCAAATGCATTCGCTGTAGATCTGAGGGGAAGATCTGAAATAAGGGGAATCTCTGCTGATTTTATCATCCAATCATGTGCAAGCAAAAATGCTGTTTTTTTATTTTCCTTGCATGCCCCCCATAGATCTACAGCGACTGCACTTCCAAGTGCATTTGCAGTACACTTCTAAGTGCACTTGTAGTGCAGAGTGGATTTGCCTTTAGTAAATTGTTTACAGTGATTATCAGTGCAGCCCCATCCCTGCAGATGAGTGCAGGTTATCAGTGCCAATCAGTGCAGCTTATTAGTGCTCATCAGTGCCGCCTCATCAGTGCCTATCTGTGCACATTGGTGCAGCCTCATCAGCGCACATCAGTGAGGAAGAAAAATTACTTATTTGCAAAATATTATAACAGAAACTAAGAAAAACTTTTATTTTGCAAATTTTCAGTTTTTTGTTTGTTTAGCAAAAAATAAAAAACCCACTGGTGATTAAATACCAAAAAAAAAAAGAGAAAGTTCTACCTGTCTCAAAAAACAATGATAAAAATGTCATACGGGTACAATGTTGCATGAGCGTGCAATTGTCATTCAAAGTGCAAAAATTGGCCTGGCAGGAAGGGGGTGAATGCATCTGGTGTTGAAGTGGTTAAATGACCAAAAGGATGCAAAAAGTTCATTGTCAGTAATTGCATACGCTTTAAAGCAGAGTTCCACCCAAAAGTGAAACTTCTGCTTTAAGCACTCCTTACCCCCTGACATGCAACATTTGGCATGTCATTTTTTTTGGGGAGGAGTGGGTACCTAGTTTTGACAGGTACCCAGCTCTCACTTCCTGTTTTCACTGCCTAGGCGACTCCTCCTCTCCCCCTCCCTCTCTGCAATCTTCTGGATCACATCACATATCCCAGAAGATTGCCTGGCCACTGAGAGAGCATAGCGTGACTCGTGCATGCGTAGTGCGCACCTGGTTGTGAAGCCGCAAACTGTTACAGCCTAGTGCCCACACTTGCAATGCCGGCACCACGAAGAGGTGAGGGAGAGGAGCGAGGCTTCAGGCAGTCACATCCCTGGACCGTGGGACAGGTGAGTGGCTGTTTATTAAAAGTCAGCAGCTACACTTTTTGTAGCTGCTGACTTTTAATAAACATAAAAACAACTGGAACAAATATAGGCAGAAAGGTTACAAACTATTGCTGAATGTGGAGGCATGAGCTTTGGAAAACAACAAACCAAAAACATTAAAAAATAAAATACTATTAAAGTGGATCTCCATGATTTTTCCACCCCCTGTGCCCCTAACATCCCTCAAAGTCTCAAACCACCTAATATCTACCTGATCCTCCTGAGGGATCTCCTGATCTTCCTGTGTGGAGTCCCAGGAATACAGAGGACGGGGACATCTCTCTGGGGGATTTCTGTTACTGGATCCATCTGTAGGAAACACACATATAGAGTCTAATTGGTGCAATGATATGTGCAAAGAGGGCAGATGGTGCTCCATTAGCTTCTCCCCGCAGCCACAACAGCCAAGGAAAGTGACAGTTCAAACAGGAAGTGACACAATACAAGCCATTTCTTGATTCTTTCTAGCTAGGAGAGATCAGTGAACAGGGTGCACGTTTTGGGGGTCTGTGGAAGCAATACAGAGGCTGTACAGCTACTGGATCGCTTCCATCTGAACGTCTGACAGTCGGGTTGTATACAGAAACCAGAGTGTGCGTAAAACTCGCCGCTGTTGTCAAAGTATGATATACGTCTAGGGCAGTAAAAGGATCAAAGTGTATAGAAACCCCAGCATAGAAGTGTCTTGCAGCCTACCAGTCTTTAGAAGTGGTGGCTGTACTTATTTTCTATTTTTCTGGATGTGTTTTCCTTTATTTTCAATGGGTGATCCTACCAGTAACATACTTCCTGCTCTAGGATGACTAGGATGTCACTCTGGAACAGGAAGTGTTTTATGAGCGTGGAAGGCCTCCCCCCTCTCCAGTACATGGGAGGGGGGTGTTCTGTAGGTCACACAGGTAACCCAACTTGGGATTTCAGTGGAGCAGAGTGTGACGGACCACTTGGCACTCTGTCTGAGTACTTCTGCCAACATACATCTTCCTCTGGAACCAGGTATTATAGCTGAGAATTGCATCCAATAACTAGACAACATTAGCTTAGGTGCAAACTGGAACTCTTCATTTTAAATTCACACAGAATATATAACACACAAGATCAGGTAAGAGCTTGATCACATCAGCCTAAACAATGCAAACTTTAAACAGAAATATTAGTACATCTAACAGTACTTATAATAAACAGCTAACATAAACACATAAATATCCCATAATAGTTTGGTAACGAGGTGAATTGGACACAATACTAGCAGACAGACAGAAACAATAGGTGACTCAATTAACAATGTGGATTCACAACTAGGATGCACACAATGGGGAATTATACAATGAGAGAAAGACACTTTAATAAACAAATTACACATAACAGCAGGAGACCCCATAATCAGGTTGTTTTGAGCTGATTATATTAATATTTATTCTGAGTCTCTGAGTCTAGGAGAGGGGTGAAGCAGTCATAGCTGGTTTGGGCACAGAGGCCCCAAATCTGCATCCAGGTCCTAGGTTCCCAGAATCTGTCTGTTTCAGGGAGACATGAACCGGAATCTGAACCAAAACCACTCCAAGGGTCCCCCGGGCACACACCTCCCAAGGAATAGAGCCCCCTCAAAAGCCAGGGCCCATAGTCAGTAGGCAAGAGGCTTCCTGCAGTCCCCTCCAAAAGCCCCTGTCCTGGTTGGATCTGTCACACAGAGAAACAGTGTTCTCAGTTTACTACAGGAAGTTAGAAGCTTACTGGATTTCTGTCAGGATCAATATTGATTTTGAATTAATTTACTAAAAAGATATAACAAGACATTTCCAATGGTATATTTAACAGTCTATAAGGGAGCAGATAAGGGTAATTGATTTCCAGGGTTTACATACACTTTAATCTTTAAGATGTAATGAATCTCAAAGAAAAAGGTAGAAATTAATATTGCTTACTTTCTGTCTGCAATGGACTGGGCTCTTCCCTTGCTCCCTTAAATAGAGAACTATTGGAACTATAGAACCAGAGAACAAAAACATTATCTAAACACATAGAATCTGTGAATGTATTTTTATTGTTTATTCCTCACCTGTGCTGATCCTCATAGGAACGTCCTCCTCTTTAATCCTGATATGTCCTTCTTCCACCTCTTCAGCTTTGACATTTCTTTGATTCTGTCCGGAGTCTGTAAATAAAGAGTGGGGATTGGAGTATGCAGCTCTCTGTGACTTGTCTGTTACAGACACAGCATAGAACAGGGTACAGATCGCTCCCAATTAACAAAGGGGATTGTGTGCCTTTAGCTAATTAGGGGCATCATCTGCTCCTTTATCTTTTTGCCGGTACCATTCTTTGTTAATTCCCTCCATTGTTGCTATGTCTTTATATCAGAGGATGTGTGTATCTCGATCCTCAATACTCTTCTCTCCTTAAGCCCCCATTCACACTGGTGCGGCTTTGAAATTGCGCTACTTCACCGTGTATTCAAAGCCACACAACAGTGCGATTTGCACTCCCGATTTCATTGCGGCTTGCGACTTCATACAACAGAAGTCTATGCAATTCGCAATGAAATTGGCAAAAAGTAGTGCAGGACCTTTTTTCAAAGTCGCAGCTATTTGAATGGTTCCATTGCCAACAATGGGGTGTGACTTGTTATGGGGGGGATGCAGAGAAAACACTGAAACGCCATTTTATCCTGGACTTCATTTTAAGATATCCCTTCTTCACTCTGTCTCTCAATGTCCCCCCCTTCCATTTCACATTTCATAGTTTGCATGTACAGGTAATCTCTAACTCCAATTACTGTACCAAGCACCACTAGTCATTAGTCTCACTATCAGTTATTACTTTTGTTTCTCTGTTAACTCAACCCCATAGCTCTAGGCGTGTCGAGATGTAGATTTCCTCTTTGCCCCAGGAGGGGTTTTGCTAATTATTATAATTGCCAACCTATAGTCTCATATTATTTGGAATATTATTAACTTTGTGTAATTGTTAACCTATAAGGTGATATACGTTGCAGAATATCATTAACTTTGTAACGCCCTTCATAGTAACTATAAATGTTTGGCTCAAAGAAATATAAGAGAGAATAATCTTGGCATACAACCTGTCTGTGTGTGTGTTTCTTATGCTAAGATTATTCTCATCTGGATCCTTAAAAGACATATCGGGTCGGCCCAAGCCAGTCAGGACAGCAGGCCTCGCTGACACCCCAACAAACTTTGGAGGTCCCACCGAGATTCGGAAGGTCATCTTCACATCTTCAGATACTCCCAGTAAGGTATATTTTTTTATTATTGCCTGCCGGAATTGTCTGAAGAGGCTGACCAAAATCCGAATAAAAGTGCTTTTTAGTATGTACGTGCCATGACCCACTTTTTTGAAGTGGATAGTACAGTACATTAAAAGGGTAAATTCTAGCCGGCTAGGGGGGTTATTTTTTTTTGTCTCCGGGAGGCACGTTTGTTCTGGGTAACATAGTCATAATAGTCCCCTTATTTTGTGTCTTGAAGGGACACCAGGTACTTCCGGGAAGTACATGTTTTGGTTCTGATTTTTCTTTCCGGGTAAAGAAGGTTGGATCGACCGCTGTGTCTAAATTTCTTTTTATTTGTGCTTCTCTTACTATCGTGATAAGTTAATTTGTTTGTATTGTAAAAGAGTCCAGGTGGTAAGTATGGACCAGTACCATTGTTATTTATCTCCTGTGTATTTCTTTGTGTGATACCCATGACATTCTTCGGTGTTCAATAAGATAAATGCTTTCCGAGTATAGGAGAGTTGTACTGCATTGAACACAGGATTTGAGATAAAATGCATGGAAAGATTTTTTCAGTGTCTAGTGTTTCACATAATTAGAGCACCTTACAATCTTTACGCCTGGCCAACTACTAGAGAAAACCCCCAAGAAAATTTAATGAGCTAAAGTAGTTCTATAAAGTAAAACTATGCTCTTTCTCGGAATAGGCGAGATATGCAAGATGTCTTAGTCTGTGTATGTGAAATTAATTACTGTCTAGTTAACCCATGGGTGCACAATCTGGAAGTACGCTGAGTTTTTGTGTTATCTATGAAGAGGTTAAATACATTCTGTTCTGTAGTGAAAGTGAGATGATAGACGGGAAATAATAAGTGAAGCTAATATATATATATATATTTGAAGGTTTATGTAAGTTAAATATTGGAAAAGAAAATTTTGTGACATTGTAAGCAAGCTGATGTGAGAAAAATAGAAGTTTTTTTTTCTCTTTGTCAGAAAGTTTTTTGGGAAACTTTAATTGTAAGAAAGTGATAGTATGTGTTGTATACAGATGGGAAAATGTAAGTGATTCAGAGAGGTAATCGTGTATGTAGATTAAGTGATGAAGTGAAAAGACAGTTGTAAAAGAGTGAGAAAGATAGAAGCTTTTGTCAGAAAGTCTTTGTAAGTTACGTGAGAAATATTTGTCTACATGTCTGTGTTAGTGGAAAAGAGAGGAGAGACGCAGACTTGCAGCATCATCCCCCTCAAACCCCCCCCCTTCTTCCTTCAACAGATCCTTTGTGAGGGTCTGTCTGTGAAATGTAGTAATGTATTCATTTTTGTCCAGCTATAAAATAACTAGTATAACATGTGATGTCTGTGAGATATTTTGTATGGTGATGATTTCTGTGGAACATAGTGACATTTTTTTTAATTTTTATGTAGAAGTAAAATTTTAGTTGAAAGAATCAGTTTTGCCATATAATTTGTGTATGATAGTGAAGATGTATTTTTAATTTTTTTTACAGTGATACAAGGTGTCTTTAGTAGTGGTATGTTTTATAGAGTGTCTGTAGTGTACAATATGATCAATAAAATATCGACCTGTTTTTACTTATGTAATGATGTAAAGTGTCTGTCTGGGAGTGTTTCCTAGACAACTTCCTTCTTCCCC
>BLSH010363979.1:223892-233906 GCA_018402905.1 Glandirana rugosa | reverse complement strand
CCTTGTTTTGACGATCTGTCTTAACCTAATCTTAGACCCGGATTGGTGTCCCATGGAAGGGAACATGGTGGAACACAAAGGTGAAAACAAGGGAAACAAAGTCCCCTATAACGGAAAACACACCCGCCTTCCTTGGAGACCTCAATACTAATGACGTAGGCGTTAAAAGTAGTTAGGGTTATAGTGAAAACGACCGATTAGTCTCGCAGTCCCCGTCTCACCGGTCAAGAGGGGGAAAAAGGAACAAGGTGGTACAAGGGAAGGTACCCTGTGGTTAGGCCCAGATTCTAATCCAATTCTGTCTAGCAGTTTTGTTCCATCCCCAGGTATCGCATCAGAAAGTGAAAGACCCATTTTTGTGTAATCAGGAGATTGGATCTGGATAAAGGTGCACAAAAGGAAAAACTGAAGGACCCTACCAGGCACTCTTAACCGCACCTACCGCTGTCAAAGTCAGTAAGCAAACATCCAGCCCCTGATATCCCCGATGGCAACAGAGTGTCCCCAAAATCATTAGACTAGAAAACAAATATATGTGAGTGAGTGTTGTGAATGGAGGAACATCTTTTCTTTTAAATAAAGGGATTCACATCCTGGAAGGAGAGACCACCTCCTTCCTATAAGAGGTGAAAGTAACACTGTGAACGCAACACATAGGGATAGGTAGATAGGAAGTGACCATGATTTCTCTGCTGTCCCCGGGTTACCACAAAACCCCTCAAGGAAGGTTCCTGATTATTGCTTGTACTTTATTCGCCGTGGGTCTTGGCACCTATTGGCTCTGGGAGACTTTGAAGTTGCTAAGAGGAGGATGAGAAGGCTGAATACAGAAGAAGTTAAAGGGTGGGGTGTACAAGAAACACCAGTGTTGAATACGGAAGTTTCAAACCAGACCATAGTGTTTACTTTAACAAAGAGCCAGGTATTTGATCCAACAAAAGTTACTTATGACCTTGGGGCCTATAATATATATATATGTGTGGGAAGAATAAGGCATGCGGTTATTGGGAGAATGTATGGTGGACAACAGACCCCCACAAGTGGGAGACTAGTTCGGCTAGGATCCCCCCAGATGACATAAGTACCTATCAGAGGATCTCCTTAGCAAAGGGAAGCCAAGGGAATATTATCCTCACAGTAAAGAACCCAGAGGTTAAAGACAGTGGAGTATATAGGCTAGGAATAACTATGTCAGGGATGGATCCTTGGGCTGAGGTCAAACTTCAGGTAACCCCTCCCCAAAGTGCCCCTGCCGGTGCCATGGGCAACTTACCTCCTGAGGTTGGGGTACGGCAGGATAACGAGGTAATTGAGGTAGTAATACAGCCAGAAGATGAGTATAGAGACTGGTTATTCTGACAAGAATGAATGGTTGGAATGGATGAAGTTTACAGCCAATTCTACTAATGCCTCGGACTGTGCAGTGTGCGCCAGTGGAAGACCAAGCCTAGCGACTGTTCCAGTCCCCCCAGTTTTCAATATGACATGTATCTTATATATCAGATATGATCACTCAATAAGACGCCCTCCTGATAATAGATCACTGAATCTGCGCTATTAACATGTAGACATCCTCATGTCCTAAACACATATTTACTCAAAATAGCCACTACAATTAAACCCTCATGCATATATACAAATTGTATCACCCCACCAATATAGGAGACACTATGTAGCGCTAAGAGAAAAGTTCAATTCAAATGTCCTTCATCAAATTGTATCACCCCACCAATATAGGAGACACTATGTAGCGCTAAGAGAAAAGTTCAATTCAAATGTCCTTCATCTGAATGATTCCCAGGACTGAAGTGGAAGCTCCCAAAGAAGTATCTTCATATGGGTCATACACAATACAATCTTCTCAATCTCCCTCCAAGAATCCTACTCACCAAAGTTGTTTGCCTCACACTCTCGTGCTCGGCAGCCTCGCTTGTTTGCCACACAGGGCTCCTCACACAGGTCTCCCAGATCTCTCCGGTCGGCGCTGCTGCAATCCGCTCAATGCAATTTGGTCGTCTCTCCCGCCTCGGTCTTTTAAAACCTCACACACTGAGAGGTGAAACTTTGGGCTGAACTTCAGCAGGTGATGCCAGGATTTCATTTGGTGTGAGAGAAGAAAAGCCTCACATAGTGCATTATCTTTTTTAAAAACAAGAATTTATTGCACATAAAAAAACCCCTATGTTAGGGTACTTCCAAACATTAAGAAATAAAAAATGCAAGTAGCAGTAGATCAATGAAGTGCCAGAGATCAGAGAGTGTATATCTCACTGTCCTATCCTCTCTCCGACAGCTGATTCACCCGACCTGCAGGATCATTACAGCCGTCCCTGCTTGCATGTTGGTGGGGTGATACAATTTGATGAAGGACATTTGAATTGAACTTTTCTCTTAGCGCTACATAGTGTCTCCTATATTGGTGGGGTGATACAATTTGTATATATGACATGTATCTTATTGATGATGCAAGGTAAAACAGATAACAAAGGTTGCAAAACAGAAATTGATAAGTTTCCTGTGACTAGAATGAAAACCAAACCAGTAGGTGTGACAGTCTATAAGGGGAATTACACTTGTTTTAATAATACTTTTAAACCGAGTTCACATGTATTTAGATATTGCACAACTACATATCAGGTCAGAAGTGATGGAAAATTCCCCGTCTCACTGTTTACCAACCAAACACAAGCTCTAGCAGACACTTGGTGGCTGTGTGGAGACAATAAACTAAGGCCTTTATTGGGCCCAGATTGGGCTGGAATATGTACGCTGGTGAAAGTAGTTCAACCTTTTCTAATCTTCCCTGCCCAACTAGAAGGCGTTCCTATATGGGATAAGGTCACCAGTATAAAATTAAACAAGATAAACAAGCGAGATATTCCAGGGGGAAGTTTTGATAGATCTGTATATATAGATGCTATAGGCATACCGAGAGGCGTCCCTGATGAATTTAAAGCTAGAAACCAAGTAGCAGCAGGTTTCAAATCAATTTTTTTGTTTATATCTGTAAATAAAAATACTGATTGGATAAACTATATATATTACAATCAGCAGCGCTTTGTAAACTACACACGAGATGCAGTCAAGGGCCTTGCCGAGCAGCTTGATGCCACCTCACTGACAGCCTGGCAGAACAGAATCTCCTTGGATATGCTCCTGGCCGAGAGGGGAGGGGTCTGCGTAATGTTTGGCACCACGTGTTGCACGTTTATCCCTAATAATACTGCCCCATATGGCAGTGTCTCCCGAGCATTGAAGGGCTTGGAGATGCTGTCTCAAGAGCTGGCAGAAAATAGCGGGATTGAGGACCCCTTCACCGGATGGATGGAACGTTGGTTTGGCAAGTGAGGCAAGTTTTTGACCACCTTGGCCACCGTGGTTGCGGTAGTACTGTCAGTATTATTATGCGTAGGCTGCTGACTGGTACTATGCATGAAGGGACTCATCTCAAGGGTAGCAGATAAAGCTGCAGGTGATGGGCGTGGCCTGACGCGGAAGGCAGCGGACGTGCTTTCACAGAGCTCTGATAATCCACGAGCAGTATCCAGTGGAATCCACGGATTGTAATCAGAGGTGAGCAACAGAACAACCTCTACAAGCTCCCCACAAATATACACACCTTTTCCGGCCCAAATCGAGGAAAAAGGGAAGCAGATTACCAAAACTCAGGCATCCCCTCAGAGCTCACACAGACGGCCGCCGCCATCTTGCGGCCTAACCCTTCGGATCGTCTGTGGTCCACAAAGCCTGCTACCGCCTCAGCACAATACACCTCCAGTCATCCATCCATCTTACCACCCAGTAGTGCCTTCTAGCACTCCTCCTAGGCCGACAATTGGTCCCAATAGAGCCTCGGCGTATTGAGGCCTACCTCCAGCCGCAAGCCACAGCCTAGATTTCCGCCGACAGCGCTGCGGCGCACTGCGGCCTACCGCCGGCCGGGAAGCCGCGGCCTCGATTTCTACAAAAAGTGGGTAGTACCATCCTGGGGACCTCGGAGGGTACACTAGAGAAGCTGTGATGCTCTCCCCGCGCCTCTACTAGAGCTGAAAACCACAGATGCAGACAGACCCTGCATCACCACTCTAAGGCCTCATACGGCGGCCATCTTGGCACACCCAACTCATCTAGGCCTAACATCCTAGACCCTCATCCTTCATCACTATCTGCATATAATAACATCATACCTGATATTGAGACCCTAATCCACAGCACAGCTTAAGCCAAACACTATTAATACAGGAGCAGTGAAGTCAGTTGCTGGGGTGTAGCAAGATGGCTGATTAACCCCCTCTCCACTGCTGCCCTGGGGAACTACACATTACAGTACGCAAAACCAGATTACTACAGCATTACTACTATTATAAAACCATTACACGGGGAAAGCCAGGGATGACAAGGAAAAAAATCCATCCACCAGAACCACGCAAACTCACTGAATTCTTCCCCGGAGCTCAGGACTTCCATAATAACTTCCATAGCAGTCACAGAATGGGTCCCATGGACAACAATGGAGCTGCCTCATCATCCCCAACTCGATCCACATCACTTCAGATGGACTGTACCACACCTCCTGAAAAAAGGACCTTGGACTCCCAGAAGAGGGCCACATCATCCCCCTTCTCCTCGCCCTCACAATCAGCTCCGGTGAGTAAAAAACACCTCACCTACAAACGCCACAACGCTGCGGACACAGACACAGAATGTGAGGAGGAGCAGAATCCCTCTCTAGCTGCATTACCCACCACTGATAATCCGGTCTCAGAAAACACATTGAAACAAATGCTGCTATCATTACAAAGTGATCTCAGAAAAGATCTAAACAAATCGATTTCAAATATCCAAAATCAAATAGATGATCTGGGAAACTGCACCAATACTATGGAAAACCAACTCCATACATATGCCACAGCATATAATGATTTGGTAGATGCACATCAAGCTCAAAAAGAACAAATACAACGCATGTCGGCTAAAATAACAGACCTTGAAGACCGTTCCAGAAGGAACAACCTCAAGATCAGAGGTATCTCAGAAAATATTACACCAGCGGACCTCCCAGCATTTCTCCAACAACTTTTTGTGTCCCTAGACCCAGCACTTACAAAACTAGAACTGGCCATTGACAGGGCACACAGGATCCCCAAACTGTCACACGTCCCAGAGGACAAACCAAGGGATGTACTTACTCGCCTTACTTTCTATCAGGCGAAGGAACGCATACTTCAAGCTGCTAGAAGGAATCCTGTTTTCCCTGATCCATACAACAATCTGAAAGTATACGCAGACATATCTGCAGCCACTGCGCAAAAAAGAAAAGAATTCTCCCCCTTCACTACAGTCCTGAGGGAACACAACATTCCTTATCGATGGGGGTTCCCTGCAAAAGTCACAGCTACACACCTCGGCAAAGCAGTTTCCATCTTGGATCTCAAACAAGGATTGAAACAGCTCCAAAACTGGGGCATCTACACTTCACCAAAACACTCAACTTCAAACGAGGCACCTGCACATCGTCTCCCTGAACCATGGCACTCGGTAGACGCCACCTGACTGGGCGCTGTACGGTCAACACCTGACAGTAACTGGCATCTGACAGCCTAACAAAAAAAAAAAAAAAAACAGTTCTCACCTCAGCACATGTTCCCCAGTGCTGCAACCCACATTAAGGTTCTCTCTTTTTTTTTTCTTGTTCTTTACTTTGTTGGTTGGAAACGTTACTCAAGTTTATCCCGATGCTTGTACTCATTTTTGCTCCCCACAGGAGCAACAAATATGACTGGCACATCAGATACACTTGTCTTACTACTTTTTCCTTTTCACTCCTGCTCTTCTTCTCTTTTCTTGTCCCTACCCCACCTCTTCCACCTCACCCTGACAAACATGGTCTCAGTCGGATAAGGTAAATTAATAGACTACAAATAGTCCATTAAATCTCAATTGGTAGCTCTGTAAGGTTGAATTTTTTGCTAATCCAATCTGGGTGTGGACTTATCGCGCCGTCTGATGCATCTCTAACTAAACATCCCCCCCACACCAAGCCATGTCCCTCAAAATACTCTCTTTAAACGCTAAAGGAGTAAACAGCCCCTTCAAGCGCTCACTATTGTGGAAAGAAGCTCTTACTTCTAAAAGTGATATCATTTGTATACAGGAAACACATTTCAAACAGGGAAAGACCCCTAAATGCTCCCACCCAAAATTTCCTCACGCCTTTTTCGCACACTCCAACTCTAAACGTAAAGGTGTATTAATTGCTATTCGCGATACGGTTGCATTTCAGCTACACTCTCAGGTCATAGACACAGATGGAAGGTACATAATTCTTCTAGCTACCTTTAATGGCCACAAAATAACATTAATTAATGTATACGCCCCGAACACGTCTAGAAAGAAATTTTTTAAGACCATAGCGGCCAAAATGCAACCGTTTGCGGCAAACTCAATCATACTATGTGGAGACTTCAATGAAGTCATTGATCCCTCAATAGACTCTACCAGCAATGCACGCAGACCCTCAACCTCACTATCCTCATTTCTGAAGCAAGAAAACTTATATGACTCATGGAGATGCATCAGCGGTAGCGAGAACGACTACACCTTCTATTCTCCAGCCCACCAGGTGTATTCTAGAATCGATTTATTCCTCACTGACCAATACACACTTCAACGAGTCACCTCCACTAAGATAGGTGTTATCACGTGGTCCGACCATGCCACTATATATCTTCACCTAAACCTATCCCCACGACTATCCTGCCCACCACCATGGAGACTAAACGCCTCCATCCTTACATCTAAATATCCTCAAGAACATATCAAAGAAGAAATGATCCACTTCTTCCAAACTAACTTAGGATCCACATCTGATCCCATGATTCTATGGAACGCCCATAAATCATACATCAGAGGCATATTAATAAAATTAGCAGCCCACGAGAAAAGAAAACAAACTAATACTATTAACACTCTTTTAACCCAGATCCAAAAACTAGAACAAACCAATAAACGTAAAATAGACTCGGATACGCTTACTGAATTAAAATCCTTAAGAACCCAACTCAGTGACTCACTCCGACACTCCTTTGACTATTACATTAAAAGACTTTGCCTGTCCTTTTATACCTCAGGAAATAAACCGGGAGCACTTCTAGCTAAACAATACAAACGGAAAATTAACAATGGGTAGATCTCTTACCTTAAAGATAATACAGGTCAAAAAATACACAACCCAGAGAAAATAGCAGAGCAATTCCGCAAATTCTACTCCTCCCTCTATAATCTGCAACAACCCCACTCACCCCCACCTCCTGATGTAGACATAATTAAAAACTTCCTGGACTCTATTAAACTTCCATCGCTTTCAACAGATTAGCTTAAGACACTCTCCACTCCCATATCTTCTTATAATGAAATCGAAACAACTATCCGCAATCTTCCTCTACACAAATCACCAGGCCCTGACGGATATATTAATGAATACTACAAACAATACAAAGACCTCCTAACCCTCCACTTGACTAATGCCCTGAATAACATTATTGATACTGCCTCATGCCCGAAAGAATTCCTTGAATCACACATCGTCACTATACCCAAACCCGGAAAACCATCAGACACACCAGCGAACTTCCGCCCTAATTCCCTCCTGAACACTGATACCAAGATATACGCAAAAATCCTCGCCAATAGAATTGCTAAAGTAGTTCCCCTCCTAATTCACCCAGACCAAGTTGGATTTGTCTCAGGACGCCAAACCTCAGATGGGACAAAAAGAATCATTAACCTAATACAATGGGCAGAACATCACCGCACTCCATCCTTATTAATATCCCTAGATGCTGAAAAAGCCTTTGATAGGGTAAGGTGGTCCTATATGACAGAGGTTCTCCAAAAATTTGGGTTTTCTGGACGAATATTAACAGCCATAAACACCCTATACTCACATCCCTATGCCAAAGTATGGACCTCAGGCTTCCTCTCTGAACCATTCGAAATCCACAATGGCACAAGGCAAGGCTGCCCGTTGTCCCCAATAATATTCTCCCTAGTGATAGAACCCCTGCCAGAACATATTAGGTCACACCCCCAAATTAAGGGAATCACGGTTGACAATAAACAACATAAGATTGGCCTTTATGCGGACAATATAATTCTCTCCATAACAGACCCTTTGCAATCCCTACCCCAACTCAACAAACTGTTAGATCTTTTTGGGCTAATCTAATTATATAAACTTAATAACTCCAAATGTCAAATGCTGCCCATAAACCTCACTACCCACCTCAAAGCTCACATCTCAAAAGTAGTCCCTTTCTCATGGGCCCCTCTCACATCCATCCAATATCTAGGCATCCAACTGACTACCCCTAATCACAAAATCCTATACAACAACCTCTCTTCCCTTGTAGCTAAATTGGCACAGTCCACCACAAATATGCAAAATCTTACACCCTCCTGGGCTGGACGAATAGCTTTGGTAAAAATGTTCTTGCTCCCACAGGTACTGTATGTATTTAGAACATTACCAATTCCATTTTTAATGCCACACCTTAAGAAACTTCAATCTATCTTCAACAAATTCATCTAGTCTGGTAGGAAACCGAGAATAAAAGATCATACCCTAACCAGACCAGCGACTCTCCTAGGCCTAGGAGCACCAAACATATCTCTATATTATAAAGCAACTATCCTTTCACAGACCAAAGGAAGATGGATCCAATCACAAACCTGCCCCGGATCACAAATAGAACAAGCGGCTTGCAAATCGGACATCAGATCAGTCATCGGGGCAATTATTTTAAAACCCCACTCAGCATCCTCCTTTCTGGACGTCACCAAAACAACCATAAAGACCTGGATCTCCACAATTAACCCAACACGGGCAATCTCCATCGCATCTCTAAAGAAAATACCTCTAACATCACTGGAACTCATAATACCGGACCTAAATGTGTCCAACTGGATAAAAGCAGGTATTACTCACATTGCCCATTTATATTCAAAGTCGATCTTTAAATCATTTCAGGAGATACAACAAACATCTCTATTACCTAAAACATCCTTCTTCCAATACCTCCAAATACGCCATACGCTACAACAAGTACTTATTGGAAATTCCCCACATCTAGATCACCTACTGGACCTTCTGGATACCCCCAAGAACGTAAACATTGGACTATCACCTTTCTACAAAATCCTGATCAGACCCACCTCTGTTGACAAACCAACTACCATCCTACAATGGGAACGCACCCTAAACTTCAACTACCCTATTGAACTTTGGCAGCAAGCAGCAGCCACTTGAATACTCACAATGCATAACCCACTGGGAATCTTCACAAAAACTTTTACACAATTGGTATTATACACCCTACAGATTAGCTAAAATATATCAGGACCAGTCACCACTATGTTGAAGAAATTGCGGAACGATCGCCACACCCATTCATATATGGTGGCAATGCTCAAAACTGCAAACCTTCTGGCAAAAAATCTTTCAGCTCATCAACCAAATCACTGGACACCACCATATGCCGAACCTGAAAGCGGCTCTTCTAAACCTTGAATTGGACAAATGGCCAAACCCCTTTACTCCCATAATCTCACACATCTTTATAGCCGCCCGCCTCACTATTGCCAGAAGCTGGAAATCACCTAACCCTCCAGAATACAATAATGCTATATCTATTCTGAATGAAAATGCTTCTAATGAACACGCATACGCTAAGGCCCACTTGATGACTGACAAATTCAACCGCCAATGGGACCCCTGGATTAAAAGTCCTCAATGCACCCTACGATCATAACCCCCCTAACCAGTAACAAAGTAAACTTTACTACAAATGGAATACAATCCACAACAACAGGTCGCATATCTCCTATCAACCATTTCCCAAGCAATACCGCAAGAACCACTACTAGCTGAAAGGGAACTGGATTACCACATGACCATCCGACATCATCCCATGATATGAAACATCATTGAGATTTATTTTCACCTCACCACACTAC
>BLSH010363979.1:203204-223882 GCA_018402905.1 Glandirana rugosa | reverse complement strand
GTTAAAAGAAAATATTTCACCTCTATCTCTTTTCTACGCTACTATAGCACGACCTTTAAGACACGCATACAAATGTTTATGTTACCATACACCATAGACTAAAAATTTGTCAAGACTACCAAAACGAGGTTACCTATTATACACTCCTAATCAGGACGTTTAGTCCCCCTCAGAGTATATAATGAGTTGAAACTGACCACTTACTCTGCTGCACAGCAAGCTCCCTTCTGGGGAGTAGCAGACTAGGTGGACAATGAATATAATTTGAAACTTCACTAATAAATATTGTCATAATCACAATTAATTAATGTTGGACACTACTTGGAGTTGATATATTAGTATGGGAATGTACTTTGTTATAAAAGAAAATTGTGATGGAATTTAACTTGATTATTCCACATGTTAACTCTTACCTCATGATGTGATGTTGAATTTCTCAATAAAAAATGTATTGGTAAAAAAAAAAAAAGCTGCAGGTGATGTAATATATGCAGCGCTGTCCACACAAGACCCTGACTTATATGACAAACCAGGATTAGCCACACTGCTTGTATGAGAAAGTGATGCTGTTTTTATAAAAATCCCCACTGAGACAGGCTCCTGGGTTGGGAGCTTAAATAAGAATCTACATTTTGTAGGTTCAACAGGAGGGGAAAATGTTGGAAGAATGGGTTAAGTCAGGAGTCTTTTAGTAAAATATAGCTAGAGTAATGCTTTATGTGAACCTATAAAATGTTGATTCATAATGTACAAATGAATGTGTTTATTTGAGACGAGAGAACATTCAGTGACAGGAGGAGATTTCGCTGCTTTTGAGAAAACGAATATGGATATGTGATGATCTGAATTATTTATTTTCCCGGCTCCAAGATGGATTTCTTATAGCACTGCCTACATTTTGTTTCACTTTCTATTGGTCACATGGGAAAACCACCCATTTAACTGCTTGATTGTTAATAGAAGATATAGACACTGATTAGGATGATTATATGATCATCCCTAGGTTACAACTCAGAACACATCTATGTTTTATGCATATTTATTATTATAAAAATGTAAGCCCTCACTTTAAGTAGCATTACACATAGGCAGACCTGTTGTACTGTGTTTCGGACTTCATGTATAGCCCATTACAGTGATAACCATCACCAGAACTGTAGTCCTGACCGAACACAACCCTGCCTGGATTCATGCCACCGGAGTAAAATTGGTAAAGAAGAGACCTGACCCAGAGGTCCCAGAAGCAAGAAAGGAGGTATTAAAGGAGGCAGAAAGCCCTGACCTCGAAAAGGAAAGTCAAGACAAGGGGGTATTAACAGAGGTAGACAACCTTGACCCTGAAAATGACCTGCTACCTGAATTTTTGACAATGGCCCTTAATCTCCCTAATCCTACCCCCTTCTCTAGTGATTTTATTGACTTTTCTCATGTGTATTAGTACAGAGGTGGTCATTACCCAAAAGGGTAAAACCCCCAGTCTCACAACATTCTGGTATAACACATCAAAACACACATGTAGCCACCTTTACTTTTGACTGCCATATAGTTCACTGTTTTATAGTATTTTGTCAGTAAACAATTTTATATTCATAGGGGTACACATATATAGATGTTCAAAGAGGGGTCCAAGGTGAACACAAAGCCAGAGATCAAGTGACAGCTGGATTTGAATCACTTATCCCCATAATAACTGTTAATTAGAATGTAGAATGGATAAATTACATTTATTATAATCAACAATGTTTTGTTAACTAACTCAGGTATAGACAACCCATGGGATCAGTATTTTGGGTGGTTCACCGGGTGGAAACAAGCCCTAGTTCAACCTTTTATAATCATTGCTGCTATATTAGCGTAATAGGTATGATAGTGTACTGTATTATTTTATGTTTCAGAAAAATGTGCAAGGGAGTAGATAATCCCTCTATGCTCGGACATATAGAGTTAGAACAGATAGAGCCCTTCTATCCCAGCCCTTACTTTTAGTACCTAAGAAAACACTGTAGTCATAAGCAGACTGGTATTGCCCAAAATATCTTTAGATGGGTGGGTATAGTATTTATTTTGCAACAAGGATATCAAGAACAGGATAGTCGCATGCCCAGTGACTTTACCGGGGAGCTATATGCCCCCGATGACGTCTGTGACAATGTAAGGCCCGATAGGGTTTTAGGGGAAATCATGTTTATGATTTAAGAGGGGGTTATGGGGGGGAATGCAGAGAAAACACTGAAACGCCATTTTATCCTGGACTCCATTTTAAGATATCCCTTCTTCACTCTGTCTCTCAATGTACCCCACTTCTATTTCACATTTCACAGTTTGCACGTACAGGCAAGATTTAATCTCTAACTCCAAATACTGTACCAAGCACCACTAGTCATTAGTCTCACTATCAGTTATTACTTTAGTTTCTCTGTTAACTCAACCCCATAGCTCTAGGTGTGTCGAGATGTAGATTTCCTCTTTGCCCCAGGAGGGGTTTTGCTAATTATTATAATTGCCAACCTATAGTCTCATATTATTTGGAATATTATTAACTTTGTATAATTGTTAACCTATGAGGTGATATATGTTGCAGAATATCATTAACTTTGTAACGCCCTTCATAGTAACTATAAATGTTTGGCTCAAAGAAATACAAGACAGAATAATCTTGGCGTACAACCTGTCTGTGTGTGTGTTTCTTCTTATGCTAAGATTATTCTCATCTGGATCCTTAAAAGACATATCGGGTCGGCCCAAGCCAGTCAGGACAGCAGGCCTCGCTGACACCCCAACACTTGTCATGCGATTTGGAACTGTCAAATCACATGACAAATCACACCGGTTTGAACTGGCTGCTTACAAGAAATGAAAGTCTCCTCTTACCCAGTGATGTGAGGGGTGGCCAGTTCTCCATCATGATGTTCTTGTAGAGATCCTTGTGTCCTTCTATATACTCCCACCTCTTGGTATGTTTGATTCCAAAATTAGAATAAACACTGTATTGCAAAGCCCACACTGCAAAAAAAAAAAAATATATATATATATAATTAAGCTCACCTTTAAAAGTATAAATACATTGGGGGGGGGTTAATCAAAACTGGAGCAGTCAGGATCTGGAGCAGCTTGCATGGCAACCAAGCAGCATCTATCTTCAGCATTTTCAGTTAAAGCAGAACTAAACCCATCAATTTAACAGTTCCAAAAATCAGTTACATTAGTTGTGCTCTCAACCAAACTCTCAAGCCATCAAATGGCCGGTGTCATAACTGATCACATCTGCGGCACCATGGCCACTGCAGATCAAACAGAAGCCAAGATGGCAGCTTCCTTGGCTGAAAGGAGAGTAGGGTTTAGTTACGCTTTCAAGCAGAACTAAACCCATTGATTTAATGGTTTCCCAAAACAGTCATGCCATGAATGTGCTATTAACCAAACTGTCAAACCATCCAATGGCTGGTGTCATAACTGATCACATGTTCAGCACAGGTACCCAATGAAGCGGAGCTCCAATAGGAACACACCGAAGGCTGGGGGGCCCAAGTGGAAACTTGTTCATGAATGACTCCTTCTGGTGGACAAAGGCCAAGAAAGGACTGGGGTCACCACTTGGTCAGGCCAATAGCGTTATATACATTACAAGCACCAGAACTTTGGCTGCCCCCAACTCTGGGGGCCATACTATACAAGTTTTGAGTTGGGTCCCCACTCTCCAGTCTTTGGTGAGTTCCTAATGGCTGTTTACTTTTTTATGATGGCTGTACTGGCAAATATAATGTCCTGGGTGTGGAGGACCAGTTCTTAACACTAACAGCAAGAGCTAAGGTGCTTGTTATCCTGAACCTACAAAGCCAGGTGAACGTAGGGTTGCCACCTCATCCCTTTAATCCAGGACACATATGAATTACACAGGTTCTGAGGCTAATTTAATGCAGGTAAGGCACCAAGTGAGTTTAATTGCCACCTTAATCAGCTACAGAGCCTGTGTAATTAATATGTGTCCTGGATTAAAGGGATGATGTGGCAACCCTAGACCGTGAAGTAGAGTTGCCACCTCATCCCTTTAAACCCGAACACAGTAATTACACGGGTTCTGTGGCTGATTAAGGTGGTAATTAAACTCACTTGGCACCTTATCCGCATAAAATTAGCCTCAGAATCTGTGTAATTCATATGTGTTTGGGTTTAAAGGGATGAGGTGGCAACCCTACCATTAACGGGCCAGCCATAACGAATCCTGGAACGATAAACCCCACCTCACAGAACATTCAACTTATTGCTGTCATTTTATAAGCCAGCTTAATGTGCTACACATCAGAGGACAGAAAGAAGATGATTTTTGGAGGTGACATGATCCCATCCCCCCACCCAGTCCACACAAAGTGCTGGCACCCCACTTCTCTCATAATAAGAATAGAATATTACTAGTATTACCTCTTCCTCACTGGGAACACTGTCTCCAGCTGCACACCTCCACCAGGAGGATTCCCGAGCTGAAATACTATCTGCTTTCTTTTATTTTGGTCCACAACAAAATGGCTGCCGCCCCTCCTGCATTGAAGACACATTCTCCTCCCACAGGAGACATTTTCGCCCCCTAGTGGTGGTTCTAGCTCCGCTCTGGAATAGATAACTCCCTACCACCTTCTGGGAAAGTGTCTCGTCACTATGGCAACCAGGAAGCGGCTGAGCAGCCGTGGAACGCACACAGCAGAAGTGAGCCACAGGGCGGAAGTGGGAGAATAGTGACGATAGAGAGGAGAGATGGAGCGGTTCAGAGCTGAAAGGAACGGAATTTTCTCCATGTGAGCTGGAGCCGTAATTAATAATAATAATATTAATTAAAATTATTATTATTTAATTCTAGAATAATTATAATGAAATAGTATCAATTGAATGTAAAGTATCAAATATTAACCACTTGAAGACCAGGCTTTTTCTGGCACTTTTTGTTTACAAGTTTAAATCCGTATTTGTTGCTAGAAAATTACTATAACCCCCATACAGTATATTTTATTAGCAGAGGTCCTAGGGAATAAAATGGGGAATAAAATTTATGTCACGCTGTATTTGCGCAGCGGTTTTGCAAGTACAAATGTTTTGGAAAAAATACACTTTAACCACTTGCTAACCGCCGACCGCAGTCTGACGATGACAGAGTGGCTCGTTATCGCAAACCGCCGTCATATGACGGCGGCTGCGATAACTAGTGCTGTGAGCGCGCTCACTGTGTCCGGGGGGGGGGGCCATGGAGGGGGTAGGGCGGGCTCAATTGCCGCCGGCTACCCGCAATTCCCCCACCCCCCTGCAGTGAGAGAACGGAGGTCCGTGTAAGTAAACACGGATCTCCGTTCTCATAGAGGGGGAAGGGTGGTGATCACAGGCTTCCTCTATATGGAAGCCGTGATCATCCCCTTTCCCCAGCCAGGGCAGCCCACATACAGTTAGAACACGCCTAGGGAACACAGTTAACCCTTAGAGCGCCCCCTGCAGGTTAACCCCTTCACTGCCAATGACATTTACACAGTAATCAGTGCATTTTTATAGCACTGATCACTGTATAAATGCCAAGTGTCAAAATGGTCCGACATGTCCGCTGCAATATCGCAGTACCGCTAAAAATCACAGATCGCCGCCATTACTAGTAAAAAATAAAAAAAAATAAAAACCCCAGAAATTCTCATCGTCCGTAAACGCGGCAACTTTTGCGCAAATGCTAAATGCCGATTGCGATTTTTTAAATAAAAAATATGAGGAAGAATATAATCGGCCAAAACCGATAGAAAAAAAATGTTTTTTTTATTAATTTTTTTTAGATTTGTATTTTAGCAAAAAGTAAGAAATTTGTTTGTTTTTTTGCAAAATTGTCGCTCTTCGTTTGTTTATAGCGGCGATCAGAAATGACGCAGAGGTGATCAAATACCACCAAAAGAAAGCTCTATTTGTGGGGAAAAAAAGACGCAAATTTTGTTTGGGTACAATGTCGCATGACTTGCCAATTGTCAGTTAAAGCGACGCAGTGCCGAATCACAAAAAGTGCTCTGGTCCTAAAGTAGGAAATCCTTTCGGGGCTGAAGTGGTTAAGACCAAGCCTCTTTTTGGAGTTCGGTGTTTATGAGTTAAAACCAGGTTTTTTTGCTATAAAACTACTTAGAACCCCCAAACATTATGTATATATTTTTTTTTATAACACCCTAGCCTAAAATGGCGGCCATTGCAAAACTTTATGTCCCACCATATTTGAGCAGCGGTCTTACAAGCACAATTTTTTTGGAAAAAATTAATTATTTTGAGTTAAAAAATAAGACAACAGTAAAGTTAGGCCAAGTAAAATGATACCCAACATGTCATGCTTCAAAATTGCGTGGAATGGTGACAAACTACCGTACTTAAAAATCTCCAGATGATGCTTTAAAAATCTTTACAGGTTACCAGTTTAGAGTTACAGAGGAGGTCTAGTGCTAGAATTATTGCTCTTGCTCTGATGTTCGCAGTGATACCTCACATGTGTGATGCGAACACCTCTTACATATGTGTGCGCAACGTATCTATGCGTCCGCTTCTGTACGCAAGCACAAAGGGATGGGGGCACTTTCCTTTTTTTTTCTTATTTATTTTACTTTTTATTTTTACACTGTCCTTTTTTTTTTATCACTTTTATTCCTCTTACAAGGAATGTAAGAACCCAAATCTCTTATTTACCTTTAAAAGCAAAAGATCTCTGGCGTTTCCCCCAATATCTCTCAAATAACTCAGACTTCCAGCAATACATCCACCTAGCCTGGTCGGAATACGCTTCCGCCAATGCACAACATCTAGACAACCAGAACCTATTCTGGGACGCAGGCAAGGCCTTTCTCAGAGGGAAAATCATTTCCTACGCCTCCTCCTTTAAGAAACACTCATTGTCAAAATTTAAAGCTGCCAGCACCCATTTAAAACTAGCCCAAAGAAGCCTGTCAACTAATGACTCCCCCCATAACAGAACAGAATGGAAAGCTGCCAAATCTGACTTTGACTCATAGGCAGAGACGTTAGAACTGACCAAGCATTCACACCTAGAGGCACAATTCTACAAGTTCGGGAATAAAGCCAGCAAGCTCCTGGCTAGGTTAGCCAGGGGACCCTACACACCCACCCATGTCACCTCCCTTAGAGATCCCCAGGGAACCATTACAAACATCCCAAAGGAAATCAACAAAATTATGACTAACTACTATGCAAAATTATACTCCCCGGACCACACGAATATTACCTTAGTGGAAAGCTTCCTTGACCACCTTACCCTCCCCCCAATTTCTCCATCGGATCTGGAGATCCTCAATGCCTCCATCACTAGTGCGGAAGTCTCATCAGCCATTAAAAACCTAGCACCTAATAAGGCCCCAGGACCGTACGGGTTTACGGGAGAACTCTTCAAGACCTTACACACGTCATTAGAACCCATCCTTCTAGAAGTCTATAATGGGATTTGGAAAGGAGGCCCATACTTACCCTCGGGAAACCAAGCGACCATAAAACTGATATACAAAAAAGGCAAAGACCCTCTAGAACCTGGCTCATATCGCCCCATTTCACTCCTAAATCTAGATATAAAAATATTTTCCAAAATAATAGCCACCAGATTAGCCACCATCTTAATACACCCTGTGTAATCGGGTTTTGTCAAAGGCAGAACTGCCTCCCTAAACATTAGGAAAGTATTAGCAGCCCTAGACCACGCCAACAACCACAAGGGGGGGGACTACTCCATCATCACCCTGGACGCAGAGAAAGCTTTTGACAATGTCAATTTTGAATGGCTTTTTCTTGTACTGAGAAAGATGAATTTCTCCGGTCAGTTTGTACATCTAATTCGTTCTATGTACTCTTCTCCTGTGGCCAGGCTGGTGGTGGCGAGTTCAGACTCTTCAAAGGAACAAGGCAAGGATGCCCCCATCACCGCTCTTGCTCAACCTGGCAATAGAACTGCTCTCCAGATATTTAACCACAAAAGCCCCTCTTAATGGAATCCAAATAGGACAACACGAATTGCGCTCTGCGTTTTTCGCAGACAACATTCTTATATTTTATGCTAACCCGGCCAAAGACATGCCCACCATCATTCAAATCTTCAATGATTTTAACCTATACGCAGGCTTGCGCATTAACTACAGTAAGAGCGAAATACTTCCCATAGGTCCCTCCTTACACCGCCCCTCGATATCCCAATCACCCTTCACGTTAGCCAAATCACACATTACATACTTAGGAATAAGGATTGGCAATTTACCCTCATCCCTTTATACTTTGAACTTCCCGCCGTTACTACATAAAATTAATCTAGAGTTGGAAAACTGGATGAACCTGCCGCTTTCGCTACTGGGGAGATGCCATCTATTCAAAATGGTCAGCTTTGCGCACCTATTATATCCTTTACAAACAATTCCTCTGCTGCTTAAACACAAAGATATTCAGATTCTGAACAAAAGTATCACCAAATTTATTTGGCAACACAAAAGACCACGTATAGCACTGACGAAACTATACCTCCCCAGGCACGAAGGTGGCACCTGCCTACCCAATATAAGATTATATAACCTGGCGTGCCTCTTACGAATAGGTATGGACTGGACCAGAAATGCTTCCAGATATGCAAATACTTCTCTAGAATAAGCAATGACGCACCCATTCTCACTTAAAGCCCTTCTCTTCTCACCATGGAAATCGCTTCCGCCAAACCTACGAAGCAACCTATTGCTACGGGACACTATCATTGCCTGGAGAGAGGCCCGAAAAATCCTAAAGGTCCCTTTAAGCCTCTCCAAACACCTCCCAATCCATGGGAACCCGAACTTCCCTCCAGGCATGCACCACCAGGCTTTTGCACTCTGGGACAAGCATGGATTAACAAACTTCTCTTCGCTTTGTAGCCCAGTCACTGGAGACCTCCTCCCTTTTGCAGAAGTAACTCAAATTTACTCGCTACCCAAGACTCATCTCTTTAACTTTTGGCAATGTGCCCACTCCATCCGCTCCTCCTGCAGGGACAAATCTGAAAGGTTCCAATCCTCTGTCATTGACGTCATATTAGACTCTGGGTCATACTCCATCTCAGAGATATACAAACCTCTACTTGCCAAAACGGCAACCTCTCTAACTGCTACTACCGCCAGAAACTGGGAAAAGGACTTTCCAGACCCTGACCTCATGGAAAAACTTCTTTCAGGATATAATAAAACACTAAGACTATCCCCCAGCGAACAATGGAGGGAGACGCAACTAAAGATACTACATCGGGCATACAAGCCTTTTCTTATAGACAATCAAAACACTTCCTCAATGTCCTGCCCACTTTGCAGCCTACCAAGACCCCCCTAGCGCATCGATTTTGGACGTGCCCTTCTATCACAATCTTCTGGGATGAGGTCATCTCATTCATCCACAACATTACCCAGTTCCTGATACCAAGAGACCCCCTCCTTTTGATCTTTGGATATTGGGACAAACAGACGTGGGAGAAAACAGCTGATCAGATCCTCCAACACATGGAATGGATCCTAATGTGCCTCTTCACAGCCGGAAAGGCAATTTTGAAAAATTGGACCTCGCCCTCCCCTCCGACTATATCCCAAGTGAAGCAAGAGTTAACAATACAGCTAAGAAAAGAGAAAATTCTAACTGACTTTAACCACCCAACTGCAACAAACCGTTTCTATAAGCGCTGAAACACCTTTCTAAATTTCATCCTTCCTCAGGAAACATCTAACTCTTCGTACATCTGGTTCACTTACTTTAGAGATGTCCCCGATCAAGCCTTTGGATTTTCCCATCATATTCCCAACTAAAGAGGTGCAGCCCCCCTCACCCCCCTTCCCACCCCCAGCAGGAGATCCATCCAGTTCCTAGTAATTCACTGTTACATGCTGATAGAGTATATTTGGTCTCCCTATTCTTTTGCTTAGTTGTACATTGACCCCAATTCCTTTTGTTTTTTTGTTTTTGTTTTTTCAGGAGTTAAACTCCTACTGAGTTACATTGTTGATATTCTGTAACAATCTCCTGTATTTCTTTCTGATTCTTCTCAATAAAAACTTATTAAAAAAAAAAAAAAAGCAAAAGATCAAAAAAAAAAAAAAAGTGATCTTTTGCTTCAAAAAAAAAAAGTTTACTTCCACCCTGGATCGGAAGTGATCAAAGATGATCTAGTCTTTTATTGCCTTTGTGACCAGCCAGCTGCATGGTCAGCACGCCAGTGGAAATGGCAAGACAGAGAAACAACAGCAATTGGCGGGAGGGGGGCTTCTGAAAGCGTTCCAGTGGCTCATAAGCCACTCAGAATGTTTTCATGAGAAAGCCAGCCGCTGAAAAAAAAAAAAATACCGGGTTTATGGCTTCAGCCATAATCCTGGTAAACCACTTCAAAGCTGCAACATATGTATTGAAGTCTTGAAGTGGTTAGAGAAAAAATAATATTACTATGGTGTAACCAAACATTACATACAATCAGATTGCCGCTGGCATTATATTAGAGGAAATGTCTGACTGGTTGCTATGGACAACACACCAAACTCTTCCTCTCTCCCCACTCCCCCTTCCTTTCCTCTATAATATACCACAGCCTTGTCCTGTATGGGGAATAGGAGATGGTACAAGTCGGCCTGTAGTGTGTAGTGTATGTATAATGTGTATTAGGCTTCTTTCACACTGCCATTCCATTCAGGTCCGCCTGTCCGTTTTTTCAGGTGGACCGGAACGGACACTTCATGCAGCCCTATGGAGTGACGGATGGTAGCAGAGACATGTCCGCTGACTTCTGCCGCTCTCCGATCTGCTTCAGATCCGAAAAATCTGACGGAGGAAAGCCCCATTTTTCCATCCGTCTGTGGATCATATCAAATGACAATGGACAGATGGTCTGTTGTCATCCAATTTGCCATAGGGGAGAACGGCGCTCTGACAAATCTGTCTCTGCACAGAGAGCAGAGACGGATCTGTCATCCGTCAGCTCAGCGGGGATCAGCAGAGCGATCCCCGCTGAGCAATACGGAGCCCGCTGACAAAGATGGTCGTGTGAAACTGGCCTTACACTATTACATGATATTATACTTCATCCTGGTAAAGGATTGGTAAGCAGCTTGTTTTTTTGGAAGCTGCCCAGTCAACTCGGCTCCCCACATTTTTAATAGTGTTTCTCCTCCAAAAGGTTCGAGGCATTTTATTAAACATGGTAAACATAAAAACTACACACAGGGGGCGTGGCCTGCTGCGGACTGAGATGGCTGCCTAATCCCTCAGCTCCGCTCGGACCGGGACAGATAGCAACCACCCAGCGCTATCCAGCGACGTTATATGTCTCAAAATACCCCCAGAGGTGCTTCTACACACCCTGATAACATCTGCCCAACAGAGACTACCTGAGCATCAAGAGGACGGAGGACAGGTCGGGAAGCGGAGGCAGCCAGATTCACCGACCTGGAGGGCCCCCGGCACAATCAGGCTCCATCCAGCACTGTCGCAGTAGGGTGAGAGACCAAAAGCCCTCTCCTCATCCCCCATCACCGGTTCCCCCTTACTGGGTGGGTTTTGGCTGCCTCGGCCATCAACATAGAGATGATTTACTCTCTTACAGCACCCCTCGCGCAGTGCCGGCCGCCATCTTGGGCCTAGTGACAGAGACAACGGCGTCGCCGAAGCCTCCCTTGCACCACACTACCCAGGATTAGCACCCCATCTGCCTACGAAGGATACCCGGGCGAAGTGGAAGAGCAGCTAAATCTCTCCGTAATCACGAGGGAGTCGGACGCGGCTAGGGAGTCTCTCCATGGCCGCCGCTTAACACATTGGCGGTGCGGTGCCCATCCTGATAGCCCCCGCCATCCCACCAAGTGCCCCCACTAGTGCCAGAGCCCTTTTCCACTGGCGGGCCACATTTAGCGACATTGGCGGCGCACCGACGCTACCGCACTCCACCAACTCGAGGCCCCGACTCCGGCCTACAAGCTATCATTATAGATACGCTGAGCGGCTGCCATCTAGCGGCCTAGCGGCCACATTACCACACTCTCTGGCTTGTACTAAAAGATACAGCAACTAGGACTGCCAGACCACTTATTATCCGATTAGAGAGTGCTATTTGGTAACAACCTATCCTGAAAAAGGATTGACTGAGGGAACATCACACCCTAGGCATCTCTCCTCACCAATAAACCCCATCTCTATAGCTCTGGAGCACTCCAAGCTCCCAATACTCCTCAGCCTGTCATGGACGGTCATCAGCATAGCGGGACATTCCTGCCTAACCCGGTGGCCTCCCTACTAGTTCTACACAGTGATTGTTGAAAGTGTTACCACCCTGTGTATACCTCAACTCTGAGAACCGCACCTTCCACTGGCTTTGGCACCAACTGCTACCATAGCTACCACTGCTACCTGCAGCAACATCCCCTTCACCTGAACTGGCCAGCTGCGTTCCACAGATAAACGGTCTCAAGAAATCACCTAGTGGTTACATGTGAGGGACCAAAATACCTGCATCACAGATCATCACTCTGCCACTACAAACCGACTGCCTTGACTGATCTTACTACCATTTACTGATTCATGATACTGGCCCTGCTGTAACCGCTCCTACCCCTTCCCTCCCTCCACAAGAGCACACTTATTCTCTTTGAACCTGTTCGGAGATATGCAACACGGCACACAATCTGCCACTTCTAAGTCGAATTGTCCGACTGACTATTTTCCAAAGAACGACATGCAAAGACCAAAGGACGACATCAGCCTGACAACTTGCACTCCGGCTCAACCTGCTAGGAATCTGAAGGAAGCTGAATCAAACCCAGAGGATATGGACACCATAATCTCAAACACTGACTCCACTCAATTGTCCCCGGCAGACAGAGGTAAAAGAACCGCTCCATCCCAGGTTCTCTCACGGAAAAGAGCTCCAGTGTTCAAAAAACAACACTGGAACCCGCCACCAAGTCCAGCAATGGATGAGACGCCACTAGACAACCTGGCGAAGCTCTCTACCACTGACCAACCTGCCTCGGAACACACCCTAAAACTCATGCTGCTCTCTCTTCAGAAAGACATGCGCAATGAACTGCGCTCCTCTATTGCGATGATCCACACCAGACTTGACCAAGTGGAAGAACGTACTGAAATGCTTGAAACAACCCTATCTAAACAATATACATCATACAACCAACTCATTGAAATCCAAGACAACCACGACGAGGAACTGCAGTTTCTATGAGCCAAAGTCACGGATCTGGAAGATCGCTCCCGTTGAAATACCAAACCGCCAGACTTAACTCCATACATACAAAAGCTGTTTCTACTCCTTATTCCCACATTCAGTCCGGCAGATCTAACAATAGATAGAGCACACGGCATTGCTAAGCCTAATCATCTCCCAGCATCTGTGCCCCGAGATGTCTTGGCACAAATTCATTTCTTCCAGACTAAAGAGAAAATTATGGCAATTGCCAGATCCACTCCCACCCTTCCGGACCCATACTCAACGGTGTCCTTGTTCACTGATATTTCTGCAGCGACAGCCCAAAAAAGATGGGATTTCTCGCAAGTCACCACGATACTTCGGGAGCACCACATCCCATACAAGTGGGGTTTTCCTGCAAAACTAGTGGTCACATACCAAAGCCAAACCACCAATATCTTCACACCAGAAGATGGCATCAAACGCCTGTTAAACTGGAACCTAATCTCCTTCCCACCACCGGACCCACCTTCTAGACGCACGTCTAACCGTCCTCCGGATCCTGGACGCTCCGTCCCAACTCCTGCATACCAACAGAATCGCTAACCATCTCTATGTCACTTGGGGTAGCTTCTACACCAAAGCCCCCTCTGGCTTATCAGCCCTATGCAAAATACTTGGCTACTTCTGTCCTCACTGAGCTTAGTTCTAGAGACATACCTCGTTACTAACTTTGTCCCCCTGAAGGTAATAAAAGTGCTAAGCACTTTCCTTAACTTGTTTTCTGCCTTGCTCTTCTAATTTATTTTTTTTTTCCAGGTTTTTCTTGTTATTTGCGGCTGCCTTACAATCTACTGCTTTATATGCCATTGATTGTTTAGTACATGATCAGTTAATACGTTAATTATATATAACTTACAAGCTCTGCCAGTTGTTTATACTTGCTCTCAGGATATATATTGTTCGGTGTAATCTCAGCTCCCCCCTTCCAACCTGACATCTATCCACAACTCTACTCCTAACAATGTCTGTGACAATTACCTCCATTAATGCCAAAGGCCTTAACTCCCCTTTCAAACGTAGTATGTTGTGGAAAACGGCGACATCCCTTGATTCAGATATTTTATGCGTGCAAGAGACGCACTTCTCATCTCATAAACCTTCACTGTTCACCCATAAAAAATTCACACACTTTTACTACGCAAACTCCCCACAAAAAAAAGCAGGTGTTATGCTTGCCGTCAGATCCTTAGTCTCCTTCCTACAGCACAGAGTAGAGACTGATTCTGAAGGTAGATATATCATCTTAAATGCCACTATCAACAATCATAAAGTCACCTTTGCAAACATATACGCCCCCAACACGCATCAGAAAGCATTCCTTAAGAAACTAATGCTCAAACTGGCACCTTTCCGACAGGACCCTCTAATCATATGCGGGGACTTTAATGATATAGCGGATCATACCCTAGATACCTCTAATCTAACATGTACGAGACCCACTCCACTCTCCGCTTTCCTCCACACTGAGGACCTCTATGACCCATGGAGATGCTCACATGGAACGGAACTAGATTACACCTTCTATTCTCACGCAAAAAAAGTATACTCGCGGATAGATCTCTTCTTGGTAGACAAGCACACTCTCCAATTAGTCGCACAATCCAATATTGGCCTCATAACTTGGTCAGATCACGCCCCGATCTCTCTAAAAATCCTTCCAGTCACATCCCCACCAAAACCTACTGCATGGCGACTTAATATCTCACTACTTAGCAACCCCAAATACCAAGAACAGATCTTCTCTGAGCTCAAAATGTTTTTTATGACTAACTCGGGTACTGTGGAAAACCCCACTACTCTGTGGAATGCTCACAAGGCCTGTATGAGAGGTTTATTCATTAAATTGGGAGCCCAGGAGAAACGCCTACATGCACTCACCACTAACCAATTGTTGGACCAAATCCGCACACTGGAACAGGCCCACAAATCTAAACATTCCCCACTACTTCTTGCTGAACTTACCAAGGCTAGACAAACCTTAAGCGACCACCTACATGTAAAATTTGACATACACATCAAGAGACTTCAGATGCATCATTATGTACACCAAAACAAACCAGGTGCATACCTGGCCAAACAGCTCAAGCGAAAAAATGCCCAAACAAGAATCCCTTACCTTACTGACTCACAAGGCTCTCGCATTATCAATCCTAAGGAAATAGCGAATAGCTTTAGGGCATATTACGCTGCATTGTACAATCTATCAGACACCGGAGATGCCCCATCACCTACTCCCAAAGACATCACGGACTTCTTACAAAATATAGGGCTGCCTGCACTTACCCCCAATCAACTTCACTCCCTATCAGCCCCATTCACCACAAACAAAATTGAGTCTGCCATTACCAAACTACCACTACACAAAGCGCCTGGCCTAGACGGTTTCAGCGCAGAGTACTATAAAACATTTAACAAAACCCTATCGACACACTTATGCAACTCGTTCAACTTCATAGCTTCCACGGGTTCTGTCCCCTCAGAAACACTACAAGCCACCATAGTAACTATACCCAAACCGGGCAAACCACCTGACAAACCCGCCAATTTTAGACCAATATCCTTACTGAATACTGACACCAAAATCTATGCAAAGCTGATTGCATTGAGGCTGGCTCCTTTCCTACCGGGTCTGATCCACCATGACCAAGTGGGCTTTGTGACCGGTAGACAGGCTTCTGACGGCACACATAGGTGCATAAACATTATGCAATGGGCCGAACGACATCAAACGCCTTCTCTGCTTATCTCCTTAGACGCAGAGAAGGCGTTTGATAGAGTAGACTGGAACTATCTGAAAGCAGTCTTACAGAAGTTCGGTTTTACCGGGACCATCCTGCAAGCTATACTATCGCTGTATTCCTCTCCTAGCACCAGAGTCCTTACCTCTGGACTTTTCTCGGACCCCTTCTCTATAACCAACGGCACGAGGCAAGGATGCCACCTATCCCCGCTCATATTTGACCTTGTCATGGAACCCTTAGCCCAATCCATTAGAGACAACCCTAAAATCCAAGGCATCACTATTGGGGATGTAACACACAAAGTAGGGCTATATGCTGATGATGTCATTATAGCACTGACGGATCTGCAATGTTCACTTCCAGCACTATGCGAAACTCTAGCACAGTTCAGCACAGTCTCTCTCTACAAAATAAATGAAAATAAGTCTAGTATGCTACCTATAGGGCTTGACCAACAAACTAGGGCTGAGGTAGCCAAACTAACATCGTTCGCCTGGGCTCCCAACTCTACCTTAACATATCTAGGTACCCAACTTACTGCTCCCACATCCAAACTGCTACCTACCAACTTTAATGCTTTGTTAACCAAACTTCTACAAACCACAAAGGAACTAAAGCACTCTCAGGCCTCGTGGGCAGGCAGAATCTCCACCGCAAAAATGTTCCTGCTCCCACATATTCTCTATACATTTCGGACATTACCCTTGCCCTTCCTGAAATCTCAATTACATAAACTTCAATCAATAATCAACAATTATATATGGGGAGAAAAAACGACCTTGTCTTAAACCCAACGTACTCTGTACACCAGTATCGTCAGGAGGTATGGGGGCACCTAATATCCAAGCATTCTACAAAGTGACAATCCTGGATCAAGCCAAATCATGGTGAAACCCAACCCCCTCTAATAACTGGCACCAAATTGAAAGCACAATATTACTCCCTAACCCCAAACTTGCTATTACAGCACTTCTCTTGCAGCACCAAGGAACTCACACCTACTTGAGTACTATTAATGCCACCCTTAAAGCGCTTAAAGCACTCGTCCAATCTACCAATGCGATCTCACGTTCCACCTCTCAACATATCCCAATTGAAACTCTTCACCTACTCACTGTGGATATTTCCTTATCTGACTGGACTACTGCAGGCGTAACTAACATCGGACACCTGTATACTGGAACAACGCTACTGACCTTTCAGCAACTTCAAGCTAAATGGGCGTTTCCGACCGCATCCTTCTTCAAATACCTTAGAATAAGTTCCATACTTACCAAAATCAAATGGTCCTCGCACTCACCATTGGATGACTTACTCAATTACTACACCCTACCCGTTGGGAAGAAAACAGGAATTACTTACATTTACAAAATCCTCACCAACACCAACAGTAAGGAAAAGACTCCCACCATGCTATACTGGGAACAACAACTACATTGCCATTTCACCTCTGCACAATGGTATCACTCCCTACATGCGCCTCTCAAAACGTCCAGATGTAAATCACACTGGGAAACAGTTCAAAAAATTTTCCACAACTGGTACCTCACCCCATTAAAGCTAGCACGCATATACCCTACAACAACCAACCTTTGTTGGAGAAACTGCGGACACACGGGATAAATCTTACACATCTGGTGGTCCTGCCCACAACTGAAGCTCTACTGGGCAGACCTCTCATCACTCCTCTTCTCTATCACCTCAGTCCACGATCAGCTTACACCCCAAAAGGCCCTATTGGGCCTAGAAATGGAGACATTACCCTAACCTACTCACATGATTGTCACCCATGCTCTCATTGCCGCCCGTTTGACTCTGGCTAGACATTGGAAATCAGCTATTCCCCCTTCTTGTGCTGAACTCATACACGCTCTCAACAACCAGTTCCTTTGGGAATACATGTTCGCAAAAGCGAACCTGAGCCTTGCGATCTTTCAGAAGCATTGGAACCTATAGATCAACCATCCCAAAGCAAACTGTCTCACGTGACTCCAACCCTAACGGTTGGCCTCCAAATATACCCCTTCTACAAGACTGAGATACACTGTACTGCATCAGCTTACTTTTAGCTCATATGTCCTTTACACTGCTCACACTTGAACATTCTTACTGTAAACACTGGCTTACTACTCATTTTTTTTTTCTCTCTTTTCGTGTTATATGACACTACTTAATATTATCTACCTTCATTTGTTTGCGTTGTTCTGAGATGATACTGAATGCTGTATTTTACAATGCAACACTTTGTATGCTAAAAATTCTCTAATAAAATACTTTGTAAAAAAAAAAAAAATACACACAATATTAACTAAGTGTGCCCAAGATGGCCACCTTGCTTTTTCTATGGACGTTAAGCAGACACTTCATCTCATGCACACATGGGCATCGGATTTGGAAGTAAGTTAAAATGAGGCTTACATTTCAGATTTGTCTGGGTCTTAGACTAGGACTAGGTCAGTCTGGGTTTTAGACTAGGACTAGGTCAATCTGGGTCTTAGACTAGGACTAGGTCAGTCTGGGTTTTAGACTAGGACTAGGTCAGCCTGAGTCTTAGACTAGGGCTAGGTCAGCCTGGGTCCTAGACTAGGGCTAGGTCAGTCTGGGTCTTAGACTAGGGCTAGGTCAGTCTGGGTCTTATACTAGGGCTTGGTCAGTCTTGGTCTTAGACTAGGACTAGGTGATCCTGGGTCTTAGACTAGGACTAGGTCAGTCTGGGTCTTAGACTAGGACAAGGTCAGTCTGGGTCTTAGATTAGGACTAGATCAGTCTGTGTTTTAGACTAGGGCTAGGTCAGCCTGGGTCTTAGACTAGGGCTAGGTCATTCTGGGTCTTAGACTAGGACTAGGTCAGTCTGAGTCTTATACTAGGGCTTGGTCATTCTGGGTCTTAGACTAGGACTAGGTCAGTCTGGGTCTTAGACTAGGACTAGGTCAGTCTGGGTTTTAGACTAGGACTAGGTCAATCTGGGTCTTAGATTAGGAATAGGTCAGTCTGGGTCTTAGACTAGGACTAGGTCAGTCTGGGTCTTAGATTAGGACTAGATCAATCTGTGTTTTAGACTAGGACTAGATCAATCTGGGTCCTAGATTAGGGCTAGGTCAGCCTGAGTCTTAGACTAAGGCTAGGTCAGCCTAGGTCATAGACTAGGGCTAGGTTAGTCTGGGTCTTAGACTAGGGCTAGGTCAGTCTGGGTTTTAGACTAGGGCTAGGTCAGTCTGGATCGTATACTATGGCTTGGTCAGTCTTGGTCTTAGACTAGGACTAGGTCATCCTGGGTCTTAGACTAGGACGAGGTCAGTATGGGTCTTAGATTAGGACTAGATCAGTCTGTGTTTTAGACTAGGGCTAGGTCAGCCTGGGTCTTAGACTAGGGCTAGGTCATTCTGGGTCTTAGACTAGGACTAGGTCAGTCTGAGTCTTATACTAGGGCTTGGTCATTCTGGGTCTTAGACTAGGACTAGGTCAGTCTGGGTCTTAGACTAGGGCTAGGTCAGTCTGTGTTTTAGACTAGGACTAGGTCAATCTGGGTCTTAGACTAGGAATAGGTCAGTCTGGGTCTTAGACTAGGACTAGGTCAGTCTGGGTCTTCGATTAGGACTAGGTCAATCTGGGTCTTAGACTAGGGCTAGGTCAGTCTGGGTCTTAGATTAGGGCTAGGTCATCCTAAGTCTTACACTAGGGCTAGGTCAGCCTGGGTCGTAGACTAGAGCTAGGTCAGTCTGGGTCTTAGACTAGGGCTAGGTCAGTCTGGGTCTTATACTAGGGCTTGGTCAGTCTTGGTCTTAGACTAGGACTAGGTCATCCTGGGTCTTAGACTAGGACTAGGTCAGTCTGGGTCTTAGACTAGGATTAGGTCAGTCTGGGTCTTAGACTAGGACTAGGTCAATCTGGGTCTTAGACTAGGACGAGGTCAGTCTGGGTCTTAGATTAGGACTAGATCAGTCTGTGTTTTAGACTAGGACTAGGTCAATCTGGGTCTTAGACTAGGGCTAGGTCAGCCTGAGTCTTAGACTAAGGCTAGGTCAGCCTGGGTCATAGACAAGGGCTAGGTCAGTCTGGGTCCTAGACTAGGGCTAGTTCTGTCTGGGTTTTAGACTAGGGCTAGGTCAGTCTGGGTCTTAGACTAGGACTCGGTCATCTTGGGTCTTAGACTAGGACGGGGTCAGTCTGGGTCTTAGGACTAGATTAGTCCGTGTTTTAGACTAGGGCTAGATCAGTCTGGGTCTTAGACTTGGACTAGGTCATCCTGGGTCTTAGACTAGGACTAGGTCAGTCTGGGTCTTAGACTAGGACAAGGTCATTCTGGGTCTTAGACTAGGGCTAGGTCAGCCGGGGTCGTAGACTAGGGCTAGGTCAGTCTGGGTCTTAGACTAGGGCTAGGTCAGTCTGGATCTTATACTATGGATTGCTCAGTCTTGGTCTTAGACTAGGGCTAGGTCATCCTGGGTCTTAGACTAGGACTAGGTCAGTCTGTGTCTTAGACTAGGATTAGGTCAGTCTGGGTCTTAGACTAGGATTAGGTCAGTCTGGGTCTTAGACTAGGACTAGGTCAGTCTGGGTCTTAGACTAGGGCTAGGTCAGTCTGGGTCTTAGATTAGGGCTAGGTCAGCCTGAGTCTTAGACTAAGGCTAGCGACTGGATCGGGATTAGATTCTGGGTCTGACTGGATCGGGATCAGATTCTGG
>BLSH010363979.1:141780-155379 GCA_018402905.1 Glandirana rugosa | reverse complement strand
CCCTCCAGGTCCGCTTCTTCCTTGTGACCCTTTTTGTTCAGTGTGATCCTCTGGAATTGTCTTTTTGTACCTCGAGGTGGTCATTATAATACTCTGTGGTTCCAATCTCTCAGTGACAGGAGACTTGCTTCTCTCAACGTTAAGGTTGCGGGAATGATCTAGAGTTCCCCCCACACTCAGAAACCTTGCAAACCTAACAACCAAGGAGGTCTAACCCCAATATCCCGAGACGCCCCTCCCTGCAAAACTCCGTGATCGTATAAAAACACTCTCACACCATATGCTAGTGCCTCAAAACGTCCCTCCCCGCAGAGCCCTATAACCCCAATCTGGAGGAACCAACAATCCAAACGTTCCAAAGACTCACACCCCCCTTGAGATCTAGTAAGGGCGTTGGAATTGCAACTCTCTTCGTTCAGAGGACAGTGACTCTCTAACCTTGGTGTCTCATAATATTACTGGTGGAGCTCCATGTTTTTCTGTTAAGGTCTCCTAGTGTGACTTGTTTTTCCCAGTGTTCCTTCTTCGCCTGGACCTCCCCTCCTTGGGGGGTTGGGTCTGGAGGGGGAGGAAGACTCCACGTTGGTTTTGTGGGTGGGCCTATGTGTGTTTATCAAACATAAAGAAAAAGGGGAAAAATCTGTTTCCCTTTTGGTTCCAATAATTACTATATGAGTTGTAGTTAAAGTTTCCTATGTTGTTTTTGGAGGAGATACCTCTCTCTTATTGTTTGTTCAATGTCTGGGAATTGACCGGGGCGGATGTTATGCTCCTCCCTCTGTCTCTGGGAAACTTACGTTGGTTTTCTCTCGGACAGATGTATTTCTGCAGTTTTGGCGGCTACGCTATTTGTTTTCCCGAGATTGGGGGGTCCCTTCCGATCCCCCAGTCTTGGGCTTCTGAGGGGCACGGCGGCGGTTCTCCGCTGGCTCCCTCCTGTAACTTATGATACTGATATCCTTTATCCATATCTTTGTTCTCTCATTCTTTCACTTGTCTTTTTCTTTCTCAGGCACCAGGGAGCACCGGTCTTCAATGAGACCCAGTGGTTGGTCTCCTTCTTCGGGTTTAGTCACCCTTGGTCACAGGTAAGCTCTCCCTCAGTGATGCTTAGATTCACACCCCATCAACATGGCTAGCCCCGCCAATCACTTAACTACCCTGAGAATTGCGTCACATAATGTTCAGGGCCTTAATTCCCCGGTTAAGAGGAAAAAATACTTTAATTCAGCACATTCCCAGCATCTGGATGTCCTCTTACTACAAGAAACCCATTTTCCCGGTCAATATAATCCTGGGTTTATTCATCCCAAGTTTTCCCAATTCTTCTTGGCTAACGCCGCAGACAAAACCAGAGGAGTGGGAGTCTTTTTAGCAAGGCATATAGCCTTCACACCCCAGAAAGAAATTAGGGATCCGGAGGGTAGGTTCATCCTCTTGAAGGGGGACATAGGGGTACTACATTTACGTTTGTCTCGTATTACGCCCCGAACCAGGGCCAATTAGGTTTCTTCCAATCAATGTTTAACGTTATTTCACCACACTTTGAAGGCTCTGTGATAATGGGGGGGGGGGGTGATTCGAATATGACTTTAGATAACATGGTTGATAAATCCGGATTGGTCGTCCACAATCTCTTCGTCCTCCGAAGCATAGCTTGAAACTAGCCAAGCTTTTAAATACGGTAGGAATGGTGGATATATGGAGAGAACTCAACCCAAGGGTTAGGGACTACACTCACTATTCTGCCCCTCACCAGAGTCTCGCTAGAATAGATCATGTCTTTCTCCCAACCCATAATATCCCCCTGATCCTCAAAGCGTGTATCAATGACTCCCCCCTGTCTGACCATTCACAGGTCTTAATACAAGTCAAAGCGGATCTAGGCCAAAAGGGGAGGCCCCAGTGGCGTTGTAACGAAACATTATTATCTAACCCGGTTCATCGCACGTTATTAGAGAAAGATCTCAAAGAATATTTTCATTTGAACGACAATGGAGAAGTCTCCCCCGCTATTCTCTGGGCAGCTAGTAAGGGGATAATTAGGGGTAAAATTATACAGCTTTCAGCAAGACTTAGAAGGGAAAAGAGGATTGATCTGGAGAAATTAGAGCGGGATTTTTATGCCCTCTCTAAGTCTCACAAGCAGAACCCGACCCCTCAATCGAGGGCTCAACTCGAAGCGGGTAGGGTAGCCTTGAACTTGGCCCTGACCACCAGTACAGAGAAACAAATACAATGGTCTAAAGCCCATTTTTATATGCAAAGGGATCAAATAGGCCCCAGACTTGCTGCCAGGCTTTCTCCTAGGTTCCGGACCTACTCATTTCTGAGAGTGAGGGTCCCACCAGGGGTACTGTCCCAGAATCCGCAGCAAATAATGTCTGCTTTCCAAAATTTTTATGCAAATCTTTACGCCCTAGATAGCGCAACTTCACCACACTCCCTTGCCTCATTCCTAAATAACATCTCTCTCCCTAAACTTAATAAGGAGCATATAAATTCCCTTGAACTACCGGTCACTGAAGTAGAAATTCTAGAGGTCATCAAAAACCTTTGAAATGGTTCTGCCCCCGGCCCAGACGGGTTATTATAAGGCTTTGGCCCCATTATCGCTCCTTACTTGGCGAAATTCTTCAACTCCCTTAGTAGGGGGTCTGCATTGCAAAATGAAGCTAATCTAGCCTATATAGCAGTTATCCCCCAACCTGGCAAAGATCACTCAGACGTCAGCAATTATAGGCCTATATCATTAATCAATAATGACTTGAAAATTCTTACCAAAATTTTGGCCAACAGATTATCTAGGTTCATAGGCAATTATGTCAATAAGGACCAGGTAGGATTTATCCCGGGCAGGCAAGGTCCAGACCAGATTCGTAGAGCGGTGGATATTATCTCCCTCCTAAATTCGGGTTGGGAGGGGGGGGGCAACACCAGGAAGGATATCTTCTATCGGTGGACTTACAAAAGGCATTTGATACAGTTGACTGGAATTATCTGTTCGAAGTTCTCAGTAGGTAGGGTTTTGGACCAAAATTTCAGCAGATCTTAAAAGCCCTTTACTCAAATCCTAGTGCCCAAGTGAAACTCCATAATTATTATTCGGATTCTTTTAATATAGCCAAGGGAACCAGACAGGGTTGCCCCCTCTCCCCCTTAATTTTTTCTATTGCAATGGAATCTTTAGCAATAGCCATCAGGGACAATCCAGCCATCCAAGGTGTTCATTGTGGGCCCCAAATCCACAAATGTGCATTATTCGCTGATGATTTACTGTTATTCATCACCTCTCCTTTCACCTCCACCCCCTTGGTGATTCAACTTCTTCGGGAATTTGGGAAGGCATCTGGGCTTTGTGTGAACTGGTCTAAGTCTGCAGCTTTAAATGTTTCGATACCTGAATCTAAGTTACTTTGTCTCAGGGAACTTCACAAGTTCTCCTGGAACTCTAACCGTCTCCCGTATCTGGGGGTTAGTCTGACAGCCCGCATTGACCAACTTTACCAGGTTAACTACCCGCCCTTATTCAAGAAACTCTAGGAGGACCTTTCAGGATGGGATAGGGAGGGTCTTTCCTGGTTGGGCAGAATACATTCAGTTAAGATGACCCTTCTTTCTAGAATTCTATACTTCTTTCGGTCTCTCCCTATTCCCATAAGGAAACATCAATTGCAAAATTTGCAAAAACAAATATTACGATTCGTTTGGGGGCGGAAAGGCTATAGATGCTCTGCTAGTAGTCTTTATAGAAGACGCGCTCAAGGGGGTCTTGGGCTCCCGCACCTCTTCAAATACTTTCTAGCTGCTCAACTAGCCCAATTCTCAATCATTTACTCTAGAGGGGAAAAACCAGATTGGCCAAAGATGGAAAAACAAGCAATCCCCTCAAACACTATTGATTTCTTATTAGGGGCACCCCATAGGTTAAGACCCCCAATTCTTGCTCCCACCCTCTCCCACTCAATGGCTTTATGTGACGCCGTTCTCAAACCCCCCCCACTTGATTTCGAATTTATGACCACTCGACCACCTTTTTAATAGCCCCTGATTCCGTCCGGGCCTGGAAATCCGGGCTTTCCAATGGTGGACCAATAAAGGTTTATTTACATAGGTCATTTCCTTACCCCCACGGGCCCTATTTCCCTATCACATAGCATTAGCAAATTAGAGATGCCTCCCTCCGAAAAATTCCGCTTTCACCAAATTTATCACTTCATGTCCTCTTTATGGAAGAACAGAAATGATTTGCAGGCATTACTCCCTATGAAAAATGGTGCCCCGAAATGCATGTTCAAAGGGGAGGTATCTCTCTGATCTATGCATCACTGACGGAGAGCCCAGATAAACCTACCTATGCAAATAAATGGGAGAAGGATTTGGAAGTATGCTGGGAAGCGGACAGGTGGAGCTCCTTGTTCCAGAGATCTTTCAAGGGCATGGTTAATATAGCCTTGCGAGAGGCCAACCTGAAAGTTTTGATGCGTTGGTACCTGGTTCCTACCCGGTTAGCAGCCATGTACCCAAATTCGTCGGGTCTCTGTTTCAGAGGGTGCGGTCTCCTGGGCTCCTTTATCCACACCTGGTGGGAATGCCCCGTGTCCGAGTATTCTGGAACAGAATATTTCACATGATTAGAAGGGTCTCTGGACAGTCAGTTCCCCAAGGTCCTGAAATCGCACTTCTTAACGTTAGGACTGAGGGCCTCTCTAGGCCTCTTTTTAGACTCACTCACTTTATTTTGTTGGGAGCCAAAATCACAATTGCTAAAGCCTGGAAAAGACCTTCAGTGTCCTTTTTTTGCAGCTAAACAAAAGGTCTCCTGGATCATGACCCAGGAAAAACTGGCCAATATAATTTTGGATACCTCTCCCAAATTTGGGGCCCCTGGAAAACTTACCTGAATTTACCTCCATGAACCACTGGCTTCTATTGTCTATTTTAGCTCACTGGTGCCTCACATTCTTTCCTTTATCTTCCTCCTTCTCTCTATGTTCTTGAGTCTTTTTGCTTTATTCCTTGCTCCTACCTTTAATAGTGTTTGTTTTCTGTTCCATTTTGGCAAGAAAGTCGATGTTGGTTGCATGTCATGATAGTTCTTCCCCTCAGCTGGGGAGGGGAATTTGTTTAGACATACCATAAATTTCCTCCACTACAATCCCTGCCTTTCTTTTTTATTTTTCAGTCTTTTAATGTGTTCATAATATTGTTAATTTAACTCTTAGAGATGTACTAAGTTCTCAGGTAGGTCTTAAGACACAGTTATGGTGCTTTCTACTTTCAGTTATGGGGACTCCCGTTTTCTTTCTGTGGCGGGCATGATTGGCAGCCCACGGTCTGCAGTATGATCCCATTGGGGGCAGTACTGTGGGTTGGCAACTGCCTCCTATAACATAGACCCTCCTCAAGAAACACTCTTTTGAATATAACCTTCATGATTATTCATACTTTTCTTAATTTTGTGTGGCCAAAATATTTTCATTGTACCTTTTAATGTGTCTTTGGAATATGTTGATTTATCTGTTCTTTTTTTCATATTCAATAAAAACCATAAACATAAAATATGTTTGCTAGCGTAGTTATTATGTTACAGCCAATGGAAAGCCTCAGGTAGGTACGACCTTCACTGCTCTCAGTATAGAGCTTTCTCTCCGCTATCTTGAGGAACATGAAATGCGTAAGTACTTATAGAATGAAGCCAATATTCACATATTTTAATTGCTGATCAAAGGTGGATTTCTAGATAGGGAACATGCAGGTTTCAGCTTTCTGGAGAATATATGCCCCCGGCGCCATCATCCCCAGCCCCCACAGAGCTGACCATCTAATGTTCCACACATCAGAGGACTTGAAGGAAGGTGAGGATCTGTGAAGGTGACATGATCCCCCATCCCACCCCCCATCTAGGGTTGCAACCATCATCCTTTAATCCAGGACACATATGAATTACACAGGTTCTGAGGCTAATTTAATGCAAGTAAGGCACCAAGTGAATTTAATTACCACCTTAATCAGCCGCATAACCTGTGTAATTCATATGTGTCCTGGATTAAAGGGATGATGTGGCAACCCTACCCCCATCTAGTCCACACAGGGTGCTGACCCCCATCTCTAATATATATATATATATATATAATTTTTATTAACAATATTATTATTATCATTACCTCCTCACTGGGAACACACTCTCCAGCTTCTCATCAGGAAGTTGCTTATTGAACTATAACCATCCCTCCCTCCTTCCTCCTCTGAACTACAACAAAATGGCTGCCCCCTGCACTAAGGACAGCTACAGAAATACGACGAATTATATGCATTTTTATGAATGTGACTATTTATGTTTCCAAGAAAAAAAAAATTCTCCAGCTCTGACAAAAAAACTCTTCCTAGTTCGATTAATAAAGCAATAAAGAGCTAACAAGCGAGCTACAAGAAAATGTCCGCCACCCGTCCAGCTCTGAGGACACTTCCTCCTCTCCCATGGAAGAAGCTCGACCTCTTAGTGGTTGCTTTGGCTCAGGTAGCAGAGTACAGTGTTCACCCTTTCACTTCTGGACAGTTTTCACACACATGCTGAAATAGTCATTATTGACTGATTACTAAAGACCCTCAAACCTATATATTTCTTGAAAGCAGGGGACCCATAGAATTAAAAAAAAAAAAAAATGGCAGTCTTGAATTTATATGGTGCAAACATTTATGGTAAAAAAAATACATGCAGATGAATTAATGTCTGCATCATATATCAGTTATAGAAATTATAAAGGTATTTAGCTTCCTATTCGAATGTGCTTATCACGTAGTAACAAACCATGACAAACAAAGCTGGATATAGAGGATGCTTTATTGCATATAAACGTTTGGGGTCCCACAGTGGTGTAGTGGATTTCGCCTGGCAGCAAATGGGTCGCTGGTTCAACAACACTACCTGCCTGGAGTTTGCATGTTCTCCCTGTGCCTGCGTGGGTTTCCTCCAGGTACTCCGGTTTCCTCCCACACTCCAAAGACATGCTTGTAGGTAAGTTAAATCTTGTCCAAATTGGCCCTAGTATATGAATGTGAGTTAGGAACCTTAGATTGTAACTCCTTGAGGGTAGGGACTGATGTGCATGTACAATATATATGTAAAGCGCTTCGTAAATTGACAGCGCTATACAAGTACCTGAAATAAATAAAAAATAAATAAATTTACACCTCAGCATTCTGACACGTATAAATGCAGATACACTGGTTAGCCATTCCATTGACCTGTATTGTCCATTTTTCCATTGAGGAGCATTATAGGGCCTGTTGGTGATAATAGCGGCATGTGAAAAAGCATAATTGTTGATGCAAATAAAAACGCACAGGGAGATGCGTTTTTACGTGCATCAATTTTTAATTTTTTTTTCATTTGGATGAAATGGGTGTAGCAATGATCCCCGGAGGTGTTGCTGGATTTCTAACAGGCTCTCCTCCCACTTGAGATTTGCTCTGTAGTTGCACCCAAACACCAACCCACTGATGGCGACAATCTGAAAGACCTCAACGCCAAAGAAAGACCTCTTCTGCAAAATGTATTAGCCCAAATGTCTGAGGCTGGGTTCACTTTACGGCAATCTGCAGTGGATCACTTTTTGGAGAGTGGCTAAGCTGCGACTTCAATGCATTCAGGAGGCGAACCTATCACCTCCAGAATGCCTATAATTTTTTTTCTTTGCCGAATTCTAAGTTTGAATGAGACCAACACACCACAACTGCGAGCCAAGCGTTTGGCTCTTTGCTGTGACGTGGTCCTATTGACTTGAATGGCAAGTTTGACAGGTGGTATCCAACTCCACAATAGGGTTGCCACCTTATACCTTTAAATCTGAACACATGAATTACACAGGTTCTGAGGCTAATTTAATGCAGATAAGGCACCAAGTCAGTTTCACTACCACCGTAATCAGCCACAAAACCGGTGTAATTAATGTGCGTCCAGTTTTAAAGGGATGAGGTGGCAACTCTACTCCACAAGCTGTGTTATGTTTCATGTGGCCTATGAGTCAAAGCATGTGTAGGCTTTAGGTGGATGGTCAGGGGGCACTAAAACTGTTTCTCAGCTGCCTGTTTTTACTACCTCTGTAAAATGGCCTTAGGGAGAAAAGATAGGGGTACAGGATACCCCAAAACAGCAAAAAAAGCCCCTCCGCTCAATAGTATCCACTAGAATAGCCATTCTCATCCAATGTTCTTCCAGAGGTTGCTAGGGGTTCCTTGAGCCATGGCTGATCGACCTCCCATTTGATGGTACATGTTCCAGGGCCAACGCCACTCTGAGTCAGTGGCATGATATCAATAATCTTTTTAGGGTAGCATTCTGGCCACCACTGTAAGGGGTTCATTCTTCCCACTGACCACCAAAGTAAAGGGCATTGATGAAGTCGTCTTTGCAGGGGTTCCCAAAGACTTGGAAATGAGCTCAAGGATTCAAAGGTTTGTCAAGGGTAGTGGTTTTCAAACTGTGGCCCTTTGCTTTCCTTTATCCAGCCCTTGGGGCACTATTCCCCCCACTGACACCAACATCTGGGCATAATTTCTGCCACTGACACCAACAATGCTGGACTATTCCAGCCACTGACACCAACAATGGGGCACTATTCCTCCCCCAATGACACCAACATTGGGGCATAATTTCTGCCACTGATACCAACATCGGGGCATAATTTCTGCCATTGACACCAACATCGGTGCATAATTTCTGCTACTGACACCAACAATGATGGACTATTCCGGCCACTGATACCAACAATGAGGCACTATTTCTCCCACTGACACCAACAATGGGCCACTATTTCTCCCACTGACACCATTGAAGGGGCAAAATCTGAAGGAGAGTAAACTGGTCCTTTGTTTAGAAAGTTTGGAGGCTCCTGCTCTAGAGTAAAACGGTTGAGAAAGGTTGCCCAGGTGAATGTAGATCTCTTAATGCCTCTACCAAAGGGAAAAATATATCATTGTAGGCCCAGAGGGGCAAATACCTTTAGGTGTCTTCAGCCTCTTCCACAGACCAGGTTAGGGTTCTTCAGACCGCTTTCTCAGTTGTGGACCTTAATCACAAACAGGCAACTACCTGAACTCTTTTTCAGCTTTAGCTTCTTCCCCCAGCCAATGGGACCTGGAAGGCAAATCCTGGACTCTTTAGCTACCTCATCCTCAGGCAGCAGGCCCAGGAGGCCAGGACTAGACCCTGCTAAACACACATCCTTACTAGGCAGTGACCGTCTTTACTCACATTCTGTACATATAACCACTTCCAGCGCATAAAGTTCTGCCTCAGAGTCTACTTGTGCAGTGGATCATCAAAAGCAATGGAATAACATCCTTCAGGTATGCAGCCCTCCTCAGATTGGGGAATCTAGTAGACAACTGTAAAATCGCACATAGGAGGGCACACATGCCTAGTGCATTACTGAAGGTTTATTGTATAAAAAAAACAAAAAACATACAGCCAAATGGATACTCACAAAACTGTAAAATCGCACATAGGAGGGCACACATGCCTAGTGCATTACTGAAGGTTTATTGTATAAAAAAAACAAAAAACATACAGCCAAATGGATACTCACAAAATTGTACACTTTTCGGGGGACATACCCCCTTTTCTTCAGAGCTCTGAAAAAGGGGGTGCATCCCCTGAAACATTTCAACTTGCCAGCGCAGCCTTACAGTGTACTTGGCTACGCTATTCCCACTCTGGATTGAGATTTAGGGGTTTATTTACTAAATAGGGGGAAAAATCTTGTGCAGCTCCACATAGAAACCAATCAGCTTCCAGGCTTTAATGCCAAAGCTTAATTGAACAAGCTGAAGCTAGAAGCTGATTGGGTACCATGCACAGCTGCACCAGATTCTGAGTGCACCAGTTTTAGTAAATCTACCTCTTAGTGATACATACTCACTATTTATTTTTTGTGAGTATCCATTTGGCTATATGTTTTGTATTATAAAATATACCTTTGGTATTGTATACCTTGTGGGTTCAAAGGCAGCAGTGGAAGGCTGTATAGCAGGATCAACAACAGAAACTCTTGCTACATGGACATGAATGGATGGGATGATTCTAGACTTTTTAGGATGACAGAAATGGGACCTGTGGTCCTGGAAGCTTGTAGATGTGGAGAGGCATTGCTCCTCTGTCCAGACTTCACAAAGGGAGGACCACAGGCTCAATGCCAAAACACAGTCTTGTGGCACCCTGGGTGAAAATTGCTAAAATACGCTTCATCTTGCCCAAGGGGAATCAAATGAAATGGTGGGAGGTGTTGCCACATGGTTAGATTATTGTGTTTGAGTCATAATAGTGTAGCCCCCCATAGTGATAGGTGCCTTTTGTAGTGAGTTTTTGCTAGGAGAGGCAAGATTTAGTCAGGCCTGACTGTAAGTGCAGGCCTGAATGTTTTGATTTGAGCTGGAGAGTGGCTGGAGACAGAAGGAAAGAACACCCCTTGGAGTTTCCTCCCCCTTGAGCAGAGAAGGTTCTGGAGAGGGGGATGGATGAGGAGGTGTCACTTCCTGATGTATGACAAGGAGCCCTGACCAATCTACAGTCTGTATTGGCAGGGGGCAGGCCTCCTTAAATACAGCAGTCTGCCAGCAGGGGGGAGGAAAGTGCTGGGTGGAGGTGTGGAAGATGTAGCAGAAGTGCCATGGAGACGTCTACCCGGAGCCCCCAGTCTGGGGGGGTGACCTTGAGGCCTGGAGACTCTGGTGCAGCCAGGAATGAAGTGGATTCATGGAGCAGCACAAAGGAGTAGGAGAATGGCAGAGGTGCTACTGAGAACACTTTAAAGCAGGGATATGCAATTAGCGGACCTCCAGATGTTGCAGAACTACAAGTCCCATGAGGCATAGCAAGACTCTGACAGCCACAAGCATGACACCCAGAGGCAGAGGCATGATGGGACTTGTAGTTTTGCAACAGCTGGAGGGCCGCTAATTGCTTATCCCTGCTTTAAAGTATCCACTGCAAGCTAGAGGAGAAAAGCTACAGCAGGCTAGGAGAGGAATCGTGGACAGTCTGTGGAAGCCTTGGGAACCAGTCAGGGGAAGGAGCGTCACTGTGAAGAAAGCAGGTCGGTGGGACCTGGAAGAGGGATGGGCTGGGAGTTGTAGTCCATTAAAGGCCCGGCTAGCACCAACATACTAAGCTACTCTTTGAGGGGTCCAAGACCCTGCCCTGTAATGGGTGGTCTGGAGGCCCTGCTGACAGTTTGCAGGCCTCACCATGTGCTAGCTGTGGTGAAGAGAAAGGAGTTATGTGAGCCTGATAAATTTACCTTCAGGTCAGGAACTAAGTGATGTGCTGGAGAGAAGTGAAGGATCAATAGTCTGCAGAAGAGACGTGCTGGAGAAAGTAGAGTGTATATATGGTCATGTATATAGATGGTCCCGTAACCAATTCATTGGGCATCCCACAGTCACCTCTTTTCCCCATCCAAGCTAAATCCCCTAAATAAAACAAACAAAAACAAGAGCCAGACTATTCATTGACTTTGGATGTGTGAGATATGGTGGGATTAAGGGCAGCTATAAGGTTAACCACAACTACCAGCCACTCCCAAGTAAGGGAGCACATGACAACAATAGAAATGGGGAAACAGAGTTTAATCAAAGCAAGACTAAGCCCATCCTAAAACAGGAACATCCATGGCGGTGAATGATAACTGTCAAAGTTGCTTGTGTTCTCAACCGGACGGTCAAGCTATCAGATGGCTGGTGTAATAACTCATCACATGTGCAGCATTATGGCAACTGCCAATCAGAGGCTTAGACGGCAGTTTCCTTGGCTGTAAGGAGAGGAGGGTTTTGTTCCGCTTTCACATAATAATAACCAAAATCTGTTCCTCCATCTGTAAACTACAGTAAAACTCATGCAAAGTGAATTTTTATTGTTTGATTTACTTATTTATAAAAGTGCTACAATTATGTTTTTGGCACAAAGGATTTTTAATGCAATGCTACAAAACAAACAAATGCATTTTTTCCAAGTTTAAATATAAAAAAAGCAGAATAAATAAATAAAATAAAGCTAAGGGAAGAAGGCGAGGAGGAGGTGGTCTTTGGAGTGGTTAGCATTTGATCCACAGTGTCCAAATACACAATGTTGTCAAAAGTATTGGGACGCCTGCCTTCACACGCACATGAACTTTAATGGCACCCCAGTCTAAAGGCCCGTACACATGAGGCGACTTTCGGACCAGAATTTTTCCGAAAATTCTTTCTGTTAGTGTGCTCCTTTCGACATCCAATTTACATTTTTCGTCAGACAAAAGCTGGATGTGCAGACAAGTACATTTTTGTCGTACGACAACGCCACATCCGATTTTCGAATGGTGTGTACAGAAATCGACACACAAAAGTTGACTGCTCAAAAGTTGCCGCGTTTACAAACCATGAGAATTAAATTATGGTGTTTTTATTATTTTTTTTACTGGTAATGGCGGCGATCTGCGATTTTTTTTTATATAATAATCTTTATTAAATTTTAAAAAGTTTCATGAGCATACAGAGAGATTAGAGCAGAGCTGCACCGAAGTACAGCCAAAGTTGAGAAAACATGAAAATCAACCATTGTGCATATATAAACATACATTGTAGCAAATAAACACCATGGAAACGTGGTAGAGGCTTGGCGATTGGAATGACAGAGGTTGCACTTGCCCCTCACAGACACCCCAACGGGAACATGCTGTGTCAGGCGGTAGGGGCAGTGCAACCGACGGCTGCGAAAATCGCCTCTGTCATTGGGCGTCCCCTGGTACGAAAGCAACAGTAATAGTAAAAGTGGACAAGAAAGCAACAGCGAAAGGGTGGAGGTAAAGACAGAATGTTCAGTAAGCATATATATTCGATCTATTTGAAAAATTGAACAAACCAGTTCTCTTCATACATGGAAGTCATCAACGTTGCTCCGGAATTAAGTTGACATTCAGTATTGGCTGAGATCAGAGTGACAAAGAACACTTGGGTTGGGCAAGCCAAAGAGACCACCACTTCAAGAATTTAGGCATTTGAAGGTGAGCTCTGGCATACATAAGTTCCATCTCACCTTGATTGTTGATGGCTGAGATGATTTCCGGGAGAGATGGAAGGACAGATGACTTCCAGTTTTTGGCTAGAAGTGATCTAGTAGCAAAAAGAGTATGAGACAGAACAGTTTGTGTCGGTGCCGGCCAGGAGTCAATATCTAGGCCAAGCAGTAGCATTTGAGGAGAAAGCAAGACTGGGGTGAGTAGTACAGAAGTTAGAAGCTTCGAAATAGTATTCCAAAGAGGTTTCAACTTGGGGCAAGACCACCAGATGTGAAAGGCCGATGCACGTTGGTTGCATAACCTCCAACACATGTCAGGTGTCGATGGGTAGATCTTGTTCAGTTTTTGTGGCGTGAGGTACCAGTCATGAAATATTTTTTGGGTCCCTTCCCAGTGGGTACAACAGCGAGAGAGGCGAGAGGGCAATCTCAAGGCGGTAGTGCCGCGGAACTCTAACGGGAGAGCGGAGAGAGCGACAACATGGGTGACCCTTCCCTGGGTTTTTTATAAAGTACTGACCATGGAGTGCGGTGTTTTTGACTTG
>BLSH010363979.1:125790-139880 GCA_018402905.1 Glandirana rugosa | reverse complement strand
GAAGTAACGGGGGACGTCCAATTGGGAAGGGACGGTCACTGTCAATATACATTAGTCACCGATAAATTTAAAGACTAGTGACATATTCACAGTTACCAGGGTTTTATCACAGTTTTTACAGGCTGTACAGGCGGTGTTATAGTGTCAGGGTTATTTTTAGCGTCTAGCAATGAGCTTGTATCACAAGGCTAATAGATGTGTGATCAATATGGTAACACGTAGAGACAAAGAAATTGTTCAAGTCAATAATTTGGAAAAAAAAAAAAAAAAGACTTTCTAACATAAGTAAAACGGAATTGGAACCCACACGCTATCTCGTCCACGAGTGAGGGTGTCATGTGAGAGTGTAGGGAACGTTGATTATAGCGTTGAGCGATGATACCGGTAGTTACAGAGAAGTGAATTACACTTTCCGGAAAAAAAAAAAAAAAAAGGTTTAATAACTGAACTTGTTAAAGAAACAGAGATGCACAATGGTATAACTAGTGTGTAGATAATCGGAACACTATGTTCGAGTAACGATCTGCGATTTTTATTGGGACTGTGATATTGTGGCGGACATGTCGGACATTTTTGACACTATTTTGGGACCATTGACACTTATACAGTGATCAGAAATTTAAATAGCCACTGATTACATATAACTGTCACTGGCAGGGAAGGGTTAACCTGCAGGGGGCAATGAAGAGGTTTACTGTGTTCCCTAGGGGTGTTCTAATTGTGTGGGGGCTGGGCTGGCAGGGGAATAACAGCTCTAACTGATCCCGGTAACAGGGATCAGCAGATCAGTGTTAGGTCCCCTGTCAGAGCGGGGAGCCCTGGAAACACGTCAGCCTGGCCACCGATAATCAAACGGTCCTTCTGCTGAGGTGGAGATTCATAAGTCCCCTGGAGGCACAGCTTCCACCTTCTGTTGTGATGTTTTTACAATTGCTCCGTTTGTGAGTATATATTATATCTTAATACTTTTAATAAATTGCGCTAGGTCGGTGCGCCCCTCTCTTGTGTTTTTTTCCTAGTACCTTTTGGATTCCCATGGTCCTGAGAAGGTCAGCAAGACAACTAAGTGCTAAGTGACTTTTGCGTCCATAGAGACTTTCCATTGCACCCTATGTTCTCTGCTAATTCAGGGCTCCTTGGTTGATGAATCTGAGCGCAGGGGATTGTTGGTGTTTTTTTCTCAGAGCGGGGAACCGCCATGTTTACATGGACGGTTCCCCGCTTTTCTTCTATTGTAAGCGATCACGGGTCGCCGGCGGACATCGAGTCCACCTGACCCACGGCCACACTCCTGGAGCTCGCGGCGGGCACGAGAGCACGTCGTTGGTGGTGCACGCTCACCCCCTAGCCGCGCGTGCGCGTAACGCCACTTATAGAAGGCGATTCGCGTTATGCTGCCACCTTGCAGCAGTAAATGTATGCAATGCCGTCGTTAAGTGGTTAATAGGGAAATTAGTGGAAGCAACCCAAAGGGTGACGCACCATAAATGAACTTCCTCTTTATACTTTTATAGTACGTCACTACGTTCGCCTTTGTCAGATGAAAAATTTCCAATAGTATGCTCTACAAAATCATGGACACGTGCTTCTGACAAAAATCAGACGCTTGGCTGTCCAAAAATCAGAACGTGTGTACGAGGCTTTAGTCCGTAGGGTTCAATATTGAGTTGGCCTACCCTTTGCAGCTATAACAGCTTCAAGTCTTCTGGAAAGGCTGTCCACAAGGTTTAGGAGTGTCTATGGGAATGTTTGACAGAGGGGTAGGGGCAGGAGGAGCAGATCAAGCCCTCTTTCCTGTCCTGTCTGTGTGTGTGTGTGTGTGGGGGGGGGGGGGCTGTGCTGGCTCTGGGCAGTGAAAAAGAGAGTGTCACAGCCTCTCGTCTTAGACAACTGTAGCCAGCCCTCTGAACGGTTGGCAGCCCTGGTGATTTGGGTTTGCCCAGGCTTATCCAGCCCCTGCACATGTATTCAGTAGTTATGGTATTCACTTGGGGACCCATAGTCCGGTCTGAATAATGTGTCTTGATTTCAGGCGGTCTGAAACCCAGACACATGATTCAAAATCTGGACTGTCCAGGTGAAACCCTATAATTAGCCACCAGGCCCAAACATAGATTTACATTCCAAAACATTTTTGTAGCCGCTTCCACAAATAATCAATATAAAAAATTCTCGGCTAGCCAGTGTATAGGAGACTGACATAATATAAATCTATGTTGAAGTGTAGGACAGCAAACTCTTCCATGATGTTTTGAGCAATAAGAAAATGCCACAATAATTATCTCATAATCCATTTGTTGTGTAATAAATAAAGAGAAATAATACACCAAGGCTCTGTTTGGTAGCTGCAGCCTCGAGGCCCCACATGGCCACCATTGTCTGACATGGGTTCTTGTAAAGCTATAAAAAGCAATTCCCACACAACATGTATGATTATCTGCTGTTAGATAGTAGTTCCCAATAAAGTTACACATGTTGATTAGCTAGCAAGCATTCACCTTCTTAGGTGGTTGCTTAGTCTATGCCAGCGTTTCTCAACCAGGGTGCTGAGGCACCATGGTGTGCTGTCTCGGCTCATTAATGGTGCCATGCTGCATCCCGTATTTTTGTACAGCATCAGGCATTTTCATGGTGCAGGTGAACCAGCCACCAGCACCAATGAGGAAATAAGGGATGCTAATCGAGGGCAGATGGCAGTCAGGGCAGTTTCAACAATCAAAGGGGACGGCTGCCTCATTTGGTCCTGCTTCACCTCTGTGCTGCTGCCATGCTGCCCCAGCCAAGCTGTAGGAAAGATTGGGAGGTGGGACTCTCTTGTGAAAAAGGGGGTGTCTTAGGACTCTAACGGGATGGGATGGCTGTAAACTCTCATGTGAAAAAGGGGGAGGACTGCAGATTCTGATGTGAAAGGGGGTGGGGCTAAGGGCTCAGATGAAAAAGGAGGAGGAAGAAGGCTTTGATGTGAAAAAGGATGGTAGGACTGAGGATTCTGATGTAAAATATGTGGACTTCAGATGTGATGAGGGACACCATTTTAGGTTGGTAGGCTCTACCAAACTAAGCCTAACACTGCTCCCACCCCTCTTCTAACAGCTACTGTATACTAACTACCCTGTAGAAGGAAGATACTTACCTATACTTAAGGCACTCCAGTCATTCCACTATAAGATTTTGAATATTCTCAAAGGGTTCAGTGGTTGAGAAACACTGCTCTACACAAACAATGGTCTTCATTTAGGGTGAGCGATCTCATGAACACCTAAATCCTTGAGGAACTGGCACCTTAAAGATACGCTGACACAGAGTGACCACGTGTCATCATGTATGGGAGCTTAGATGGGAGAGAAGGGATGACTTCCTTGTGAACCATTTCCCACACTTTGAACATAAGTATGGCTTCTCGTCTGCGTCTGACCTCTGGTGGCATGTAAGGCTTCCTTTCCAGGTAAAATGTTTACCGTACTGCGAACAGGAATATGGGTTATCTCTCATGTGTACTACCTGGTGCATGGTGAGATGGGATTTGTTAGTGTAACTTTTCCCAAACTCTGAACAGATGAATGGCCTCTCTTCCATGTGAGTTCTCTGGTGCGAGATAAAAGTGGCCTTATGGGTAAAACTCTTCCCACACTCTGAACAGGTTTTCAGACTTGTGCCTGAAACCCTTCCCACATTCCAAGCAGGAAAAAGGCTTTTCCCCTCTGTGAATCGTTTGGTGAATTATAAGTTTATCCTTCCCTGAGAAACACTTCCCACACTCTGCACATGAAAATGACTTCTCCACCGTGTGGACCCTCTCGTGTTTGAGAGTTGCTTCTGGGAAAAACACTTCCCACATTCCAAACATGAGAAAGGCTTCTCACCCGTGTGAGATCTCTGATGTATGATAAGTTTACCTCTGCAGGTAAAACACTTCCCACATTCAGAACAGGAAAAGACTTTGATACCCGTATGAATGTTGTGATGTTCAATAAGGTAGAGTTTCTTTGTAAAACATTCCCCACACTCAGAGCATGAATAGGGCTTCACAGCCTTGTGAGATCTCTGCTGGAAAGCAAGGTCCTCTCTCTTGGTAAAGCCTTCACTGCACTCAGCACATGAATACGATTTGCTTCCTGTATGGGATGTCTGGTGGGAGGTGAGGTCCTCTCGCTGGCTAAAACAATAACTGCATTTAGAACATGAATATGGGTCGGCCCCTGTGTGGGATGGTTCCATCCATGTATGAGATGTTTGTTTGAAGATGAGATCTTTTTTCTGGGTAAAACGTTCACCACCTTCATTACATGAATATGGTTTTCTCCCTGTATGCAATATCTGGTGGTAGGTGAGGTCCTCTCTCTGGGTAAAACATTCACCACATTTGGAACACAAACTTGGTTTGTCCCCTGTATGGGATGTCTGGTGAGAGGTAAGGTCTTCTTTCTGGGTAAGTTGTTCACCACTCTCAGAACATGAATATGGTTTGTCCTCTATATATGAGGTCTAGTGGGAGGTGAGGTCGTAGAACTTAAATATGGCTTCATCATCATGTAAGGTCTTTGGCTGCAGGTGAGGCCCTTGCTTTGGACAAAATGCTCATCACACCCACAACTTGAGTATGGCTCCATCCCTGTGTGAGATGTCTGGTTGGATGTGAAGTCCTTTTTCTGGGTAAAATGTTTACTACCCTCACAACGCAGGAAGGTTTCAATCCCTTTGTGAGTTGTATGATGGGTCACAAGGCAGGAGAGATCAAGGAAACTCCTTCTACGTGTTGAAGGGTCAAATGGTAGATCTGCACCATAAAGGCCTGTAGGGAGATTTGGGTAAATGGGGTTTTCACCTGAAGAGGTGTTGCCATTATCTTCTATGTCACTACCTTGAGAAGGACTGAGATATTCCTCTGCGTTGTACCTTCTGTATCGCCCATCTAGAAGAGCATACAATAAAAGGAGAGGGTAACAGAATTAAAGTCAGGAGAGTTCTATACAATCCAAAATCACTGGAAGTATATCTCCAGCCAAAACATTAACCACTTCATCTCTGGAAGGTTTTACACCCTTCATGACCAAGCCATATTTTGCTATTCAGCACTGCGCCACTTCCCGAACAGCTATCAAACACCTGCCCAGCCCCTATCCCATTGGCTGGTGTTTGATAGCTGTTTGGTCCCGCCCATCCCCGACATCACCACCAAATTGTGACAGGTCTCTCTGCATGCAGTTAATTTATATGAGTTTCACACACAGAGCGGCTCTTACAAGCCGCGCTATCTGAGCAATCTGAAACTCCTCATCTCCTCTATAACACAAGACAACCTGCAATGGGCGACACCCAGGCTGACCCCGCCCCCTTTCGGTATTGATCGTTTTGTAATTTGAAACATCGTTTTCATCCAATTATTTTTGGCAGCTGAAATTTCTGTGCATCCCTAATCCAAAATGTGTCACTAGTAGGGTTGCACTGATACCGATACTAGCATTGGTATCGGTGCTGATACCGAGCTTTTGCATGAGGACTTTTACTTGTGCATATGCTTCGTTGCTTAATCTGATACCTCAGGGCCACTGATAGTCCAGTACAGCCGGCCCTTTTGCACCGGGTTCAGCGTCCTCAGCGTAGCAGGGGGGTTGAGCAGCCTTACGGATGATCGGTGAGGTGGTGGGGGCAGTTATAAGCACAATCTCCCTGTGTGCATTTCAATAAAGCAGCTGACAGCCACTTCTCCTCCTCTCCCTCCTGCGATTGTCAGCTGCTTTATTGAAAGCCACACAGGGAGATTAGTGCTTGTAACAGCCCCCACCACCACATCGATCACCCCTGACTGTCCCCCGTGTCCTCTTCTGACTCCCAGGGTCCTCCTCTGGCTCCCGGGGACTCCATGGAGTCTTTGTTGCGGTTTAGGCCTCACTCTACTTTAACTGCACACTGTAAACTTCTCACAATGTGCATTAGAAGCTGCAGTTACAGTAGATAGAATCCGCATTTGTATGCCACTAAAGGCATTTGGAGACACGGCTGTGCTTATGGTCCCATTGATTCCTATAGTGCTGAGTTTACAATTATATGCTGTATGCATCTGAACGCAGTAATTTAGATGCCTGTGTGAATGAGCCCCTAAAGATGTATACAGTTAAACAGCGGTTCTACAGCTACACACCTGTGTCAATCTCTTGCTGAATGTCTTCCTCTTTATACTCATTGACATCTCTCACAAACGGCTCTTCTGCTTTTTTTTTCACTTCAACATTAACCAGATTTTCAGCCTGAAATGTCTAAAAAAAATAAAAACAATAAAATCTATAGACTAAAACTGAATATTTCAAAGTTCATGCTGGTAAGGTCCTTCTACCTGCTACTCAAGATTCCCTGTCCTCCCAGTTTATTTCTTGGTTTAACAAAAATATATATATATATATATATATATATAAAAATACATTTAAAAAAAAAAAGCTTCAAAAGCCTTTTTCTTACCTTAACTTACCTTATCTTTTGGACAGCGAAAGAAGAAAGTTCATCTTCAGATGCCCACTGCCTGAGTGACATGAACACTTACCATTACAGTAGAGTTAAAGGTCATTTTTATTTTTGAGTAAGGCAGGGTTATAACCCGTCAGTTATTTTTTGCCTTCTGTGTCCCACTCGGGAGATTTCCCTTCACTTCCTGTCCCATAGCCAAAACAGGAATTGAGAGGAAATCCCTCCAAAGTGAGTGAAGGCTTAGTTGTCATCAGAACTAGTGTCTCCATTGGAAGATTTCACCTCTATTCCTGTTCCGGTGGCAACCCAAACTTTTTGGGATAACGGTTACCAGGACTAATAGAGAGGGTGACTTCCTCTATACACAACAATAAAAAAAAAACTGACAGATGCTTTAATCCCCCTCAACTCTATCCAAAACGGAAAATAAAATGTCTTTAGTTATACTTTCATTGCCCAACAGCAGGGTCCTCACAGCCTCCAGAAGAAGCTTTATAGCAAAAGTAATAGAAAGGCACAAAGTAATAAAAAAAACTAGATAGGAAATCAAATCCCAACCAGTCTTATCTGGTTGCTTCGGATAGGAACGGGATTCACTCTGCAGGCGTCATTGCAAATTCCCCAGTATTGTTCAACTAAATTCTTGTTCCACCTACCTGATCATCGAGAGGGATGTTGTGATCCTATGTACAATAAGTAATGGTAAAACACTGAGTTCCATCTATCTGATCCTCCTGAGGGATCTCCTGACCCTCCTGTTTGGAGTCCCAGGAATACAGAGGACATGGACATTTCTATGGGGGATTTATCTGTAGGAATAACATATATATAGAATATTGTACCACTTATGCATAGGAGACTGTGCATTAAACATGTACATCACATTTGCTACAGTCTTGTTCACTGTCATAAATAGAGATGAGGAGGTTTCTGAATCCTCTCCAGCTACTTTGGTGGCCCTGTGAAAAGAAGGCAAGATTGGCCACGCCAAGGACCCCAACGACAGATTAGTACCCCAACTATCTTGACAGGTTCTGAAGAACCAACCAAAGCAGTGTTTTCATTACAATAACCTCTTTAACGCTGTACCAAACTCTACATAATATTGAGGTCAAGTATGGCATCCAGTGGATTTGCCTGGATCAAGTGTACCTGAGAGGGAATCACCAAGGCTGACGTCAACACATTCATCATCATGCTGCTGATTTATCTACCAGGTCACGATGGTTCAAATTAATTTAGCAAAGACTCACATTAGAACAGCCATTCTCAACCCTGGATCCTTAAAAACTCTTGGATTCCTCCAAAGGTTGTCAAAAATTTCTTTTTTGACTTCCCATTTTACAGTGCCTGCATAGTTCCAGGTCCAACATTACTTGGCAGAGCCAGCTGCATGACATCAATTATCATTTCGGCAGCCTGTAAGGGTGGTATTCTGACCATCACTGTATTGGGGGGCATTGTTCCCACTGGCCACCAATGGGAGGGGCAATTTTCACACTGACCCCCGATGTCTTGGTTTTAGCAAGGGTTCCTCTGATGTAAAAAAGTTGAGAAAGGCTGCATTTGAAGAGCTTAATAGCCAATTTAATACATCCGCTGGACAAGAAACATCTGAGTATGAAGTCTGTATTTAGGGATCATTACTTGGACAAGAAACATCTGAGTATGAAGTCTGTATTTAGGGATCATTACTTGCCCATGTTGATTTCTATAGGAACTTCCTCCTCCTTCTTAGTCCTTGCGTGTCCCTTTTCCACCTCCTAAGCTTGGAAATCTCTCTGAGTGGCTCTGATGTCTCCGGGGGCTGTGAATAAAGATGAGAGTGAAGCCCTCTGTACTGAGATGTATGAGAGACCCCAGAGAGTGCGTGTGGGGGGAGACTGGTCACATCTCTTGGATGGTAACACACAATGACATGATGTGAGGAGGAAAGTCTAATAGAGGCTGATGGCTCCTGGCTCCCCCACTGGGCACATACTGTCTCCCCATTACTGTCTACTGATAGAGGAGGGGGGAGAAGAAGAGATTGTTGTAGTGACTGAACAAGGAGAATCTGGGACCCTTCTCAATTCACATATATGTGGTGTGGGAAACACAGTGAATCTGATCCCAGTGTAGGAAAAAAAAGGGGTCCAGCACCTTTTTTTTTTGTGTGGATTTGATCAAATTTCAGCCATACAAATGAATGACTTAAATGGCACCGCACAGACATCGTATGTGATTTGAATAGGAATGTGGTGTCCTGCATATATTTGAACCCAGCCGTAGTGTTTATTACTCACCTGTGCTGGTCTCTGGAGGAATTTCATCATCCATATATATGAATCATCACCCTCCACATACTGATCTTCATCTTCTTCCTTCACCTTAACTTTAATATAAATCAACTTTTTATCCTGAATAACAAAAAATGGCACATTGTATTATCTAAAAATAGTTTTAAAAAAAGCCTTTCCGTTCATCTACCTGATCCTCCTGAAGGATCTCCTGATGTTCCTGTGTGGAGTCCCAGGAATACAGAGGATGGGGACATCTCTCTGGGGGATTTCTGTTACTGGATCCATCTGTAGGAAACACACACACTGACTGAATACATTGTTTCTATGTCTTTATATCAGAGGGTGTGTGTATCTTAAGGTGGATCCTTAATACTCTTCTCTCCTTTACAAGAAATGAAAGTCTCCTCTTACCCGGTGATGTGAGGGGCGGCCGGTTCTCCATCATGACATCCTTGTAGAGATAGAGATCCTTGTTTGGAGGGCTGAACTTAGAGTAAGCTGACCAGATTTTTAAAATGAAATCCGGGGACATATTTTTTTTTACTAGTAATTGTGGCAATAATCGACTTATGGCGGGACTGCGATATTGTAGAGGACGAATTGGAAACCAAGTGACACTTTTGACACTTTGTGGGAACCAGTGATACTAATACAGTGATCATTTTGAAAAATATGCACTATGACAGTACTAATGACACTGGATGTGAAGGGGTTATCATCAGGGGCGATGAAAGGGTTAAATGTGTTCCAAACCAGTGTTTTCTCGCTTTGCAGGGACACAGGATCAATGTCTTCAAAACTGACAAAACGGTGATCTGCTTTGTTTACACAGGCGCCTGTGTACAGAACGATCGGCGGGTACCGACAGACATCAAGTCGGCCAGACCCACTGATTGGCTCTGATACCCAGAAATGCAGGATCACATATATATACACATGATCCTGTGCAGTGCAACCACCCTGTAGCAGTAACTCTGCTATGGGGCAGTCGACAACTGGTTAAAATCATCAGCATTATAAGACACAGGCAGCAGGCACTCTATCATGGCTCCGGCTGGCAGTGTGTCACATGGCATGGCTGCTGGGTGCTGATACTTATGAACAATAAGTTAACAAAATCAGCACCCAGCAGCCATGTTATGTGGCACACTGTGACAGTGCACTGCCAGCAAGAGCCACAATAGAGTGTCTGCTGCCTGTGAGTTATGATACCATCTATTATGCAAGAGAGACAGACACAGTGCAAAGTATTCTATTCAAAGACACCCCCAAAGCACTCCGGTGTTGAAGCCTTGAAGGCATGGGCAGCCCCACGATCGTACCCACTTCCCCTCTGTTCCTGCTGCTGGACACTGTCAACTGAGCTCAGCTGCCTCTCTCTGCCCATCAACACCGCCCACCTGAGCTGCCTTACAGCCTCTCAAGTCTCACTCTCCGGGTCCCAGCTACTACTGGATGGGGAGTGGAGCTGAGTGGAGGAAAATCACTCCACCAGGGAAGGCAAGGAGTAAGGCAAGCAGGTGGCTGGCCGGGACTTGAGCCAAGGCAGAAGAACATGCAAGTGGGAGGGGACTGGGCATGCGCCCAAAACGGAAGAAATAGTCCCTCTGCTCTGACCAGCACATGATCATCAGAAAGGGGCACAGATAATGGAAAAAATACACCCCCTAAGCTAGTAGGAGCAGTGGAGCCGGTGTGTGTAATTCAGATTTTTTTTTTTTAATTCTGCACTGACCGTCTTTCAAATTGTCCAGGTCTCTGTTCAAATCCAATCCGGGAAGGGGGCGTGGCCTAGCAGCGGACCGGCATGGACGTGTAAGCCGAGAGCTCCGTCCACCAAGGCGGCCTTCTGAGCTCCATAAGCGGCAAATCTCCTCATAACAGCCCGCGTGATGGCAGGGAGGAACACCTCGGCACCCCGCACCCAGACGGACCCCGGGCACAGCTGAGCCGTACCATTCTGGAGCTATTCTAGACTCAGTACCAGGAAATGCAGGCCTCCGCACAGGCGCCGGATGCAGAGCTGGCGCGCGGCTCCCTCTCGTGTGACTCCCCGAGCCAGGTGAGCGCTCAGGTCGCACAGCACTCCCTGCTCCTATGCCTGGCCGACCTTCAGAGTGTAGCAGCGGACATTAAGCACACACTGAGGGCGACTATCTCGGATCTCAAGAGTGACATCAGGGCAGTCGCTACCCGGCTGGGGCACGTGGAGGCGGCGGCCATGACATATGGGGCCGCCATTCATCAAGTACAGCAAACTGTGAGTAAACAGACCCAACAACTCATAGATATGCATCGCCATCTAGAGGACCTTGATAACAGGGGGCGTAGGCGGAACCTCAGATTCAGGGGGATCCCTGAAGCGGTCGAGGGGCCTCAACTACAACAGACAGTATGGGCTATATGCAACACTCTACTGGGCAGGCCACAGGATGCCCCAATTGACATGGAGTGCTGCCACAGGGCACTGCGGCTGAGGGGACAGGACGGCGATCCCCCCAGGGATACAATTTGCTGCTTTGTCAGCTTTACCCAGAAGGAGGATATACTAAGTTAGGCTAGAACCCAGGGACAGCTACACCATGATGGGCAGCAGATCCAAATCTTCCAGGACCTTTCCACTATCACCTTACAGCATAGGAGGGATCTATGCCCCTTGCTTACTGCCTTGAGAGAGAGACACATTGTATACAGGTGGAAGTTTCCATTTTGTCTCTCTGCTACCAATGGTAATCGCATTGCCTTACTGCGCGCACCAACTGACCTGCCGGCTTTCTGTGAAACTTTGGGAATCCCGCCGATCCCTTTCCCGGACTGGTTCAGCTCGTTCATGCAGCCAGAACCCTGGATCTCAGCCCAGACATAGACAGAGACGGCGCAGATCCTCCTCGGCTTCCTCCCTAAGGGATGGTGAAGCGATGCTAATGGAAGAAGACCAGAGGTCCACTCCATCATCTGCACACAGAAGAACAGACAACTGATAGTCTGCAGAAAGTATACAAGGATTTTGTTGTTATGAGATTTTTTTCTCTTCTCTTTTCCAAGCTCCCTTTTTCAGTGTCTGCGCTCGGCTCCCTCTCCTTCAGCTTACTCCCCTCCCATGTGTCGGGGACTGATGCGGACCCCCCCTGAGACTTTTTGGCATCCCCTTCCTACGACTATGGGTACGTAGAACACTCATCTTACACGATATTGGCTCTACCAACTCTTTGCGGACGGACTCCCCCTTCAACTAATACTTGGCATGAGTATGCGAGAGTGTCACTGCTGCTCTGGAATGTAAAACACTGACCCCCTTACTTTTGTTTTCCTCTCCCATTTCCTGCGCATATGATACAACTTGGGGATCACTTGACTATGGTTGGCACTATTCTGCAGATATTAGCCATCCTTCAGACTTAACCAGATCCGGGGGACTGTTCTTTACAATCAAATGTATCTCCTTAAAGATTATGGAGTCGCTTACTATTTCAGGGACGGAACCGAAAGTCAAAGTACTAGAAGTGCTGGCAATCTGATCTAGTATTGTGCCCTTTTTTGTTTTCAGCTTGCATTGTGGGGTTCGGGATTGTTGGGGGGAGTATGGATGGAGCCCCCCCCCCCTGCAGAGCTGGGTCTCTCGGTGGCCTCTCCCAATTTTGGGGGGGGTGGCATGTGGGCCGGCTCTGTAGGTGGGGGGGTGCCCACGGACCTCGCCCTGGTAGGTGATGAGGTGCGGGGGGTGGGGATGAGTTGTATAACCTGCTTAATTAGCTAGATATATTTGCACTAATATTCCTACGCTGAGAAAATACCTCTGCACTGCTATGTTATCAATCTGTAGTGTTGTTGTCTGTGTGATAATTTTGCTGGCTAACTTTGAAGTATCGGAAGGGTCCTCGCCCCGGGCTATCGAGGCTGACTAATACATGAGTCGGTACAGTCACTCCAGACTATCCTTACTCTGGTTCTTTGTGCTGGTGCAGCCTCGAGCGTCTGGGGTGATCAACCCTGGGGGGGTGTTCCCCATTATTGTTTCCTATGTGTCCCGAGTGGACCGGAGTGGAGATCACCTTAATTAAGGGGGCGTGACTCCTGTCCACCCGGGATATCGGGCTAGAGACTTTCAAAAATTTAAACAAACTTGTTTTTTTTTTGGGGGGAAAAAGTTAAACACTTGACACGAGTAGTCGTGTCAGGTGAATAGGCTAATTAATGGACTTTGTCGGCACTCATGAAACTGATGGGTTTGAATAAAAAATATATTTATTAAATCGTATTAAAAAGACACGTTGCAACGTCTTATAGACAATTAATACAAAGATTATATATTACAAACAATACATGGAAAGTACATAAAATAATAGGGAAGTGGTGATTCCACATAAATCAGGAATGATACAACTACCAAACCAATTTGCATGGATAGGCATGAGAAGAGGAGGTCGGCGCGTTTCGCACCATTGTGCTTCTTCTGGACCTTATTTCTCTTCAAACTATGAAATATAAATGCAGAAAATGACATACTATTCTTTATAAATATCAATATCATATTTCATTAAGTATTAATCATATTTTCACCTACATTTACCATGACTGCTTTACTTGTGGTTCACACTTCCCCAATTGGACTGTAAACATCAGGGGGGCAGGCACAGGAGACCAAAAGACAGGCTAATCCAGCACAAGGATATCTAGGTATAATTTAATAAAAGTAAACCGCTATAGAAGGGTATTTGTCTATAAATGTGTGTATAGTTCTCTATGGTTAAGGAACCTAGTACTATACCTAAGGTTGCTATACATAAGGTGGTACGGTCAAGCCGTTTTCACTTTTGTATATTCATTGATATTGTAAATCCAACCGTAGCTATAGAGAAAAAAAACAAAAAACAAAAATAAATAAAAGACGAAAAATAATAAAAATAATAAAAAATAATAATTGTTTTTTTTTTATTGTTGTTTTTTCTTAACAGTTGAAGGTTTGCCTTGGTGGGCATAGCTGCCCGTATTGTGTTGTTCTAGTGTTAGACCACTCTCCCACACCAGAGTGGCTGGTCTGTTCTGGACCCTTAACGGCGGTCCTATCCCCCATTTTTCTCTTAGGTGACCCAACTGGTTTGTGCGCACCTCCGGTTGTGTACACCTACTCAGCTTCTGCTGAGCGAACTTAGAGACTTCAGTCATTAGACTCTTTCATTTTCTCTACCTAGTCTACATCTCTCCTCCTTCCTGTGGTGCCTATATTATCTAACCTACAGAGTTTTTTCCTCTTAATTTGGGGGGGGGGGGGGGGGGGGGGGGGGGGGGGGGGGGGGGGGGGGGGGGGGGGGGGGGGGGGGGGGGGGGGGGGGGGGGGGGGGGGGG
>BLSH010363979.1:5583-19922 GCA_018402905.1 Glandirana rugosa | reverse complement strand
TACACAAAACCACACCTAACTCTGACATCTCTACGAGTCCAATCCCAACGGTGTAGTAGGGAAATTAGGTCCTGTGTATAAGTAATGTGTCCAAGACACCGACTAATTTTAACTTTTTTTTTACCCAAGACATGTGGCTAAATGCATTTTGGCAAAATTTTATGACTAAAATTTAGTTTATTGTATTTTTGTAATAACATAAAGTTGAAAATATCATTTCTTTTCAAAATTTTCGTCCTTTTTTGTTTATATCGCAAAAAATAAAAAGCGCAGTGGTGAACAAATACCACCGAAAGAAAGCTCTATTTGTGGGGAAAAAAGGACGCAAATTTTGTTTGGGTACTGCATTGCATGACCGCGCAATTACCATTTGAAGCGGTGCAGTGCCAAATTGAAAAAAGTGCTCTGGTCCTAAAGCTGCAAAACCTTCCGGTTGGTAAGTGGTTAATTACCACCTTAATCAGCCACAGAACCTGTGTAATGAATATGTGTCCTGGATTAAAGGGATGATGTGGCAACCCTAACCTGAGCATCTCTACAGTCTCAATCCACACCAAAACACATTACCAGTATCCAACCACACCTAAGCAAGTTTACAGCCTTCAACCACACTTGAGCATGCCCCAAGTCTCCAACCACACCTTGGCATATCTTTGAGTTCTAACCACACCTTTGCATGCCCCTAGCCTCCAACAATATCTGAACATATTTCTGAGCTCCAACTGCACCTGAGCATGTACACAGTCTCCAACAACTGATCATACCTCAGCGATCTTACCATACCTGAACATTTCTACAGTCTCAAACCACACCTGGGCATATCTCTGAGCTCCAACCACACCTAAGCATATCCACAGTCTCAAACCACATTGAAACACGTTACCAGTATCCAACCACAATTAAGCATGTTCACAGTCATCAACTGCACCTGAGCATGTGCACAGTCTCAATCCACACAGAAACACATTACCAGTATCAAACCATAGCTAAGCATGTTCAACAGTCTTCAACCACACCTGAGCATGCCCCAAGCCTCCAACCACACCGTGGCATATCTCTGAACTCCAACCACACCTGAGCATCCCCCTAATCTCCAACCACACCTGGGCATGTACACAGTCTCCAACAACAATTGAACATACCTCAGCATTCCTACCATAACTGAGCATTTCCACAGCCTCAAACCACACTTGAGCATATCTCTGAGCTCCAACCACACCTGAGCATATCCACAGTCTCAAACCACACTAAAACAAGTTACCAGTATCCAACCACACCTAAGCATATTCATAGTCTTCAATCATACCTAAGCATATCCCTAGTGTCCAACCGCACCTGAGCATATTTCTGAGCCCCAAGCACACCTAAGCATGCACACTGTCTCCAGCCACAGGTGAGCATGCCTCAGCATTCCTACTATAGATGAGCATTTCTGCAACCTCAAATGACACCTGAGCATGTATTTGAGCTCCAACCACACCTAAGCATGTCCACATTCTTCAACCACACCTTGTCATATCTTCAAGCTCCAATCACACCTCAAAATATCTCTGAGCTCCAATCACACCAGAGAATGCCCACAGTCTCAATCCACACTGAAACATGTCACCAGTATCCAGCCACATGTAAGCATGTTCACTGTATTCAACCACACTTGAGCATGCCCCAAGTCTCCAACCATTTCTTGGCATATCTGTGATTTCCATCCACACTCGAACATGTCCTTAGTCTCCAATCACATTGGTGCATATTTCTGAACCCCAACCACACCTAAGTATGTACACAGTCCCCAACTACAGTTAAGCATACCATACCTCAGCATTCCTAGTATACCTGAGCATTTCTACAGTCTCAAAGCACACCTGGGCATATCTTTGAGCTCCAACCACACCTAAGCATATCCACAGTCTCAAACCACATTGAAACACGTTACCAGTATCCAACCACAATTAAGCATGTTCACAGTCATCAACTGCACCTGAGCATGTGCACAGTCTCAATCCACACTGAAACACATTACCAGTATCAAACCATAGCTAAGCATTTTCAACAGTCTTCAACCACACCTGATCATGCCCCAAGCCTCCAACCACACCGTGGCATATCTCTGAACTCCAACCACACCTGAGCATCCCCCTAATCTCCAACCACACCTGGGCATGTACACAGTCTCCAACAACAATTGAACATACCTCAGCATTCCTACCATAACTGAGCATTTCTACAGCCTCAAACCACACTTGAGCATATCTCTGAGCTCCAACCACACCTGAGCATATCCACAGTCTCAAACCACACTAAAACAAGTTACCAGTATCCAACCACACCTAAGCATATTCATAGTCTTCAATAATACCTAAGCATATCCCTAGTGTCCAACCGCACCTGAGCATATTTCTGAGCCCCAAGCACACCTAAGCATGTGCACTGTCTCCAACCACAGGTGAGCATACCTTAGCATTCCTACCATAGATGAGCATTTCTACAACCTCAAATGACACCTGAGCATGTATTTGAGCTCCAACCACACCTAAGCATATCTCTGAGCTCCAATCACACCAGAGAATGCCCACAGTCTCAATCCACACTGAAACATGTCACCAGTATCCAGCCACATGTAAGCATGTTCACAGTATTCAACCACACTTGAGCATGCCCCAAGTCTCAAACCATTTCTTGGCATATCTATGATTTCCATCCACACTCGAACATGTCCTTAGTCTCCAACCACATTGGTGCATATTTCTGAACCCCAACCACACCTAAGTATGTACACAGTCCCCAACTACAGTTAAGCATACCATACCTCAGCATTCCTAGGATACCTGAGCATTTCTACAGTCTCAAATCACACCTAAACATACCTCTGAGCTCCAACCACAACTAATAATATCTAAGCTCCCAGCACACCTGAGCATATCCACAGACTCAAACTACACTGAAACATGTTACCGGTTTCCAACAGCAATTAAGCATGTTCACAGTCTTCAACAACACCTTAGCAATGGACTTCCGATTCTGGTGCCGATGGGTGAGGAGTGAAGAGTGGCAGCTCCGACACACGCCGGGAAATATCTGCCCTAAAAAACAGCTCCCGCTGCCTACCAGCCCCGCAATCCGAGGGTTACCTGCTGCCGCGGTCTATGGAGAGGTTCTTCACTAACTCCCGCACCAGCGCGGCCGCCTCCGACGGCTCACCATCCCCAGGCATTCCACAGCCGCGTGCAGCATGGCCGCCAACAATACCTCCGACGGAAAGTTCGTTGACTCGCAACCTTCGGACCTGCTGGGAATGATCGCTCAGCCGCCCCACTCTCCCCAACAACACCAGTTGCTGGGAACGAACGCTCAGGAAACGTACCAACAGATTGCCCAGGCGGTAGCGGCGATCCTATTGCCTAACATCACAATGGCAGTAGACACAGCAGTCGACAATGGCATACAGCAAATCAAGAGGGAGCTCGGTGAGCAATCAAAAAGGCTATCACAAGCAGAATCACAAATTTCTGATCTTGAAGATGAACTTTATCAGCTATCGGACTCCTTGGAACAACATGCTAAGATCCATGAGGTAATTCAAGACAACCTTCAGGATCTAGAGAATAGATCCAGGAGGAACAACTTAAGAGTCATCGGCCTCCCAGAATCATTCCCCAATAATGCCCTCCACCACCTATGCGAAGCACGCATCCCTGAAGCCTTAGGCCTCTCACACAAATGCATTGTAGAAAGAGTGCACAGAGTTGGAACCCCTGATAGCAACAGAAAAACAGGAAGACCAGTCATCGTTAAGTTTCTAAACTATGCAGACAGACTGGCCATCCTCCAAGCCTTCCGCAAATCCCGTAATCTCACCATAGATGGCACCAATGTCCTGTTATTTGCGGATTATTCGGCAGAAGTTTCCAAAAAAAGGAAAGACTTCCAACCCATATGTGCGGCTCTATTCAAACAAGGAATAAGATTTACCCTGGCCTTCCCTGCAGTACTTCGCTTCCAGGCCCCAAGTGGAGATAAGATGACCTTCCATACCCCATCCGAGGCTGATCACTATCTCAGGCGCACCCTGAATCACCCTGGAGACAACCTAGTGGACATGGCTACCCCACGATCCGCGGTAAGGGAACAAAGGAGTCCCAGAAAAGATCCTCCTAAGAGACTACGCTCCAACTACCCAGGCAAGAGCTCTTTCTCTCATTAATTGAGGCCCTACTATACTGCTACACCATTTTTCGCTACCACTCAGCAGGCCCCTACGCTGTGCTCTACCCCACGTTTATCTCAAAGCCGCTAATCAAGCACTACCTATTTAGGGCGTGGGAGCAATCTCTTAACAACTTCAAATCCCCGGACTGTCGGTTACACCCACTCAGGTTTGGTAAGACCCAGACGGAAAAAAGAGAAGTGCATAATGTTATCAGTTTTTTGTGTGTTTAACTTTTCAGTTATTGTTATTTTCCCCCTCTACCCCTGTTTACCTTTACTTTCCAGGCTCACTCCCATGTTCCCTACCAGGACTAAATTCTCTCCCGAATCACCAGCAGTAAGTCTCTCTGCTCTTGTGACACTAACATACACACTGACGTACTTACTCCACCCCCCATCACCTAAGGCGATACTCTAAAAGTTATATCTTGGAATGTCAAGGGTCTTAGGTCCCCATCCAAGTGCATGAAGGTCCTCAGACACCTTAAACGGCTCAATACAGATGTTGCCCTCCTAAAGGAAACCCATCTGAAGTCAGATGACTTCAAGCGCCTTCAAAAACTGTGGGTAGGCAAGGTCTTCGGGTCCCCCTCTATAGACAAAAAAGCCGGAGTGATCATTCTCCTTCACAAGAGGCTTGCAGTCGCAGTCTCTGCGGTAGAAAATGATACCTATGGACGCCTAATCTCTCTTCACCTCCAGATCCAAAACAAAAACTACATTATCACCAATGTATATGCCCCCAACTCTCCTACCTCCTCCTTTTTTCAAACTCTCATGCAATGGATCCTAAAAGGCCCACTCACTCCCCATTTAATTGGGGGGATTTCAATACAGTACACAACACACAGGAGGATCGGACTCACTATACCCACCGGGCCCCAGGCAGCCATGCTTCACCCCCTTCACAACTTGAACAGTTCCTCACTCAGCTCCATGACCCATGGAGGAAATCCCACCCAGAAGCAATTCACTTACTTTTCCCCTCCCCACAAGTCATTTGCCAGACTAGACTATCTCCTAGTCACATCCTCTCTCCTACAACAGATTGAAGTTACCGCTATCCATGAGATAGTGATATCAGACCACGCCCCGATTTCAATCTCGCTGAACGTACTGTCCCCAACGAGTTCACCCAACATCTGGCGCTTTCCCTCCTTCTTAGCTCAAGACACTAAATTACAAACAGTCCTGGAGAAGGCGTGGGAAGAATTCCTGGAAGCAAACGGAGAGCATCTCAACAACCCAAACTTGATTTGGGATGAGGGGAAAGCGTTCCTATGCGGCAAAATAATTTCATACGCTGCTTTCCGCAAAAAAGAGGCTATCAAAAAATACAGCTCACCCAGTCAGCAACTTAGAGAGGCCCAAAAGAGACTAATCCACGCTAACTCGTCGGTCAATGAAGCTGAATGGAAAGCTGCGAAACTAGACTGACACATGGGCGGAACGCCAGGAGCGCATAAAATTCGCACATTACGACCTCCACTTGCACAAATACAGCAATAAGGCGGGCAAACTCCTTGCGAGGCTCAGCAGAGGCCAATTCCAACCCACACACATTACAGCCCTCAAAAATGACCAAGGCAACATAGTCACAAGATCCCAAGACATCAACAAAGTGCTACACTCCTTTTACAAATCCCTCTACACCCAGGAAGACACAGACCCGTCCCTGGCGGACACCTTCCTCAGCCATGCTCAGCTGCCTAAAGTGAGCCAGTCTCAACTGGACTCGCTGAACGCCCCTATTTCACAGGCAGAAATCGAGGATACCATCAAGTCTTTAGCCACTAACAAGTCTCCCGGCACAGATGGGCTGACAGGAGAATTTTTTAAGCTAACCAAAACCTTTATATCTCCTACCCTATCCAAGGTATTCAACCACATATGGGCAGGAGGCCCATATCTCCCCTCAGGCCAGCAAGCCTACATCAAGCTGATAGCAAAAAAGGGCAAAGACCCTATGGAACCCGGGTCTTACCGAACTATATCTCTACTTAATGTAGACTCAAAACTCCTGTCCAAAATAATTGCCACCCAGCTTGCGACCATCTTGCCAGACTTAATTCATCCGGCCCAGGCTGGATTTGTCAAAGGCAGATCGGCGGCGGCCAACATTAGAAAAGTCATAGCGGTTTTAGACTGGGCTAAGAACAACCCCTCCAAAGACACAGCTATACTTACTCTTGACGCCTAGAAGGCTTTTGACAATGTAAACTTTGACTGGCTATTTAAAACCCTTGAGGCCTTTGGTTTCAGGGGCAAAATAACCCACTTTGTCAAAAGCCTATACTCCGGGCCCTCAGCCAGAGTGATAGCAGCAGGACTAATTTCTGAATCCATTCTTCTACACAAAGGAACGAGGCAGGGATGCTCCTTGTCCCCGCTCCTATTCAATATTGCACTAGAACCTCTTTCCCGCCTCTTAAACATCCATGCCCCATTGCACGGAGTCCAAATAGGCAAGGCACAGCTAAAGACTGCGCTTTTCGCGGATGACATACTAATTTTCGTGGCCAATCCCCAAAAAGACATACCTCAAATACAGAAAATATTTCAAACATTCCAAAAATGTGCTGGTTTGAAAATAAATTTCAGCAAGAGCGAGATCTTACCCCTCAATAAACAGGGGAAAGACTCATGGACCCACTCTACACCCTTCAAAATTGCACGCCAGCACATAACATACCTGGGAGTGAACATTGGAAAAGATCCTGCCTCTATCTACTCGCTAAATTACCCCCCCTTAATTAAAAAAATTGTTGGTGAATTGGAGGCATGGAGGGGCCTTCCCCTTTCGCTCTTTGGGAGATGTCATCTGTATAAAATGGTAAGCTTCTCTCGCCTTCTATACCCTATGCAGACAATTCCTATTTTAATCAAACATGTCGATATCCAAAGGCTTAACAAAGCTCTAACCTCCTTCCTCTAGAGGGGCAAAAAACCCCGAATTGCCTTACCCAAACTTTATCTCCCGAAGGGCGAGGGGGGAGCCGGACTCCCACATATTAGAGTATATAATTTATCATTTCTAGTAAGATCGGGTCTGGACTGGCTCACTCAGAAATCAAAATATACCAACTTCCAGCTAGAATCTGAAATGACAGCTCCCTACGCCCTACCCGCTATCCTTCACAGCAATCTGAGAGCTGTGCCCACCCATCTATGCTCCAATGTACTGATAAGAGACACGGTTATTGCCTGGAGGGAAGCTAGGAAAAGACTAAAGGTGTCCCTGCACATATCCCAACACATCCCAATTCGAGGTAATCCAATGCTTCCCGCCTCTACTCAACATGCGGCCTTCACCTCCTGGGACTTAAAAGGACTCTCCAAAATTGCCTCACTATACGACACAGGATCTGGCCTGATACGACCATACCGGTCCATACAGGAGGAATTTCGCCTCGCTCCCCATCACGTCTTTTACATCCACCCAATTGCTTCCTATGTAAAAGCCACCTGCCCCAATCCAGAACTTAGGTTCAAGCACATGTTTCTGGATAACCTGATTGAATCAGGCAACTTCTTGACAGCTGCAATTTACAAACCTCTGCTACTCACCTTCACCAAACCTCTGGACACAACAACTGGTAAAACCTGGTCTAAAGACTTGCCTGCCACGGACTTCTCTACCACCTTATCAGAGGGATACAGGAAAACACTCAGAATCTGCACCAATGAACTGTGGAGGGAAACACAATTCAAGATTGTTCATAGGGCATACAGCCCTTTATACAGCACAGGAACGCCACGAAACGAAAAAATTTGCCCCTGGTGCAAAACCCAGAGGCCGTCTCTACTTCATCGCCTCTGGAATTGCCCATTAATTGTTTCCTTCTGGCAGCGAATCATAGAATATATAAAAGAAGTAACTTCAGTTAGCATCCCATTAGACCCGCAGCTCATACTTTTTAGTTCAGAGCCTAGCCCCCAAACAGTCCCTACTGGAACTCCTCCCGTTACTCATTCACCCGCTTTCACCAATGGATATATATCTGCCCTTTTAGCCTCCAGAAAAGCTATCCTAAAACACTGGATCGCACCTACTCTTCCAACGTTGGTTGAAATACAAAATCAACTAATCCTCTTGCTTCAAAGGGACCTTCTGGACACTTGGACCACCCCCCATCTTACAAACATACACGTCCTCCGGAGATGGCAAGCCTTCATTAATAGAACCTTTAATGAAAATTTGTTGAATGATCTTAGACTTCTTCTAACCCTGGATCAAGATGAAGATTTTTGTGGACTTCCCCTCCATAGGCTTTGTGAATTTTCCTATCGCACTCCTTTCTGGCAAAAAAGGCTCTAATGTAATCGGGTGCTGTAACGAAATCCAGCTGGGTCCTGGAGATCAATCGTCATGCAAGTGTATAAATTCGTCAGCACACCACGGATCCTTGTCCAAAAGTTTCGTTTATTGAAAAAGATCACATCACAGCAGATTGCAACGTTTCGGAGCCGCACAGGGCCCCTTCATCAGGCATGTGCCTGATCCGTGGTGTGCTGACGAATTTATACACTTCCCCTCCATAGGAGCGGGCCTGGACTCACACCCCCCCCCTTTCCCTTTTGACCCCTCATTACGCCCTACTATACAGAGCTCCCAGGAGCATAACCCACATACCAGAGACCTTCCCTGATGAACTCTACCACCCTTTTTGGGCTAAATATACTCTGGTAAATATACCCTTCACCTTCCTTACATTTATCCGCTATGTTTACCACAAGCTAATCCCAATTAGTTAGCAAACCGCTACTTGTTGTTTACTTTGGAACCTGATACAAACCCTTCCCTAGTTTTGGATGAGGACGGGGCCCTCCCCCTCTCTCCCCCCTCTTTGGGGGGGGGGGGGCGGAGATGCCCTGGTCGCCTGTGTTATCCAAAGTCACCAGACTAAGCCACCATCAGGTTTAAGTGCGCATCTTACCCCCCCTTTCCCCTATCCCCCCTAACCCACCCTTTCTACCCCCCCCCCCGTGTCCCTACCTTGCAAAAGTGTTATCTCAGCTAACATATATATCTGCTTGTTATTATTATTATGACTATTGTTTTATTGCTGTACTGCGCTGTTAAGAAATGGTTTCTCTCTCAAATCAACTCTATGTACAAGATTGTTTTCTTTTGTGAATACCAAATAAAATGAATAAAAAATGCTCAAAAAGATGACAGTGCTAATGAGGCAATTTAAAAAAAATGACAATGTTCTCGGTTATGTAGCATAATTGCAATCCACAAAGAGTGGATGCATTTCCACTTGTATCTAAAATATAAAGGGCACTTCTAAATTGATCAATAAAGCATTATGTTTTCCACAAAAAAAAAACAAAAAAAAACAACACCTTAGCATATCCCTGAGCTCCAACCAAAACTGAGAATGTCTCTAATCTCCAACTACAACTAAGCAATTTGTCTGAGCTCCAACCACACCTGAGAGTGCCCCCAGTCTTCACCAATACCCGAGAATATCTCTGAGTTCCAACTACACCTAGGCATGTCCCCAGTCTCCAACCACACCATCTCTTATCTCTGAGCTCCAAATACACCCAAGAACAATCTCTGTGCTCTAACTACATCTAAGCTTGTTCACAGTCTCCAACCACATGTGAGCATCTCCCCAGTGCCCAACCCTACCTGAGTATATTTCTGGTCTACAAGCACACCTGAGCATGTCCCCAATCACACAGAAACATGTTTCTGGCCCCCAACCACACTTGATCATGTTTCCCACTCACCAACAACACCAAGGCATAAAATGTGGCTTCTGTTGAAAGAGGGGAGGACTGATGTGAATGTACAATATATATATGTAAAGTGCTGTGTAAATTGACAGCGCTATAGAAGTACCTGAAATACATAAATAAAATAAATGTATTTATTTCAGGTACTTGTATAGCGCTGTCAATTTACACAGCACTTTACATATATATTGTGCATTCGCATCAGTCCCTACCCTCAAGGAGCTTAGCTTACAATCTAAGGTCCCTATAACTCACATTCATACATACTAGGGCCAATTTAGACAAGATCTAATAAAGCGTGTCTTTGGAGTCTGGAAGGAAACCGAAGTACCCGTAGTGTCATGGTTGGGATTCGAACCTGCGACCCTTTTTGCTGCCAGGCGAAAGTGCTATCCACTACACCACTGTGCCACCCATATAAATAAAATAAATAACACGTTATGCTTTCTGGTGGGCAGGCGAAATCCCAGGCATTGTTTTTCTTAGAAGCGTAGAGATCTTTATGTGTAGATCCTGATTGGCTGCTGTTGACAACATCTCCGCGTTTACCCCATTTGTCATATTTCATCCTTAAAGTGGAACTAAACCCTCCTTTTCACCAAGGAAGTTACCATCTTAGCTTCTGATCGATATGTGATCAGTTATGACTCCAATCAGTTGATGGTTTAACAGTTTGGTTGCGAGTACAACCAATGCGACAGTTACATTCCCAGCATGGCGAAAATATAACTATATTTTGAAACCCATCAATGGGTTTAGTTCTATTTTAATGTAGTGTGCCCAGTTTTAACGTGCAAAGTATTCTGTTCTTTTGACAATACAATAAGGACTGCACTAAGAGTGCATTCAGTAACCACAATTCCACCTCTCCTTGATCATTAATTATGAGCTCATTAGCACACAACGCACCTTCCAATACAGGACACAGGAGGTAGAGCACCGACCTGCGCCCTCTGCTGGTGGACGGCTGTATATTACAGATCGCCAGCGCCGACCTGCGCCCTTTGTTGATAGACGGCTGCAAATTACAGATCGTGAGCGCCGACCTGCGCCCTCTGCTGGTGGACGGCTGTATATTACAGATCGCCAGCGCCCTTTGTTGATAGACGGCTGCAAATTACAGATCGTGAGCGCCGACCTGCGCCCTCTGCTGGCAGATGGCTGCGTATTACAAGTAGTGAGCCCATATAGAGTAACTATAAAATCCCCATACCTAAATAAGCGGCCATTTTTCCGTAGAGCATCTTGTGGGAAAAAAATAGAGCAACGGCCATTTTATTGTGGTCTACCCGGAAATGGTACAATTGAGACAAGAGCACAGCTGGCAGAATTATTGCTCTGCCCTTATATTTAATTCTATGCGGGTATCCTTTATTTACATGGAATGAGCTGAGCCTCCTAGAACAGGTATGAATATTGTTATTTATATCTGTAGAATTCAGGGCAATATTTTATGCAGGTGGGGTGAACAGGGCAACGGAGACAGGGTAGTGTGCCATCTGCTAGGTATGGTGTGTTTGGAGCGGCCTCCTTTTACCTCTGTCTTTGAATACAGATTATTGTTTTGCACGGCACAGATGGTGCGATTGAATGGCAATCCTGTGGCAACATTGTAGCAATGACCTTGTTTACCATAAATGATGCCAACCTTCTGAGATAAAAAAAAGAAGTACATATTGTATTACAAAGTGTGTAGGCAAAGGACACACCTCTGTCATGCCCCCAGTTATGTGGACCGTAAGAAGCTAATGCGCAAAATAATATATCCATATATCCATATCCTTACACCCACCCTATAGAACAGGTAATCTGAGAAAACAGTTTGTCCAGTGTAGAAGTTTAAACCCCTAAAATGTTTCAGGAGCGATTGTGTTAGTTGCTGAACAACTGTATATTTTTATATTTATGTCAAACCCTTCATTTATCTCTTCAGACCTTAACATCAGGAGAGGAGATTCTTCCATGAGAACCAGATTCCAATTCTTCAGTTATGACTGATCCTAAGAGACTGGAGGAGCAAAGGAAAACGATAACTGAAAAGATATTAAAGTTAACCCTGCAGATCATTTACCTGGTGACTGGAGAGGTGAGGATGATTCTGGGAGGTCACATGACATTACACTTATCTCTATTAATAAAACACAGATCTTATCGGAGAGGTGAGGAGAATTCTGTGAGGTCACATGACATTACTCTTCTCTCTGTTATTAAAACAGATCTGATCGGAGAGGAGAGGAGGATTCTGGGATGTCACATGATATTACTCTTCTCTCTATTAATAAAACACAGACCTGACTAGAGAGGTGAGGAGGATTCTGGGAGGTCACATGACATCACTCTTATCTCTATTAATAAAACACAGATCTGATCGGAGAGGAGAGGAGGATTCTGGGAGGTCACATGACATTACTCTTATCTCTATTAATAAAACACAGACCTGACTAGAGAGGTGAGGAGGATTCTGGGAGGTCACATGACATCACTCTTATCTCTATTAATAAACCACAGACCTGACCGGAGAGGTGAGGAGGATTCTGGGAGTGTTGCATGTCTTCACCCCATTACAGTTAGTAAGCAAGGAGGTTTCCTTATCACCTTTTTTGTGATAAACCAGGAGGACTATATTTTACAAATGTGGGATGTGAATCATTCTCTCTCTATAGTAAAGTGAGATATCTTTTCATACACAGGATTACGAAGTAGTGAAGAAGACATCATTTGAGCATATGACAGCTGGTGGCCATTCCTATGTACCAAGAGCATGGAGCATGATCCAGAACCCCTTCATGGTGGATGCATCTCATTTCCTGATACCTGAGAGACATAAAGACATAAAGATTCTAGAAGTCACCAGTGAGATCATGGAGCTGCTGACAGGAGAGGTGAGTGGTGCCGGGAATTCTGAGATATTATCCAGTAACAGACAAGGGATGTGTCTGGATGGTGATTGTATCATTGTGTTTGTCAGGTTCCTATAAGGTGTCAGGATGTCACTGTCTATTTCTCCATGGAGGAGTGGGAGTATATAGAAGGACACAAGGATCTCTACAAGGACGCCATGATGGAGAACCGGCCGCCCCTCACATCACCGGGTAAGAGGAGACTTTCATTTCTTGTAAAGGAGAGAAGAGTATTAAGGATCCACCTAGATACACACATCCTCTGATATAAAGAAATAGAAACAATGTATTCAGTCAGTGTGTGTGTTTCCTACAGATGGATCCAGTAGCAGAAATCCCCCAGAGAGATGTCCCCGTCCTCTGTATTTCTGGGACTCCACACAGGAAGATCAGGAGATCCCTCAGGATGATCAGGTATAGTGTTATGTCAATGGATAAAGCAGCAATTGAAACAGAACTCTTTTAGACTCAGTCTGTACAGACAGTATGGTCCCCTGCTGGCTCAGCACCATCCACAGACAGCTTAGCTATTAAATAAGACAAAGAAGTTGAATCAAATTTTTACTTCAGATAATTGCAGTACAGGGGATGTTTCTCCGGTCTTTGGAGGTGTAAGAAGACAATGGGGTTGGTTTACTTAAACCAGAGAGTGCAAAGTCTGGTGCAGCTCTGCATAGAAAGCAATCAGCTTCCAGGTCACTCTGGGATGAGAGCCAGGAGGGTCACAGTAACTAAAATTACCTGGGATGAACAAAGCCCCCTAAATCTATCCACAAGCTGTATTGGCTTAGAGATGCAGGCTGCCTCTGTCTACCTGGGAGTTCTGTAACAATGCCCTGCAAACCACTGAGGAGGAACTCCTCCATCAGATTCATGTTTGTCTAGATGTGACGTGCAATATCTCTTAAACGGGAGACAAAGATTGCAAAGCAAAACCCCGCAGGAGGAGAAGTGACCCAGAGACCCGGATCACGCTAGGGAGGAGCGTCATAGATTCTGAAAAAGAACCACCTTAAAGCGGAGGTCCAAGGGCTAAAAAAAAAAATTAAAAGTCAGCAGCTACACATACAGTAGCTGCTGACTTTTAATATTAGGACACTTACCTGTCCTGGAGTCCAGCGCCCCCTTCTCCTGTGGACAGAAATCTGTCCACAGGAAAAGGTGTGAAGGCCCTCGAGACCGGTCGCCTGCGCCGGCGACTGCAGTCGTCGGGCCGAGGGAGGAGGGACGAGCGAGACGAAGACCGGCGGACCGGTCATCGTCTCACGCCGTCTCGAGTGCGTACACGTCATTCCACGGGCCGCACTTCGACATGACGAATGTGCAGGCCCAAGGGAATGGGCGCTACCTCCGCCGACGTGGACAGGGGGCTAGGCTTCTAGCCGCCGCCCACGGCTGTAGCGACCTGAGGTCCTGTCCATTCACAGGATTATAATTTTCAGTCGTCGATGACATACACATCGACGACTGAAAATTAAAAAAAAA